>CASBWL010000511.1:0-454979 GCA_949130495.1 Sambucus nigra
TTCCCCATTGGGCGAAATGGCCATGGGCTGGTCAGGGATTTTAGATCACTGGCTGGTTGGTGGATCATAGGAGTGTGAAGTTGGCATTTGTGGACATACTCCGTAGAGTCTCTTTGCATATATGGCCACCAATAGCCTTCCTTCATTGCTCGAAAGGCTAGAGACCTTCATCCATTATGACTTCCACAGATTCCTTCATAAAGATCGTGTAGCACTTGCTTGACATCCCCGGGTTGGACGCATTTAAGGTAGGGGCCGGAGAAGGATTTCTTGTACAAGTTGCCACCTCGGGATAAGTGAAAGCGAGCAGCTTTGACTCTTATCTTGTGGGAAATCTTCTTGTCATCTGGGGAGCGTGCCATCCTTTAAATAGTCCTTAAGGGGTCTATCCAGCTGGGGGCTGATCCCACCTGGAGTACCTGTTCCATGTTTGGTGGCTTGCTGTTGCGGTTAATGCTCGGACAAGTGAGGAAATCGATGGGATGACTCTTTTTAGGTCGGAGTCAACTGCCGAACTCAGGGCTGCTAAAGCATCAGCATGACTGTTTTTCCCCTTGGAAACTGCTGGACCGTTGATCGCTTCAAAGCTTGACATTAGTTTTTTTCACTAAGGTGAGGTAGGCTGCCATTATTTCATCCTTTGCATGTAATCTCCACTTATCTGATTGGAGACTAGTTGGGAATCGCCGAACACCTGTAAATGTTTTGCTCCCAGATTTATGCGCCTTTTGGAGGCCGACTATTAGGGCTTCGTACTCTGCTTCATTGTTGGAGGCTGTAAATCCAAGCCTGATTCTTTGTTCAAGGATTGTGTTCTCTGGAGTAATGAGAACAATGCCTACCCCTGCCCCCTTTGAGTTGGAGGCTCCATCAATAAATAGTTTCCAGGTTTCCTTTTGCCTTGTTGGTCGACGTTGGTCGTAGGGTTCCTCGCCCGCAAATTCGGCTATGAAATCATCAAGGATCTGACCCTTAATAGTTGTCCTTGGTTGAAATTGGATGTCAAATCGCCCGAGCTTGACTGACCATTTAGACAGTCTGCCTAACAAATCCTCTTTCCTCAGGATTGCTTTAAGGGGGTGCGATGTAAGGAAGATAATAGTGTGGGCTTCGAAATAATGCTTCAGCTTCCTCGAGGCTACTACTAGTGCAAAGGAGAGCTTCTCCATTGGTAGGTACCTCTGTTTGGCATCCAATAGGGTTTTTCTCTCATAATAAACGAGGTGCTGGATTCCTCCAACCTCGCATATTAACGCAGAGTGGTAGTGTGGTTGGAAACGGAGAGGTATATGTACAAAGAATCTGCCTGTTGTGGTATGATGAGCAGAGGTGGGGAGATTAAGTAGGCTTTGAGCTCGACCAATGCTCGTGAGCAATTTGGGATCCACTCTACTGTCTTGTTCCCCTTTAGAAGCTGGAATAAAGGTTTGCACTTCTCGGAGGATTTAGAAATAAAACGATTTAGGGCAACGAGCATACCAGTGAGCTTCTGTACGTCCCGGATTATGCGAGGGGGTTGCACCTTGTTGATTGCATCGATCTGGTCTGGGTTAGCCTCTATGCCTCTCTTACTGACCAAGTACACAAGAAATTTTCCTGACTGGACACCAAAGGAACACTTGCTCACATTAAGTTTCATCCGGTACTTCCTAAGGATTTCGAAGGTGTTTGACAAGTCTGAGAGGTGATTTTCTTTCTTCTTACTTTTAACGAGCATGTCATCGATGTAGACCTCCATGGTGTCTCCCATCTAATCCTTGAACATTTTGGTGACCAGCCGCTGATAGGTTACTCCTGCATTCTTGAGACCAAAGGGCATAACCTTGTAGCAATATAACCCAACTGTCGTGATGAACGCCGTTTTGTCCTGGTCTGGGGCATACAAGGGGATCTGGTGATACCCTGAGTACACATCCAGGAAACTCATTCGCTCATGAGATGCAGTGGCGTCTACTAGTTGGTCTATTTTTAGGAGGGGGAAACTATCCTTAGGGCAGGCTTTGTTGAGGTCCGTGAAGTCGATGCAAACTCTCCACTTCCCATTGCTCTTCGGAAGTACTACGGGGTTGGATAACCACTTGGGGAATTGTACTTCTCGTATGGATCCTGCATCCAGTAGTTTTTTAACTTCTTTTTCGACTGCTTTAGCCTTCTTAAGTGCAGTTCGCGTGCCTTCTGCGTGATTGGTTTGAAGGTGGGGTCGACGTGCAGCTGATGACAGACCATACTAGGATCAATTTCGGGCAGCTCGTATGGTTCCCACGCAAAAACATCTACGTTGCGTCTCAGCATAGTTGTCAGTTCTTTCTGTTCTTGATCGGTGAGAGATGCTTCAATAAAGAAGACTCTATTATTGTTGCCATCTCCAGCCGTAACTTCTACCAGGTCCTTGACGACACGTTCGGAGGGAAGGAGCCTGGTCTCCTCTACTCCAGGTCTTCCATACTTTAATTTCTATTTTGAAGCTGCCAGACCTTCTTCAACCTTATCGCGGGGCTGTTCGGCCCTCTTCCCTAGATTTTGTCGGATGGCTGCTATGAAGCATCTTCTCGCCATTGCCTGATCACCGTGGATCTCCATTACTCCTCGCTCGGTTATATATTTGAGTTTCTGATGGTAGGTCGAGGAGATTGCCTTCATCACATGGAGCCATCCCCTGCCGAGGATTTCCTGGTATGGCGAGTCGATGTCAACTACCAAAAACTCGATCATCTTAGACACATTTTCGGCCCGTACTGATAGTATGATCTTTCCCAAAGGCATAGTTATTTTTAAATCGAAGCCAACTAAAGCTACAGTAGCCTCTTTTAGGTCGGCGACACTTAACTTCAATTTTCTGAATAGATCAAGATACATTACTTCGGACGAGCTCCCTTGGTTGATGAGCAACTTATCGACGTCAAAGTTAGCTATCCTAAGGGTAATGATCAGAGCATCGTGATGCGGGGTCCTTACTCCCACCAGATCTTCATCTGTGAAAATAATGTGCTTGTTATAGTTGATGTCATCTGCTCGTCGGCGCTTTCCTGACTGTGATTTTGCTGGATCAATCTGAAAAGACTGCATTACAGCTGTAAGTTTCTTCATCTCCATTCGAGCTAAATTTCCATGTATCTGCTTGGCATCAGATGCCCCGTGAATTATCGCGAACTCATGTCCAGCGTCATCTTCGAGCACGTTATCAGGTCTGGCTTTTCTGTTGGCAGCCACTTTCTCTACCCTCTTCTCTACAAACTCGCTCAAATGCCCAGACTGGGCCAACTCCTCGAGGTGAGACTTAAGAGCTTTGCAGTGCTCGGTCTTATGTCCTCCCTCTTTGTGAAAAGTGCATCTTAGCGCATTGTTCCTCTTCGAGGGATCTCCTCCCATCTTCCTGGGCCACTTGATGAATGGCTCATCTTTGATCTTCACGAGAATTTTATAAACTGGTTCTTTGAAGACGGTGTTAACCGCCTGGAATGCTTTTGACGCGTCACGGTTCCCTCCGTTCTTGGAGCCATTTTTGCTCCCGTTCTTTCCTCCTTTCTTCTGGTTCTTAGCTTTGGCACTTCCCTTGGTAGTGAGTTTAGCTTCCTTCTTTGTCAGGGACTGGTATAGAAGGGAAGAACTGGGGAGCCCAATTTTGAAAGAGGCCACTACCACTTCCTCTGCGCAATCTTCAATCTCATTGAACAATTCCCAGTACCTCTTTGCGTAGTCTCAGAGGGTCTCTTGAGGCGTTTTCTTCATTATCAGCAAAGCATCCATCCTTTTGGGATGAGAGCTACTGGTAATGAATCGGGTCATAAAAATTTTGGCTAGGGATTTAAAACTCCCGATTGACCGGTGGGGGAGCCCTTCGAACCACTTTTGCGCTACATCATGCAGGCTAGAAGGAAAAATTCGACACATTAGCACGTCCCGATGGTTCCAGAGGGTCATGGCCTATTGGTACTGCCTAACGTGATCAATGGGATCAGTCTTACCATCATAAATCTTGAACCTTGGAATGGAGAATTTCTTGGGGGATTCTTCTTCCACAATTTCCCTCGTGAAGGTGACTTCATCTGGACTTTGAGAGCTCACCTAGCGAGTTCTCGGGTCGCCCTGGTACCGTGGTGGGCAGGATGTTGGTCTATTTCTCTACGGACTAGATTTCGTATGTTCTCGTCGCTGCGAGCAGGGCTGTGATAGCTACGAGCTCTTCGTAGCTGCTCGCGAAGGTCGTCGTCTGATTCGCCTCCTTCGACCTTTTGAGATTCCTGCCTAGGACTACTTCCTCGGCTGTGAGACTTGATCGCCTGAGGGCTAGGAGTAGGGTATGGACGTCTCCTGTTATCAGGATGAAGCTCCATCTCCAGTCTTTCCAATCTTCTTTTCAAGCGAGCATTCTCAGCCTCGTATCTGCGAGAAGACTCCCTCTACTCATGGAGCCTTGCCTCGTACGCATCAATCAATCTGGATATCTGTGTGGACCTTAACGATCCCTGGCTTTCTTCTGAGGCTATCCTTTCCAAGAGAGCCCTCTGATCTGAACGTCGAAATTCAGACCTAATCCTGTGAGGAGTAGGTGGTTCTTGAATATCCCCTGTCTGGGGGGGGGGGGGCATTGCTGCTGTGACCAGACATCTTAAACTCCTTTATTGGTGTGGGCTCTTCTTAGGGAAGGATGAACGCTTCCCACAGACGGCGCCAATTGTGGTGACAATTATTATGCAACACAAATAGATAAGAAAAAAGCGATCACCAAGTAGGAACAAGGAATGTAAAATGACAATCACACAACAAAGGATGTACGTGGTTCAACCAATATGTGCCTACGTCCACGGTGGTGCAGTCGATGTTATTTCTATATACTCAGGAGAGTGGTTACAGAGAATACAACTTTTTTCTTTTCCCCGGACCTAGGGTTTTATATATATACATGTACATTTAGGTAAGTGGGGGTGATGGATTCCCCCACGTCTTCCATCTATCCCTATAACCTCCCTTCATGGCTACGTGGGAAGAGATCGGATCATATTCAGAATAAGAGGTGGGGGACCTGGACTTTGGGCCGCCAGAATTGGGCTACTCGTCCAGGGCCATGGTCTTAATTTTGGGTACCCACAATATGTATTTTTATTATCGGATTTGATCATTAATTTAAGGTACATATACATGTTTGTACTAATAATAACAATTTTTGCAAAAAAATGACTTCATTCGGGCGTTGTAGAGGAGGTGATGATGGCTCCTCGGCTAGTAGGCCCCCAAAGGGGGTAAATCGGGATCCGTCGTCGAGAATAAGATGACATTATTGGCTAGTGCTCCAGGCTTGATGAAGGCGATCATAGGCCTAGGGTACACTGCTTGGGAGGGTCGTGCATATTGACCTCAAATTGAACATCTGGGGGGGGGGGGGGACTACAGGTAATGTGTGTGTATGTGAGTGTATATATATATAAGCAACTAACAGTTACTTTCTTTTTGGTTTGTATTTGTTTGATAGGAAAAATTTGGCCTATCCGCATCTCTCTGCGACTCTGCGTTAGAGCAATTGAGGGATCAATATGAGACGTGGAAGAAGAATTTGCGGGCACGATACTTTGGGAAGATGCTGGAGTCCATTTCAAGACTATGTGACACCGTCCCCCCGAAGGAGCCGATCTCATTGGCACAATGGCAAAAGTTTAGCGATAATGAGACCAATTAGTAGTAATTGGCATATTGCCAATGGTTGAGGGGCAACCAAACGAAAAAGTTAGATGTGCACTACTCCGGGCGAACGTCTTATGCCGAGGTGGAACATAGGATGGTAAGTGATTATTTTTCTTTAAGTTTAGTAATTCTAATTTGGCATTACTTTACGTTACTTACTAATTTTGTATTATTATATTTCAGGGCACGAGGAGAGGCCTTGGGGGTAGGCCACATAAGCTTGATGCTTATGTATAAATTCAAACGAAAAATGCAAGGACAAGGAGGTGGCCCCGAGCGTCGTTGCCACCATTGTAAGTTTGATGCCGACAAAGCATATTTGGCTATAGAAGCACTCAACCAAGTGCTTGGGACGAATTACAAGTGATGGAATAGGGGGTGAGCTTGCGGGGTGGGGAAATGTAGGATCGTCGTAATGGGGACAAGCAACAGTGGGTTATCATATAACGTGGACAACCATGATGATAAGCTATCAAGGTTGGAGGTGACGGTCGTAGATATGTAGACCTTCATGAAGCGTCAGTTGGGCAAGGGAAACGGAGGGGGGAAGATAAGGAGAAGGAGAAGGAGAAGATGGTAGACGAGGATGAGGACGGCACTGCATCATTACTGATATGCACGAACTCGATGTCATATGACGATTAATTTCCCATTGTGACCCTCGTCGAGTGGCCTATTCAACAATCGGTTGGTTGAGCATTTTTCTGCTCGACGTATATTATTGGAAGATGATAGCGAGGGGGTTGAGGATCTGAGCTTGCTCCAGAGTATATTAGTTCATGGACGTACCTTCCTGGATGGTAAGGCAAGAGTACGCCTCACGCATGTGGTGGAAGGAAAGGATAACTGACCTTTGTGGCTGCACGAACAATGTGACGTTCAGCATATTGCGGGGTGTCTCAATTCTTATGTCATTTCGCCTTGCTTCCTCCTCCGACCTTCTCCTTCTTCATGACATTATTTCATCTTTTTATTTGGATATTTTGATATTGGATTGTATTTGTATTTTTTTTCGGGTACAAGTTGGTTTGGATATAGATATTTGCATTTATATTTTATTTGGATACGGATTATATATGCCATGTTTTGGTATATTACTTATATTTTATTTGGATATATGTTGTTTGGACCGGTACAAATTTGCTATAATAGGTAAAAATATACTACTGGTAGTGGTAGTGGTCATATTACCCAACAATGTTTTTTTAAAATTCTGCTAGAATTGTCATGGGCTTATCACGGTATTTAGCCGTGGCAAACACTTGTCAAGGTTAAAGACCGTGACGTGTCTAATGAACTTATCACAGTCTTTGACTGTGACGAGTTTATGATAAAGAAGCTGTCACTCCCAGACTTGTCACGGTCAAAGACCTTGATAAGTTCGAATTGTCAAGGCCAAAGACCGTGACAAGTCAGCTATTTTGGTGTAGTGCGATCTTAGATAAAAAAAATGTTGGAGGAGAGTAAATTACAATTTAATTTTATTCATTCAACGTTGTCTTAAAAAGAATTGAAGGTTTTGGAGAAAGTGTTTAGAACGCGTGTTTATGTAATTCACTTTGAGTTTAGTTTCATAAATCGATTTAATTTATCAACTTTGAACTGAGGGTCAGAAGTTATAAGACTCTCGGACATTCTACTGGTATTTTTTATGGAGACATACAATCCACCGTTTTCTTTGGACACATTCTTCTGGGGCATCACTGTTATTAGTAACCTCACCTTCTGTAAAACATCAATAGAATTATTGTTTTTTATTACATTAAATATTTATAATCAGGATATCATCAAGACTTGTAAAAAAAGAAAATGAGTAGAGAACATCAAAGAAATTAATTATGTTTTTCTTATTACAACTATACCAACTCAAAGTTCCTAATAAATTAATTTCCTTTTTTATCTTCACTTCATTGGTAAAAGTTTGTCCATCCAGTAAAGAAAGGTGAGAGGCTAGCGGATAATGGTAGTTGTGTATTTTGTAGTAATTTATAGGATACTGAGTGTAGTTTTCGAATTTGTTATAAAACTAAATAGGCTTCCAAAAAATTTCCTCCTTGCTACCAATGTAACACATATGACACTAAATTTTAATTATTTGTTTATTTATTAGTTGTGGGGAAAGCAGTACATACCAAAATACATTAGTTATGATGTACATACTTCATTTATTTGTTTGTTGTAGAATATTTGGAAGATGAGGACAATTTAGTTTCAAGAGAAGTGATTTTAACTCCCTTTTGGTTATCTCTAGAAACCTCATTTTTACAAAAAAAAAAATAAAAATAAAATAAAAAATAAAAAATACATTTCCAAGGATTTTAGTGAGAAACATCCAAACGGAGAGGGAATTGTTAGAATTATTTTATATAATTCTCCATTATGTGATCCATAATTATATTAATTCTAAGAGTCACTTTGGTTAATGAAAGGGTACTCCAAATACCAAGAGTCAAAAGGACCCTTGGGCGTCTACCTTGATGGACGATTGATATTAAGTAACTGTTGGAGATTTAGATCCTATCTCTGCCTATAAATAAGTGACTGATTTCCATCATTCAGATAGTAAAGGATAACATAATGAAATCATAGGAAAGGGAGATAAATCTAAATTCTCAAGGATTGTAAATTTTGAAATAATATTTTTACCATACATTGTGATCTTATCATTGGAATGCATTAAAATTGTAGTTTGTTCTTGCTACATACAAGATGAATATGTGTTCTAAATTCATCCTGATCGGACATCGCTAAGGTTGATTGCTCCATCAATCTTTCTGGTTGTGACAATTATGGAGGTATGTTATTTTAGAACTATTTTATGTTCCGCATAATGATTGAATGTGATTATCATGAAGATCCAAGATCCTTTTCTGAAGAACATTTTTATGTGAAAATTTAATGAAATTAATGTATTATTGATTAATATTATTGTGTTCTTAAGAATAATTTTACAGGAATAACCTAGAATAAATTGGTTTTATCCCATGGAAAACTCAAAGAACTGAATTATATTATTTTTATTAGGAACTAAATATCAAGGAAGTCGAGTTTAAGTAATTGATTTACTAGCAACATTATTGTCATGTAATTTGTGTATTTTATATTTTAATCTCCCTTTCACATAAAAGGGAAAAAACTTGCATAAAAAAGAAAAAGAGAAACTCTTATTTTATTTTAGGTTAGTTCATCATATTACTTTATCCCATATGTGTAAGTTTTTTAGCCCATAGATGTTACCAGTTTCCATCCTATAATTATTCTTTTTAAAAAGAATATCATATAAGATTAGCGCGTCCATGTTGCTATATTATGATATTGTTCTAACAAGTCACTTGAAGGAGTGCATGTGGTTTGAAAATGTTTCCATAGGATATAGATTGTGACCTGCGAGATTAAAACTGGTTAAAATGAAGATTTTCTCGTTATTCATGTTTTGGGAGACTTTGTTGATTAAATTGTTTGTTTTTATTTATATGGGGTGATTTGTTTGAAATTTTAATTATTATCTAAATAATATCGTTACATAAATTTGTAATGTATCTTCTAACTGTTGAATTCCCCATTTCAAAGCAACATTTTTGTATTTACATTATTGAAGTGTTATACCTATTGATTTTACATTTGGATATATTTTGTAGTTTTTTTCCTTTCGGCGTTAAAGATATTTATTATTGGGATATTGTCTTGGAGAGTGTATATTAAACATGTGTAATTTCTATTTTTTAGGTTTCGGTAGGCAAATTAAAATCATTATCAATCTGAGGTTTTACATAACAAATAAATTTGATGTATCTTGGATCACATAGAGGAAAATTGTGTTGTGCATGACAAATAAATCTTATGTATCTTGGATTAGGGACGGGAGAAGTATGTCGACAACCTTCAAACTCTTTATATGTGTGATATTAGATCATTTACTTGTATGACTTTGTCCTTTCACTCCTTTTTTGAATTATTATGTTGAGTTTATGTTTGCATGTTAATTTTTCTTTATAAGACAGTGTGGAAATGATATTCTTGTTTCTATTTTATTTGGAACATCATATCTAACACATGTTAGTTCTGTTTATTTTTGGATTATGGGTAACATTACAAACATTTTTGGTTTCATCTAAAAGATCCACGATTCAATTTTATTTTCTTTACATGTCACCAAAGGTGTGGAGAATTTAAGGATGATGTTATTTATCTTGGTGGGGAGAATTTAAGGATAATGTTATTTTTCTTCATTTCCCTTTTTATTATGGGTTCCTAAAATGGAGATTTTTTTTGTTATCAATATTTGTCTAATTTTTTGCAAGTAATATTTTAGTACTGACTGTGTAAAGAACAAGAAATATTTTCGGTGTTCAAGCCACTAGGATTGTGATATTCCTATCTAGTTTTTTAAGTCTATTGTCGTGTTTGGGATACAAATATGGTTTATTTGTGATGTTATGTTTGGTACAAGTATTTTGGAGTAGTGGATATAATCACCTTCAGGTTTGATGTGCGTGCGATCTCCCTTGTCCCATGCCTCGAAATGACGAATGGGCATTAGGCAGGTATTGTTCCTCACTTTCCTTCCCACCCCCCGCCTTCCTATCGGCCATGTTCTAGTGAATGAAGAACATGGAATGTAGAGGTACTTCGTTATGCGCAGTTTTCGACTGGATGAATCTAGAACATGTTGAATATCTTGTGCGGGAGATGGGCTTTTGGTATATACTAGGGTGAGCGGCCTTGGATACCTCTAAGGCTCATGAGGGGATCAAAGAACACAACTCGACTTTCAAATGGTGTTGTGTGTACTTTAATCCTCCTTATTTCCCCAGTTGAAAAGAAGTGAAACAAGCATTGGATCAGTGTAATAACTGGGATTTTCAAAAAAGCACATACAGTCACTGTTTTAACCCTTATAAAGTATTCAAATTTAAAAGTCTTCTATAAAAGAAATAAACTATACTTGACGGTCGATAACTTTACTAAATTGACCTAGACCCCATGAAGAATTAATAATTACAAATAGCCCCTGAAACCTTCAAAGCAACATAACTTGACCTATATTTCACTCCTAAACATAAACTTTACATTAACTTAATTGTTTAGACTTCAACTGATATAAAATTATAATTTTATCCCTTAAAACTTTTTAAATCGCCAAAGTACCCCTTTACTTGATTAAAAGTACACTTTTAAGGCTATAAGTGTATATACAAGACTAACCAAAAACCAAACACCAAATATTTGTTAATTTCCTCAAAAAGACTGTCCAAATAGGCTCCCACCTAAGCACAAACATCCAAGAATAATATGTGTACACTGTGCACACATGTGAGGAACAAAAACCAAGTTAAAAAACCCTACTGTAACAGTTTTAAATCCATAGATTTTTTCCACTTATGAACTCCCCTCCTATTATACTGTAAATACCCCATGAAAACCTCAGTTGAAACTTACTCAAACACAAGTTCCAAAACTCAAAAATTTCACTCCAAATAGGTACTCTGTGATTTTATGTCCTATGTTCATTTCTTTTTGTTTCAATCGTTTTCTGCATAGTTATAATGTTATAATAACTCAAAACAGTAGAAAATTTTATGTAGAAAACAAGCCTAGGTTAAAATCATGAAGTTTCCACCATTAAGGCTTGAGCTTAAAGGGTGAACTTACAAATATCAATCAAAACTCATTAGAAGCTCAATAACTTGAGTGTAATTATCAAATTCCATCAATGTGACTAATAAGATCGAATCGATTGAAAGTGTATTTTGACCTAAAAAACTGGCAATCTTAAATTCTCTTTGTATAATCCATCTCAACTTTTGAAATCAAAACCAAATTACTCCTACCCATAGAAGAAAACATACGATGTTCAAAAAATCCCTTCCATATCCTTAAAATTCACGAATGTTAAATCAAATTTTTCAAAAAAAGACACAATTTTGAACTTGATATATATCGCATCTCAATCAATAAAACTTATATATTTGGATTCCTTACGAAAAATTAGGTTGAGTTTGTTAAGAAATCATCATAAATGATTTATAAATGAAAGAGTTACTCTAGGTAAAAAAATCAGAAACCTTAAAGTCAACTGTCGAGGGGAAGAAAATAAATTGTTTGCTATAAACCTTGACCTAGCGCGTGGGGGCGCGTGGCCAATCAGAATTTTCTGAAAACTTTTCAAATATTTTTATTTTATTTTTCTGGTCAAAATAATATAAGTTAAGGCCATGTTTGGATCAGCCTAGCCTCAGTTATGAAAAAAATGAGATTTTAACTTAATTTTTTTTTTCTAAATTACAATTTGAGCCCTCCTAACTTTTTCAACTTATGAATTTGATACCCAGACTTTGTCTATGAATACGTCAAACTATTTTGAGACAAAATGTCTCTTTCACCAAAGTTTAAAAATGAACTTAGGTCTAGTATTTTAATGTCCCAAAAATTACACAATTAAATCCCTTAAAGTGTAAAAGATACAATTTTTGTATAAACTAACTGACCTAATCCCAAATACTCACATACCCAAATGATGTGTACAAAAAATCAAGTACCAGCTCTTCCCGATATCCTTTTGTGATATATAATGCCAAACGATGTACTGATCAAGTAATTTTCCCTACCATTTTAATAATAAACTTTACATATTTGGCATACTCCTATTGATATCCTTATATGATAGCTCTTATTTACTCTTAGTATGTGCATGTCATAATGCTGCCATAATACATATTTTATTAAATATCATCCGTATTTGTATTTGATCATCGGTATTTGAATTTGACTATGGATCAATTTAACCCTTCTCACCTAATAACTAATATCATGTTTCTTATTGATTAAGTTTTCCCCCTACACTTTTGTGCAAATATTAATATTATAATCATTAGTGTTAATTAGGAAGTAGACTGTTGTATTATCCCACAAAACTTTTTACTTGTCCTAATGGTCTCAAGTGATTGAGATTCTTGATTTATTGATACATATGTATGAGTGCCACTTTAATTGTGTTCCTATTCAGTTACTTTTTCCCAAAGGTTTTCTGTTGATTATTATTATTATTATTTTTGTTTTACTGGTGGCTTAATTATTTCTATACCCCTTAGTGAACTGGTAAGTGCCGGATTATTAGTTCAAAGATCCTTGATTTTGTTTACGTGATCCTTAATGAACTAGTAACAAACCTTATTTTCTTAATGAATTTGTATGTAAGGGATTATTAGTTCAAGAACCTTAATATTCTTTATAAAATGATAAGTATGGAATTATCAGCTTTATTTCTTTAGCATTGCTAAAATACTAATTCTATACACACTCCAACTCTCATCTATACATATAGTTATTATAGTTGCTAAAATACTAATTCTATACACACTCCAACTCTCATCTATATGTATACTTATTATAGAACTGGTAAAACTTGCTTCGCATATTTGTGCTAATTCCTTTTTCCTCCAGATGAACCCGGAGAAAGAGGATAATATCTATTTCCTTTTAGAGATAGATAATGGTCACTTATTTGCGTACATGTGAGAGTGCATCAACAATCAATGATTAACTTGTTTAATTAAATTCTATTTTTTAATCCCAAAAATCCCAACTCTTGCAACCAAACTGTGAAAGACTAAATAAATCAAACCAATCATGCAAAGTCAATCACAATATGAGGAAAAATCCCCCAAAGGATTAAACCCATTTATTTCACTATATTATGTAACTACATAAATCACAACAAAATATAATTTTGAGGCACAAATACCCACAGGCATCGATTCGTCCTCGTTGGTGTTTGTCAGAAAGAGGTCATGCAATTACTTCAATTTCAGGAGTGAATACATACCATTCTTCTCTACAATATTACTCCAAGTTGAGTAGAATAATTCTATTTAGGGTTTAAAGATTCACACAAATGTTTGGGAAAGATTTGTCAATCAAAAAGGCATTAAACCTTGAAATAATGAAGCATGTTTTTGGGCAGAATAATTGCATAAACATCAGTGCCAAAAGGCTTGAAAAATGTGTAGAATGGGAACTGCTTTAAATATAAAAATTGAGGAGGTGTGTCATTCAAACCACGTACAGGTGTCACTCAAATGTAATGCCACGTCGCTCGAATGACCAACCAATCTCGCTCGAACGACGTTAGCGAGATTTTTTTTCTTTCGCCTATACACTTAGAAAAATTTCTTCTTCTCAAGTACAAATGTTCCAGACCCTTAAAAAATATTTTTAAATATTTCCCAAATATTTATGTAAATAATAAACACTCCAAATAAATTATTTTACCATAATCATGAGTGGAGTAATGGGAATGGTTGAAGAGCACATTGCATGTTGCATGATGAACATATGAAGAGGATAGATGCGAGGATTCAGATCAAGGCCGTTATGGATGGTCGTGTTGACGTAACAAATATAGCGGTATCAGACATACTAACTCCGATCTAGGACAAATAGTAAATTCCTAGATTCCAACTCAGACATTTGTAAAGGCATGTCCTTCCAAATCTCCCCCTTTGTCTATGCCGGTACATATATAAAAAATTCGAATTATGGTACCCAAATGAAAACCAAATGACATACAATTTAATATCTCCATTAAACCCAAAAACTCGAAATATTAAATGACATGTCTTCAAAACAAACTTCAACATCTTCAGATATCTAAATCTTCAATCTTTATTTATCATCATCAGGGTGTGCAAAAATAATCCTTAATTAAGTACCTCAACACATGAGACAAGAAACAATACCCATGTTGCACAATAGTTTGAAATATAATCATAAGCAAAAGTAAGTATCAATTTATGCTCGAGCAAATCACTATAAAATCAAATAAAATTATCCTCCATAATTTGTTCTCGACCTTTTTATGATGTCCCCAGGTAGACAAATATGAAGACATAAATCAAATGAAAATGGAGAATGTTACAAGGTAATCAAGATTTATTGTTTTTTAATTTTGCAAAATTTCTCTCACAAAATATATAACAAAGAATCACACCATGAAAGAACACTAAAACAACCAAGTCAGTGATGGTGGAAATATATTGATGTGAACAAATTCGACAGGAAAATCAATACATACAACCATAACATATGTGCATGATGAATGTTGGATATTCCTAACGAATGAACTCAACATCTTCCTCTGGTGTAAAATTTTTGGAATTAAAAGAAATTGACTCAATCAAATTAACAAATCAAAGATCAATGTAATTTCCACACCAATAACGTCCAAAATGTTGTAACGTTTTTTCATGACTTTTAAGGACGTGCAAACCCGTTTTTCATTTCTTTCCATCCAAACTCCCTCATAAATAATTATGCATTGTTTATTTATTTTGAGGTGATGAAACTAAAACCTATTGGCCGAATTTTGGCACATATTTTTTATATTGCCTTTTAAATTTTTTTTGGGCTCTTTTCAAACGTGGCTTCCACGATGAGTTAATTTTGAACTCTCGCAGCCCTTTCCTGTGATTCATTCATCATATTTTGTTGCAATTAAATCCTGAGCTAAAAATGAACTACTATCTTGTTAAGTTTTATTGCATTTTTATCATTGTATAGACATAATTGAGATGGAAACACTCAAGGCAATATGTGATAGACCATTAAAATACTCAAATAATACAATGCTTATGTGCAATAAAGGAGATAAGGTGGAAAACATGTAGAAGATATGACCAATCACATCTCAAGGACTCCAAAATAATGTAAAGCACATGGATGAAATGATGTAGCATCTCAAATCACTATCAAACAGTCACGTGAAGATGGAATGAAGTCTTGACAATGGATAACTTAAATGTTTATCCATAAATGGTGTAAAAAAAATACAAAACTCTTTTTGCATTTTTCAAAAAATTTCTAAAAAGAAAATCTTTTTGACTTTTCCTAAAATTTTTCAAAAAAATAAAATATTTTTGGATTTTTTAATTTTTCAAAAAAATAAATAATGATACAAAGATACAATTTAGATATAGGAATCAGATGAGATGAACATGAAAAATGCATCCGACTCTAGACATGGTTACCACCCCTCAGTCAACTATCCAAATTCCTAAACACTTCCTAAGACTCTCGAATCTACGGGCATCTAAAGGCTTCGTGAAAATATCGGCTAATTGCAGGTCTACATATATAAAACTCGAGGTTATGACCATTTCCTCTACAATCTCATATATAAAATGCTCATGTATCCTAATGTGCCTTGTGTGCAAATGCTGGAGTGGATTAGGGGATATGTGTATCGCACTCATGTTATCACAAGAAATAGTCATGGTGTCCGGTGATATCCCATAATCCTCCAACATCTGCTTCATCCCCATAATTTACGTGCAATAACTCACGGTGGCTATGTATGTAGTCTCCATAGTGGGAAAAGAGATAGAGTTTTGCTTCTTGCTCAACCAAAACGTAAGAGGAAAACCAAAGAAGAAATACCCACCAGAAGTGCTCCTGTATCCATCTGCATCCCTGACCCAATCGACATCTGAATAGGTGGATAATCGATCATTGGTATCAATAGGATTTCAAATGCCAAGTGAGAGAGTGCCACTCACATATTTGATAATACGTTTAAGAGCGAGTAAGTGTGACTCTTTCGAGGATGCCTGATATCGCACACAGACTCCAACATTAAAGGCGATCTCGGGATGACTATAAGTCAAGTAGAGAAGACTATCTATCTTACTCCGATGCAATTTTTGATCTATATCCTTGCCTAAAGTTTCCTTCCTAAGCTTTGTTGAGGTAATCATTGTGGTACGTACGTTCTTAGCGGAGTCTAAACCAAATTTCTTCACAATTTCTCTAGCATACTTGGATTTGGAGATTAACATCCCATCCTCTAGCTAAAAAACCTGGAGACCAAGGAAAAAAGTAAGCTCACCTACCATGTTCATCTCAAACTCACTCTTTATGTCTTCTTAAAAGCGGCGAGCATGCTTGGACCACGTGGATCCAAAGACTATGTCATCCACATAGACCTGGGCAACCAAAATAACATTGTCATCTCTCCTGTAAACAACGTCATATCAAATCCCCTGCTCTTGAAGCCACGAGAAAATAGATAGGAAGTAAACCTCTCGTACTAAGAAAGAGGTGCTTGCTTTAAACCATACAAGGCTTCCTCAGATAGCTGACATGATTAGGGTGGTTAGGTTATTTAAACCCTTTTGGTTGTTCAAAGTAAACCTCCTCCAGTAGAATGCCATTCAGAAAGTCACTCTTAACATCCATCTAATATAACTTGAAGAGCAAATGACATGCGATGACGAGTAGTAAGCGGACAGACTCAAGCATCGCAACATGAGAAAATGACTCGTCAAAGTCTACACCCTCAATCTGTGCGGAGCATTGAACGATCTACCTAGCCCTATTTCGAATAATAGTACCAAACTCATCCATCTTATTCTATAAGATCCACTTGGAACCTATCAGATTTGTCTAACCAGGTCGGGGGACTAGTTCCCATACATCATTCTTTCTAAACTGAAGAAACTCATCCTCCATAGAACATAACCAGTGTTCATCTTTGAGTTCTTCTTTATAATTCTTGGTGTCAACTTTGGACGTGTAACAAACTTGGCTAACAACGTTCTCTAGATGAGTACGAGCCTTGAACCCTATGATGGGATCTCCTAGAATAGTAGTAGGATCATGTATCTTGCAAACCCAAGTAGAAGTGTCCCCTAAATCAATAATAATGTCCACTCTGGGTGTGGGAGGCACAATGGGATCTTCAATAGAAAGTGCATCATCCTCACACAAAAGGTTAGAATAAACAAATGTTTGCAGTTCTTCATCTTGCACGATGACATTTATTAACTCCATAACCTTAGAGCTACTCTAGTTAAAAACCCAATATGCTCTACTAGTCGATGAATATCCGAACAATATTCCCTCATCTCTCCGGAAGTCAAACGTTCCTAATTTCTTTCTATCCCGAAAGATGCAGCATTTACTCCCAAAGACACGGAGATATGAAAGGCTGGGCTTCTTTCCAATCCATAATTCCTAAGGCATCTTAAGTGTGTATGGACGAAGGTAAACCCTTTTCAACATGTGGCATGCCATAGACATTACCTCTGCCCAAAATCTCCTAGCCACTCTACGACCTAGAAAAATAGATCTAGCCATCTTCTGAATCGTTCGATTCTTCCTCTTAATAATCCCATGTTGTTGAGGAGTCTTCACGACCAAAAATTCATGTTTGATCCCTAGGCTATCACAGTAAAGATCAACTTCAGTTTCCTCAAACTCAGTGTCGTTATTACTACGTATTCTATTGACAGTGATTCCGTGTTGATTTATAGGACACAACACCTGGTCGTAAGAAATTCCACAACATCGAATTTCTTTCTCAAAAAGCCTATAATTGAGTATTGAGAGAAATCATCTACCATAACGGGGATATAACTCTTACCACCAAAACTCCCAATACGAGTGGAACCCATAAGATCCATGTGTATCAACTCAAGAACTCATGAAGTGGTAATGTAATTCAACTTCCTGTGGGGGCTACGAACTTGCTTTGCCAACTAACAGGGTCCACAAACTATCGAAGTCAGCTTTTTCAGTGATAGCAAGCCATGTACTAGGTCCTTTTTAGCTAATTTCTCCAAATCTCTAAAATTTACATGACCTAGATTTGATGCCACAAATCCATATGAGTGATCGTGGGGTTGTTGCAGACAATTGAGGACTTGGGCACAATCTTATAACAATTATCTCTAGTCCTCACCTCTTGAAATAGAAGTTTACCACATTGATCATAAAAATTGCACTCATTTCGATCAAACTTTACTTCAAAGTCAGCATCACACATCTATTTAATGCTAAGAAGGTTTACTTAAAAACCTTTGATGTACAATACATCCCCTAGCTTAGGAAATAATGGTATCTCTACCGTACCTCATCCTACTATGCTATATTTTCTCCCGTATCCAAAGTGAACTTTACGGTCCTTACGATCCTCTAGCTAGGTAAAAAATGAGACATCACATGTCATGTGCCTAGAGCACCCACTATCAAAATACGACTGAGAGGTGTTATGTGCTTTAATAGCAACATGAAAACAAGGTCTTTTGCGTTGAGTTTAGGGACCCAATATGAGGTAACCTTCTGTTTTCCCTGGTCAATGTTGGCTCCAGCCGAGATATTAGAAGTGTCCGCTGATGATATAGAAATCCATTGGAACTCTTCCATTAGACTCTAAGAAGTGGCGAATAGTAACTCAACCTTAGTTTGCTTTTCTTGGACAAACTCTTTTTAGGGGTTTATACTGATGGCCATATGGATTCGTAGTAAACTCATGAACCATTTTAAGTGTCACATGGGATATGGAGGCACCATCAAAACTAATTCCCTACCTTTCACCGAAACTTAAAGTAGGGACAAAGATCATCTTTACCATTTTTCCAGATCTGTCCTCAATCTTAACTATGACGTCCCTGGCTATCTTAAGGTCATGAGTAAGCTGGTATACAAGGGTTTAAGTTTCTTTCGAGTGTTCATAGAGGACTGGATCTCATTTGTAAGACTAGCCACTTGCTTGGTCATGTCCCTTTTCTCTTTCTCTAAGCATCTCTCTCTCACCAAACTGACTCTCTCCCTACACAGACTCTCTTTCTCTCAACACAAACAGTCTCTCTCTCTCTCAGGTCAGTGATAATGGAGGACTCTCTCTCTCTCTCTTTCTTTCTCTCATCACTCCTGAATCTTTCTCTAAGGCAACTGTCCTAAGAGCTAGCGCTTTCTAGTTTTAAAAGAATTAGCATATAAATAAGTGTACATGCATTGTAAATCACTCTCGCTCTCACTTGAAACATCATCCCCCTCACTCACCTCACTTCCACTGTCGAGGTGTCCATGTGAATTAGCATCATCAACGTCATGAGGCGCACTGTCAGTACTCTCATGACTAGCCATGAAAGCAGTGAAGGCACATTCATGTGGTGACTGGTCTTCAGAATCCACCGATTCGACCTCATTGTCGCCACTAAGGGAGGTGCTAAGAGAAGCTTTACCTTTGCCTTGACATTGCACCCTAGTAGGACACTCAAATGCCTTATGACCTCTACCAACACACTCATAACATCTATTCTCGTCTTTCTTAGGAATGTCCTTTTTATCCTTTTCATTTTTCTTTTCAAAATTATTTTTCTCAAAATTCTTTTTATCTTTGAAATTGTCTTTTTTCTTTAATTTGAGAAATTTTTTGAATTTTTTTGCAGACAAGGCTAAATCCTATAAGTCAAAATCAAACTCAGAATCACATAACTCTTCCTCTGTTCTCCTAGACTCACCTCTCCTTCTTGTTGACCCCTCACTATTCCTAGCCTGGGCTTTAAGTGCTACCTCTTTATCTTTTGATTTTATCGTATTGGGAAACATGTCAATTTCATAAGTCTGGAGCTCTTCTACCAATTTTTTTAATTTGGACTACTCAAATTTCCTAATGAATTTCGCACAGTGACTTTAGGGATAAAACGCTTAGGTAGTGATCTTAAAATCTTTTTAACTACTCTAGAATCAGGAAGGTGTTCACCCAAATTGAAACTACTGCTAACAATATCAGATAACCGTGCATAGAATTTATCAAAACACTCAGATTCAAGCATGGCTATTGTCTCAAATTGTGTAGTTAAATTTTGAAATTTTGATTCTTTACCCGCATTAGTGCCTTCATTGGTAGTTTGAAGAACATACCATGGTTCTTTAGACATCGTACACATCATGATGCATTGGAACTCACCAGGGGTGACATTTTCAAAAATTACACTAAGCCCACGTGAGTTATATGTGGTCCATTTAAATTCATCCTCAGTCCATGCTGTCAAAGAATTTAATGTAGGTACATTATCGACAGTGATAGTGCGAGGTGCCCACCCTCTTCCACACACAACCCAAGCACGTTCATCAATGGACTTTAAGTGAGATTTCATACGAGATTTCCAATATGCGTAATTTGACCCGAAAAAAATAGGCACTCGATTATACAATTTTTCCATTGAAATTGCGCTTTTTCAAAAATCATTTTTTAAACCAAAATTGATATATAGAAAAAAATATTACGAAAAAGATTACATGGTATCATTGTGTAATTGGCTTTGATAGAAATTTGAGAGTGCTCCAGCAATCAATGACTAACTTGTTTAATTAAATTCCAATTTTTAATCCCAAAAATCCTAACTCTTACGACGAAATTGTGGCAGACATAAAAAATCAAACCAAGAACGAAAAGTCAATCACAATATGAGGGAAAATCCCCCAAAGGGGTAAAACAATATATTTCACTATAATATGTAGCGAATTACAATCATATCAAAATACAATTTTGACGCACGAATACCCGCAACCATCGGTTCGTCAGCGACGACGTTTGTCCGCAAGAGGTCCCGTAAGAACTTAAATTTTAGGAGTGGATAAAGACCCTTCTTCCCCACAAGATTAATCCAAGATGAGTAGAATAATTTTATTTAGGGTTTAAATATTCATACAATGTTTGGGAGAGATTTGTGAATAAAAAAGGCATTAAACCTTGAAAAAACGTAGTCGGTTTCTCGGCAAAAACGTGAGTGCCAAAAGACTTGAAAAATGCATAGAATGGACACTACTTTAAATACCAAAATTGTGTCGGCATTTTCGCTCGAACGAAGTACATGTGTTGACCAAACGTAATGGCACGTCACTCTAATGACTTCGTACTAGATGACTAGGTTGTGCGAACGACCAACGAATCTCGCTCGAATGACGTCAACGAGATTTTTTTCTTTCGCCTCTACACTTAGAAAAACTTCTTCTTCTGAAGTAAAAACATTCCAGATCCTTAAAAAATATGTTTAAACATTTTCCAAATATTAATGTAAATAATAAATTCTCCAAATAAATTATTTTACCATAATCATGAGTGGAATAGTGGGAATGGTTAAAGAGCACGTTGCATGTTGCATGATGCGCGTATGAAGATTATGGATGTGAGGATTCAGATGAAGGATATCATGGATGATCATGTCGACGTGCCGAATGGAGCGGTATCAGATATACTAACTGTGATCTAGGGCAAATAGTAAATTCCTAGATTTTAACTCGTATATTTATAAACTCATGTCCTTACAACATGCCTATGTGGGCATAGAATAAGCCAAATGGGAGAAATGAGTGTCACTTTTTGATTTTCTACATTATAGTTTGTTCTACAAAATATAACTCAGCCCTGCAGTTGTACTACCCTCTGTAAACTACTTTAATAATGAATAAAGTTATGTCATTCCGCCTTCACCTTAATTCATTTCTTTATTTGTACTTCTTATTCATTCATACCAAAAAGAAGGGTGTGACAATTAGTGCATGTGAGCTCCCTCTTGTTCATATTGCTCAAAATGGAAAGAAATGTTGTGTCCACCCTCCCATTCGAATTTAATCTTGTGTAATCGAATATTCTTGTTTCATCCATGTTTGTTGAATTTCGACCACAATTTTTACTTTTACAGTGCCTTAAGTGTATGAGTTTTGTTTGGTTTGTGAAGATTGGTCAAATCCCCACTTGTGCAATGATGAATCTTTGTGCAAATATCTTCATGGTGTGACTTCATGATCTATATGCATTTCGAATCATGTTACTTTCATGTGTTGCATACTTTTTAATGATGTAATTTTCTCATTCTATTGTCCTTTTCTCTTAACGCTTCTTAAAAGGGGTCGGGTGAACCATAAAGTTCTCTCCGTGATCCATGATTGCCTTACCAATATGCGTGTGAATGCATGACTTGTTGTGGATTCTTAATCTAATGGACATGGAACCTTATTCGAGTAAGGATTCTTTGGGCTCCGATTTTCCTTAACTAAGTGTTATCGCTTCTTACAAACAACGATTATGTTCCATTTTGACTCGCCGATTACATCGGTCATATTCATGGGTCTCAACATCGATAAGGTATGATACCTAGTGTGTGTGTGTGTAAATATCATCCCATAACCGTTAGAAAGTACAAATCAAAAATAGTTTTGAAAAATAATATTTTTATTGATAAACAATGTACAATTTGTTTAAAGGAGTGTTATATATTTGTAATGGCCCAGAAATGTTACAAAAGGATAAATGAATAGATTTTTTTCTATAGAACAACAGTATCCGTTTAAAATCATTGTCAAATTTATAACCACTGAGGATCTAGAACCATTGCAAATTATGCAATTTCTCCCTCCTAAATAAATAATATAGGAACCTTTTGAATCGTTGCAAAATCGCTATTTATAACAATTTCGAACTATTACAAAATGTTTGCAACACATCAAATTGCAATGGTTTTGAACCATTATAAATGTCAATTGAAAGTGTTGACAACACTTGTAAATTTGCATTTTTGGTGTAGTGAATGAGTCATCTAACTGTCTTTTGTCACCCATGGTAGGCTTTTACATCCCTTTTGGGTGCCCCTTCCTCCATATTAGAAGGGGAACTTTCCGTTAAGATAAACTTAAAGTCCTCATTAGCAGGTAGAATGTCAATATTAAACCCACTCTATATAGTTCATTTATGTTAACTTGTTGTCCTTTAAGATTGAAGCAACTGGTTTAAATGAAAATCCAATTTTGAAAGCTGAAAATCATAAATCTTGATAAGTTAATTAATTTAGAAATAAACATGTCACAATTTAACTTCGTTTTACTTTTAAAGTGGCATCCCTCACTGCCATTTAAAAGTAAAAAATCGTCAAACATATTAGATCCATTATGGAGTGATATTTCTCACGGGGAGATTAAATCAGTCCACCTTAAACTATGAAGGATTTCGTCTTTCAGTTATGTACTTAGACAGTTCAAGATCCTATCTTCAACATAATTCAATAGTAAGCACCTTTTGGCCAGACAATTAGTAACATCGACTTTGAGTGAGAGGATATCATTTAATTATGTCTAAGTGTATCTTAAAATAGAATCCTCTCAAAAAGGACTTCACCCCCGTTAGGGGGGAGGGGATCAAACTCACTAACATTCTTATTCTCGAAATTATCACTCAAGATTTTTAATGAATCCTTTATTCCCTGTTTAATTACATCCATGGGGGGGGGGGGGGGGGGGGGAGCATATTGATTGACGCGGGGAATTAATCGCATCTAATTCAAAAAACACAGATGGAGACCATAGGGTTAAGGTGGAAACCCCTCTCCCAGTTAATATTTAAAAAAAATGAGGATTTTGAAAAATAATATATTCAATTCTAGATGTACGAATTAAATCCATGGTAATTTATCAATTTACTTATATAAATTAAATATCTTGATCTCACATTTTAAATTTCGCAAAATAAAACAAGATTTTAAATTTTCCAAAATTAAAATTAAACCAAGAGATATCAATTTAATTCATACCTTAAAATTAATTACCCATATTTAATTAAAATTAGAAAATAAAATTATACCCTAATTTTTGAAGAAAATCATTTATCTAAGACGGTATTAAATTATAAACCATGCTGTCTAGAAAATTAGGTGTACCTAATTATGAAATTAATTAGCACACAAGATTATGAAACAAAATATAATATGAGACATTCGCAAATAAATAAATAAATGCGATAAAGTGAAAGGACTTAATTGTCCATTTCCATCATGGCCCACAATTCTTCCTTGAGTATACTCCTTGAAGAATTAGAACTATTTAAATAAGAGTCCATGATTTGGTGAAGAAGTCATTGAACAAGAGTCTTTATTTGAAGAAAGCTATTGGACAAATCTTGGCCAAAATCATAAAACTACCCTTGATCTCCTTAAACATCCTCTACAGTACCTAGTAAAGGCTCGTGTTCATGGCCTTAGGCTATTATGGTCGCGGCCCTGTTCAATAACGGTCGTGGTCATAATGCTCCATGATCGCATCCTCCACATTTTATGATGCCTCATTCTTCCTCTATACTTCTTTATTTTTAGGGTTCTTGAAATTTTACCAAAACAACATCATTTTAGACTTCCAACAACCTTTCAAAACGTTATTAATGACATTCGTTCATCATCAAAATAAACAAATAAAGCATGGATCTTGCACCAAAATCACAATCCGATGTAGAATATAAAATATTAACACCTAATGATTACTCCCCTCACAAATACCTCCAAATACACAAATTTCCATGTAATAATTAAGAACCCTAATTATCACAACCAAATCGAATCTAGGAGAAAATAAACTATGGATAAATCAATGTAGGATCCATGAACATAAATAAAAATTTATATGACCATGATGGAAGGGATATCAATCATTCAAATCGTACAAAACCATCTTGTTACAAACAATAAATATCCATGCATAATTTTTAACATGCAAACCTAGGATTCAACTCGGTAGACAAATTTAGATTCTAACTAAAGCGTGATCATTCTACAACGATGGATTTGATACCAATTGATGGGTATCTATATGTGCAGAGTAAAAATTCCATCCTAGAATCTTTGAATTATTATGCAATATAAAGAATAAAGAAAGAAACGAGATCTAAAAAACGAATTTGGGGCTTCGAATACAATATCTTTGCAGATTCGGTTGCATTTTGATGGGGATAAAGGTATTAGATGCAGGTTTGGGTTTTACTCCTTTTGGTAGTCCAAAATCTTGTTAAAACCTTCTAAAATGCTTGGAACTTCTAGTATGTGATCCTCCTAAAGCTAGGTAGGTGCATGGACGCCTCTTCAGATTAAAACTCTTACTTTTGTGTGAGATGTAGTCCTTTCTCTCTAGGCTCCTTCATAAAAACGTGAATAGTATTTTCCTTTAACCTTATCAAATACTAATAATGAATATTACATCTTATAACCCCAACTTAAACCAATATATAATTGACGAAGAGGTGCGTTTGGGCCAAACTGGGTTATTTGAGAATATGGGCCCAACTACTTGGGTAAATAGACTGTACTAGGAACTCAAGACAAATAATGAAATTGCCTTTCAAAGAAATACTCAAAATTTACAAATTAGAAATACCGTAATCTATTTTCTTTATTTATTTAATCATAATTAATTTCACTAAATAATTATTACTGCAATCGTATTTCTTGCTTTCTTTCATTATTTTGAGTTCTCCTTCGCACTAACTTGCATGAAATACCTATAAAGTACATGAGAAATACACAGAACACGAAATACTTGCCAAAAGGGGTTAGTAGCATAAATACGAGACAAATCCAAGCTATTTACATTGCACGAGATCATAAAAATACCGAAATTAAGGGGATAAATATGAAGAATATGTGCCTAATCACACTCCCTAACTTAGAACTTTTCGCGTCCCGAGCAATGTAAATGAATCAAACCAAAATTCCACTCTTGAAAATTCCTTTATTAAAATAAAATTCCACTTTCGCAGGCAAGCGATTGCATTGAGCATATGCAACAAGTAGGACGAGTTTTGTCTCGTGAGGGCTTGCAGTGAATACACCCACAAAATTCTTTATTGACTCAAATAAGTATCAGAATACTTAAAAACTGTACAATTTAAACTTTTGGAAAAATAATCACCATAAATTCATATTCAAATGTCTCAAACCATAGTGTGTGTGTGCAAAGCCAGAAATTAAACCTCAAATTTCCACCGATTGAGCATTATGTTACTTTTCGAAAATTCATTTTGATTCAAATTCTTACGGATGCACTCAAAAACGAATCACTCGGATTGTGGTTGTTTTCTCTCAGTATGCATGATATAAAGATTAAATATAATGGACACAATTTCACGCATACAAAATTGAAAAGAAGGAAATATATAATGAAAAGATCTCATCATCGGAACACAGTTATTAGGAAACGGGAAACATCATCTCTTAATCACACCATTTTAATCTCTTTTATTATCTTTTCATGTCTTAGCTCTCCATGCAGTAATCAATTTCTCCATTCGAACTCGGTTAGGACTTTTCAGGTTAAAAAGTGTAAAGGGTAAAAATGGAAATGTACGGAATGTTCGGAATTGGAAAATGTCCTTATGACGTCAATTAGTGCTTTTTACGGGCATTTGCTCATTTTTCTCTTTCTTTTTCTCTTTTCATTTTTTTTTCTTTTTTTTTCTTGCTATTTTTCTTTCCTTGCCCTTTTTTTTACTACACACTTTGGACTTACTTGATGAATTTCTAATTTTTCACAATTCCGAGCCAATTTGGGCTTTTCGAGTTATCAAATGAAAGGGCAATATTTTATTAGGCTCAAAGTGGGTTGCAAAGGGATAATTTTTCACAACGTTTTTTATGGCTAATATTTTTGGTTTAAACAAAAGAGGGCCTACTTCATTGTCCAAATTGCTAATCACAATACGATATGCATCTCGAGATTAATTAAGTTTAGAGATATATTTATCACGAATTTCGAGACAACATTTCACACATTTCCCATAACGGATCAAAATAAAGGATTGAGATCATCAATGACTTATTAAAACGCCGAAAAGGACTTTGAGTTATTCATAAACTCGGATTGACTTAAAAACTCATAAAAAATTGAAAGGCTCGAAATCTCACCGGGTTTGATTAATCTCCACACTTATTCATTAAGTCGTCAATTTTCTTTCAATTTCCATCTTCGGTCAATTTTCGACTTAGTGCAATTGATTGTTAACAATTTGAGACTTTAAATAGAATAAAGGTGATATTTTTGAAAAAATTAAATTCCAATTTTTATTTATTTTGAAGAAAAATATTTTTGGTTTTTTCAACTTTTTTGAAATTTGTGAATTTTTCTAAAAAAAACACACTTGGAAAGAACATGTGATCGGATCAATGAATCTAAACAATAAACGGGAAGAATATCCCACACCCCCTAACTTAAATGTTACATTGTCCTCAATGCGAATCAAGAACACAACATAAAGAGAGGAAAAGAAAGATATTACCCAAATGGAGCGATCCCCATGAGTGCGAGTACATTGAATCTACAAAACATGTTAAAACCAAGCATAGCAAAAATAATAACAAAAACTTTAACTAATTACTCTAAACTATAAAAAAAAAGAAAAGGAAAAAGAAAAAGCTAATTATATACATCCTACGATTTGAAATTCTAATAAGTTATACACTAGAAGTCGAAAAATTTGAGGGTCCACCCAAAATACAATTTGACTTTGAGGGGTTAGTGGTGTGCCCTCACTAGAAATCATGCCTCTCGAAAAATAAGAATTCCATTTGAAAAACGGAAGGCATGTGTAAGGCGAAAAAAATGAATCACCACCTATTAAAAAATTTAGGGGGATAATGAAGGATTTGGGTGCATAGGGGGACAAGTACCATTGGAATCCACGAAAAATAGAATCACCTCCCATAGATTTTTCAATTAGTATGGGAAGAGGACCACACAAATAGAAAGAGTCCATCTTGGAAAATAATTTAAACATAGAATCCATGTCCTCAAAAGATTCTACCCCAAAATTTTCAGTTGGATCTGGTGGAGTGACACGTCTAAGTGTATGCATCGTAAGATGAAGCATCTCAAAAAAAATTCCCATAAAAGAATCGGATCAACATCCTCAAGACATTCATCCAGTTCTTGTGATGGATTTAATGGTTCGATAATAGTGGGTACACAAGGAGACAAATGATCTTCAACCTCAGTAGATTTTGCAATATATATAAGAGGTTGATATTCAAAAGAACTTGGATCACTCTTAATGATTTCATCCTCAAAAGTGTTAGGTGAAGATCAAGTCTCGACCTTCTCTAAGTTGTCCAAATAATCATTAAACTCCTTACAAGTTGCACTAATTTTCAACTCTGTACCAACAGGGTCATCAGATTGCTTTTGATAATAATGAAGAGTTCTTCCAAAGTAGGCTTCTTTGGTTCTAGAACCTCAGATTCCTCATCTGGTTGAAAACATTCTTTAACTTACAAACTATCGAAAGAAAAATCCTCATTGGGTTCAGATAATGCATCTAACTCTTGCTCCCAATAACAATTTTTTTCCCAATATTCTTTTTCAAGTCTTTTTTCTTAAAGAAATTCATTTTGATAAATTTGGATGGCCTTAGCACTGGGCTTGTATTTATAAGACTCATCTTTAGTGATATTGATCCAATCTTCATAATTCTTGAGTGCCTCCTCCTCACTATTAGCACCAAACTTCAAAACTAGGGTTCTTGGATACAAGAATCCTTAAAAAACTAACTACTAGCCTCCTACAACTTGATAAAAAAAACTCCTCTCCACTTCCTAATAGGGTTTTCCCTTTTATAATACCTAAATTTGACTCTTCCCTTGCCTACCCACGTTTTACAAATAATAAAAATGAATTAAATAAGAAATTTCAAGAGTTTTGACTCTTCAGTTCTGAAAATGACTCTTCATTTTTGAAAATGACTCTTCATTATCTCACAACTTCAAAACCTCGTAACTTCTTCACCGTAGCTCGGATTGAGGTTCCGTTTTTTCCAGTGTTCTTGTAATTGGAATATCTTCAACTTTAAAATTGGACCCACCTACGAAGTAAGGCTGCAAAATTACGAAAATGCCCTTGAACTTCACATTTTTTGCTTTCTTCCACTGTTTTGAGTTCTCCTTCGCACTAACTTGCATGAAATACCTATAAAGCACATGATAAATACAAAAAACTCGAAATAGATTCCAAAAGGGGTTAGTATAATAAATACGAGACAAATCCAAGCTATTTACACTGCACAGGATCATAAAAATATCGAAATTAAGGGGATAAATATGAAGAATATGTGCCTAATCACACTCCAATTTAATTATCTCAGAAATCACTCGGATACAATGGGGTCTTATTTTTAAAGTATATATTAGTACATAATGTTCTTCGTTTCATTGAGATTACGTTTCCCTTTTGGTAAAATAATTTTTTTGGTAATTGACTGTAACCAACTTGTAATTCATTCATGGATTCTGAGACAACTAATTTTTCTACTCCACCAAAAAATAATCCACTAGTTAAGTTTACCGGTGCAAACAAATCTTATAAGTTTATCAAGGGGGTATCGTAACACATGGTATCCTCAGACATGAATTCCTCCGAATTAAGATCTCAGACATACTCACATAAATATCACCCAATATGGGGGGATCACCTGACTAAATCTAAAATTGAATCGCACCCATATCAATCATTGTAGCGATCATATAATCATTCCAATCCTTATAATTATTGAGATTGAGAATCTAAGTACCCTTTGCAAATAGTGTGAGACTGCACGAGTCTAATCAAAATACCTTTAGACTCAAATTTAACGGTTGGTCATGTCGAATACATTCCCGAGGCATACTAATAACAATTAGAATAATTTTTTTATATGGTTTTGAGAATAAAACCCTAACACATTTTAATGATGTACGTATTGTTTTATACTATTTTTACAACCATATTGTAATATATAGAGGAAAAGGGGAGTGGTCCAAGTGGAATTGCGAACAATAATGATTCGTATGCCCATGTCCGCACAGAAAAGGGCGATGGTGTGCCTAATCCAATGGTTGCATAAATGATCGTGAGTTTTAAATTAGTAATATAGTGTTGATTAAATAATGTTCATTTTATAGTTTCAATGACATATTCTGTAATGTTATAGGATAAGTTAAATCAAGTGCAACAATGTGATAATGATGTTGATTAAATGTCCTTAAAGAGGGATGGAATGGACCATGTGTTAGGCGCGAATGGCAAAGTATGAACATGTGATATTACTCCAAGTAAGGTGATTTCTTCAATCTCCTGGAAAACTGTGGCCTCTTATTTCCAAAAACAATCTTAAAAAATACAAATTGAATACTGATTCAAAATTGATAAGGTTTAAGAGACAATGCATATAATCTTTGAGTTCATAAACAATGCACTAGGGGAAACTACAAAAAGGGGGAAAAGGAAATATAAAGGGAAAGGATAAGGTTGTTGATTACAATGAAACTCCAACTCCCTCGCCAATAGGATATTCGTCATCACCAACCATATATACAACTACAATCCCAGCTTTGTCGGCCATATTTGGTTGCAAAAACTGTTATTACGTCCAAGATGTATATAGAGGTTATATGATTGCAGTGGGGAAATTTGATATGAATGTAATTCCGGGAACAAAAACAACCTTATGAATCTGGGGTTGAGGTGATTACTTTTATAAAGAGGTAAAAAAGGATAAATAATTGTGATGGAAAAACCAAGGGGATGGTAGGCAAATAAATGGCATTATTGGTTATTATATTATAATTCCTACATGTATCCTTGATGATAAGATATAATTTTATTTTATAATTTTCATTCGTAACTCATAAATAACCAGTGTAGTTTTGAATTTGAGACTTTGGTTGTTATTTTAGTTGACGTCTAGTTTATGATGAATGTATATGCTTAAAATGTTAACTTTAATGTATATTTAGCTAAAGGTTTTATGATGATTTTATAAATGTTTTGAGCTTTTAGTTTTTGGCAGCTATTAAAATGAGTTTATTGGTTAGAATTTCCTAGTTGTTTAACAAGTAAAAATGGGAAGTTTTGAAAGATCACATATTTTTTACTTCTAGTTTTTTCACGGTCAAAAGACACAACAATTTTGTATACTATCGCATAGGTTTATCATAGTTAATGACCGTAAATTTTTTAAATTATAACTCTTAGGGTTATCACGACAATGAATGCGACAAATTTGTGATAAAAATAGGCTTTGTCATAGTCAATTCTCATGACAACACTATGACAAGAAAGAATTTGACAGGGTCAATGATTGTGATAAGGCAATTTTTGTCGCGGTCTTTAACCATGAAAAAATAATGTTTCCACGCACTTTAGGACTTTTTCATGTGAGGAAAATGACTGTGATAATATGCTTTATCATGATAAATAATATTGGCAAATATTTTTTTGCACCCCTTGGTACGTAATGGTCATTGACCATGGAAATTATTTTTTATCAGATGTAGTTCTAACAAGCTTTAAGTCCGAGAAAACTCAAGAACTTCCTTATTTACCTTAATAACCTTTTTGTGAAAAATCTCACGCTCTGGATTCCCTTATTTAAGATTTCAACCAGAGTTTATTTTTTAGCTTTCAAAGGACTTAAAAGTGGCTAACCTTCCTTCATGGAACAAATATCCTCATCACACATCTTACGTTTAAAACAAAGCCTATTACATACCTTCTCCATCTTGAGGGATATATCATAAAGATTGGAGTAATAATTTTTAATGTCAGCCTCTCTCTCTCTCTCCCCCCCCCCCTACTGAGTGAACTCCACTTCATCCTGGGATCTATCGAAATGGGACTCTATGCCATCATCCTCAATTTTATCTTCATCAAGTGAAAACTTTGGATCAATGACACCCTTGATGGTTGTGAATGCAATAATCATGCATTCAACGGAAGGCTAACTTATAGATCCCTAGTCACTATCACTAGGAGTTCCATTCAATTTGTTCTTTCCCTAACTCCTTTGTTTAGTGAGAAACTTGAATGTCTTGTCACCAACACCTTAACATTCGAAGAATCTCCTCAAATCCTTTTCAACCCTAGTCTTATGTTTTTTCCTACTTATTTTAGCATGTAAAACTTCACCAAAGTCATCAAATAAATCTAGATGATAAACAAAACTATCCTTAATAGACAAACCCCCCAAGAGATGGTAAAAACCCTCTCTAATATCAGTTTAAAATAGGTTTGTCCCATGGCAGTCGAAGTTCGGTTATTTAATTTACTTAAAAAATTAATTTTGTCATCAAAATTACTCGTCATCTAAAACTGTTTGAATATTAGTTTATTATGACATGCGATGATTCAATTAATAAAATTTTAATTTACCTAGAAAATAATTTTTATCCAATTTTATACATAAAACAAAATTACATGTTTATTAAATTTACTTACCCAACGAATTACTTAGATCCAGATTTGATATGCAATGATTGTTAATTAAATGATGGTGAAAATATTTAAATTAAGCACACACAAAGAATAAGGTATTTACGATGGAAACCCTCCTAGGAAAAACCATTATCTCAACTGGAATAACCCGCTTAATTAAATACCAGGTGGCCAATCCTTTACCCAATTAACTCGAATTATTCAGTTGGCTCATTCCTAACATCACTGCCGAAAATGATTTTTTTTCTTTATTAACCACCTAGTAATCAATTAAGGTAGTGTTAAAATTAACAATTTTAATTTTTAATAATTTTTTTTAACAATACCAACAAGTTGTAATATAATTCATCCCACAACAATGAATAATGAATAAGTATCATCACAACTTAATTAATGTAGCTAGAATAAACTTCCAAGTTTCAAAAATCTCAATACAATAAACCAAATAAAACTAATTGTATCTAAAACCGACACAAATAAAACCACTGACTGAGATAGAATGGAAATGACACGAATCCTTTGGCAACATGCCATAAAAGAAATGACTACAAAGTACATGAATCAATAAAATGATGCGTCTAATGCAAAGTCCACAACTCCATAGTATCTATAGAAAATAAATATTCAATCCTCTATGCTGGGCATCCCTGTGGCTGGACACCTTATATAGTATATATAAGAGGGAAGAGAATATGCAAGAGAAAACGGGCCAGAGCCCGATTGTAAAATATTTTTAAAATGGTAAGTGAATAAAAGATGCAATTAGCAGTTATTACATATATGTTAGATTCTCAGTCTCTTTCTTGAGATTCTCACCTCTCATCTAGTGTGCATGCATAACGTACCACCAAGTTATTCTAGTTATTATTCCCACTTTCACTAAATTATATCACTGTGTCAACTATCCAAATCCCTTATCTTCCCCACGTATTTTCTTCGCAACACATGGAATAAATAAATGTATATTACTTAAATTCTCAGTATAATTAAGTGTTCTCAAACTTAATTAATTTTAAACTTCACTATCTTTCATGTTTACTTAATTCACATAATATATAATATCACAAGTATATATATACATTCACTCTATTATATATATACAATGTTGCACACTGAGACATAGCTGCGATGCATGCACTGCTCTGTTATCTAGTCCCAGTACATCTCATCATTGTATAAAGGACAGTTGGTTCGGTATATTCCTCGAACCAAAAATATCAAAACAAAAGTATTGGAGGCAAACATAGTCCTAAGAATTTGGGCTACGCACATACCTATTTACCCAAATGACCGTTCAATACCATTGTTCTCACTAATAGCAATCCAACCTAAGTCCTATGTTCTGAGGCAACAAGTCAAAAATCCACCATATGGCTCATCAGGATATGACTCCCCTCAACAGGCAAACCTTTCGTCGATAGCAAGTAGGATAGGTATGTCATACACATAAATCATCAAGCAATAGGTATATACTCAACCTATACAATAGTAGGTACACACTCGACCTATGTCTCATATTAGGAATTCATCCGACCCCAGGTACCCGTTGTATTTCTTGAATACTACCCGTACTTGATAATTACAATTGAATCTCATTATCGTATTTTATTATGTAGTTGTCACTCACATAATTCATTTCTTAATTCAGTATCTAATTTCTCAACATTAACCCAAGTCTCTCATTTTTTGTTAATGTTAAAAAAAATATTCAGAACCTACTCTGGGACAAAATACAAATTTCTAAACTTTTCTGAGCTAGAACATGATTTTTAAAATATCGTTAGAAGTCCTTGAATTTTCGTTCAAACGACAAAGCACTCGTTTGGACGACATCCCAATTCGTTCGACGTTTTCAACAGTTCATCCCCAACCTTAGTTTTCTGCGTTTTTCTCCATTTTCTTACACCCAAACCCACGTGGAATATATTCTAACGAATCCCAATTATCTCAACAACATTTATACATGTTTATGAGTGATCATAACACATATAAAACATCTAATTACTTATTTACAAGAATGGTTGTAATCTAAATCAATATAATCCCTAAAATTTTATATTCACCATTGATGTTCTTCATAAACCCCAGAATAAAAATTACGTGATTTACAATTCAAATCATCAATCTGATGACCTCAATATGTGGATTTATCAATTACATGCAATACCTATCACAATAATTAATTTATTCATCATTTCATGCTCAAATTTCACAATTCTCATGGGTGAATATTAATCATATTCTAACATGAATATTATACTCACTAATTGGAACAAGAATTACACCTGCCTTAAGGTGTAGGTATGATCCTTTGGATAAGATATGTGTAGGATGTCCCCTCCTCTTTTCCAATCACTTTTTCGATGCTGGTGCATGGTGGTGCAAGGTGGTTGGCCCTTACTTTCATCTTAAAACCTCTTCATATTCTTGGAAAACCTCCCACTCTCCCCAAACACATTTCCTATTTTTTGGGTGAATGAACCTAAGTTCTCTAATCTCCTTACTTATATAATAAAACCTAAATTTTCATGGTTACAATTCACCTCCCAATTAAAATGACCAAAATACCCTTCTGGGGGTGTCCTTTTGGTTCCCAATTAACTCGAGACCTAAATCAAACCCCCGGGTAGACTTTTCTGAGCATTCGAATGACTTACAAATAATTTTTCTATTAACCCTTTCAACTTAGTCCCGACACGACTCACATGCGCGTTCCGACTTAATTTCAATAATTCACATATTATACACTCACCACCATATAATCATATGTTATTTTTAATCACTAAGTAATATTCAATATCAATTAGATATTACATTATTCTCTATTAATATTCAATCCGTATTAATTCCAATTATTATTCATAATTAATTCCAACCAATCCCCATTTTACTTTTAATTAATCTAATATTAAAAGTCATTAAAATTATAGGGTCTTACAACACCCCGACCCAATCATGTACACTGGTACTAATAATGCTTATATTTCTTATAAAGAACAAATAAGAATTACATATAATACAATGTTACACACCATTAAGTCTCTCCCTTGCGTTCTGATCTAATTCCTATGAATGTATTGGCAATCGCCTACTTGATACCGACATTAATTTCATGATCCGCAGGTTTTAGTATCCACCGATATCAACTAGGAACATGAAATTCCCACAAGATCACGCGCATTAATATCTTTTGTTGAAGACCGTTTGTCTAAATCTAAACTAAAACTATGACTCCCTAGCGCACTAGTGTATGGAAGACTTAGCCTTAGAATCCACCATAGACGCAAATTATAATAAAACCAGAGTTATACAATTTTGGTTTGTGGTTATGTATTTATATAATGAATGGTTCAAAAATATCTATCATAACTCAAAGAAAACCCACAAATGCCTCCATGTAGGGTTTTGAAGGTTACAACTCTCACAGAGATTTTTTTTTTGTTAAAAAATAGAGTCACTTTTTTTTTATTTGAAAAGACGTCAAAAAGCACATTTTTGCATATTTGGCCCTCGTTCGAACTAAGTTAACCTCGTTCGAACAAGGTATGGTTCCAACTATGGTCTTTTAAATGGGGAAAACATTCAAACAAACCTTTTTTCTTCAATTTTAGGCTCTCATTTGAAAGACCTTTCGAACGAGGTCTTCAGATGAGGGCTTGAATCCTGGAAACCACTTTCTATAAGGTTATTTATTTTTAGCATAATGTCTGAGTTATAGGTCATAATGATTCATGTTTTGTTGCATTGTAAATCTTACTTAGACTCTATAATATATACTTTGAGTTGTATTAAATTCCAACATTTTATTTCCTAAAATACCCTCAAATTTTCCAAAATTTATTTTTCCAACTAAAAACTTTCCAAAACATAAAAAAAATATTTTTCCTCAGTTGTAAAGATTCATGCCAAAATGAATAAAGTTAATACACAATATAAATCAATACACAACTTTACAAACTTACTAATACCTTGACATGTATGCATCAATGAAATGGTGTTGTCCGGTAAGATGGTGTAGGTAGGCACACCACATCTTCAAGACACAAAGACATACCTTGACTTAGTTTTTTTTGTCAATTCGAAATAAGATAAGACAAATAAAGGATATAAAAATATGTTCTTATAGTCAAGATTAAAAATGACAATTTGATTTCCTTTTGTAAGATTGAAAGGTTGATTAAGGGGTTAATGATCAAATTAAATCATTGTATATTAATAAGATTCAGTTTTCCATTAGTTAATGGACACATTAGCTTCCAAATATTAAAATTTTCACAAGTATAGGAAATAGGTCACAGACATACACTTCCTTTACATAAGGAAAATTGTCTTAAGAGTTCATTTTGATCAGTACATGGTAATCAAGCATTCTAGCCATAAACATACACAAAAATGAAACACAATATAAACATAAGTACTTTGTTTCATTGATTAAACAGACTAGATGTAGTCCTATAACAAAAGAAATAAAAAAAAATACAAAATATCTTTTGGCCTTACATAAATAAAAAACGAAAAAAGAAATACCCTATCCTTAGGGAAAAAGGGTTACCTCTCACTGTCCTCTGTCATCCTTAGTTTGGTTAATTTGACTACCAATATATTTTTCGATCGATAAATTATAAGTTACTGACCGGTCAACCTATTCGATAGATGACAAAAATGAATCCCCATTCGGGGATTGGCGGGTTCTCCTTATAGGACCATGTTTACTTGGGACATTTCCCATTATACGCCGATAAACTAACCATTATTAAAGACAACATAATCAAGATAGTACAAGTAGGTTTCAACTTGTTTAACTCGAACGTTAAATCCATATTAGTACTCATCATCAACTGTGTCCTTAGCCTTCTTAAATTAGGATTTTAGGGCCCTTTTCTCATTTCAAAAAACATTTATTTCCTCTATCCATTGATCCTTTCTATTTTCTTTGCTCAATGACCTCAACCTCGACCTTTTTATAGGTCAACTGAAAGTATTCACATTTCTTCAACATGTCTTATTTGTAGGAGGACATTTATTTAAGTTGATCAATGAGATCAACAATCTTCCCATCCTCCACGTCTAAAATAAATTTTCACTTTCTTGACCTCATTTTGAATGAGTCCTTCAAACCAACCATTTTAGTTAGAGGCTTCCTTGAGAGACTTCATGATCTATAAAAAACAAGCCATTTAAATCGATCATTACAATTTTAAATACTTGTAAAAGTAAAAAGTTCAACAATAAGGTAAGACCTACTATAATTAAATGGCAGAAGCCCTCTCTATCAAGTCGGTATGTCCCAAAAAGTTCATATGGATGACATGTTAATGGAAAGGAGGTAAGGATGACAATTTCTCCCTGTATTTGGTTCCTTTCGATTGGACGCTAATGGATAGGGTATCGAGATATGTTTTCGGGGTTAGGGTCGAGTTCCCGCATGAGTATTAAAAATTTTTGGTCTTGGGTTCCTACAGGGATAACCAATATTACATACACACACACACACACACACACACACACACACACACACACATATATATATATATATATATATATATATATATATATATATATATATATATATATATATATATATAGAGAGAGAGAGAGAGAGAGAGAGAGAGAGAGAGAGAGAGAGAGAGAGAGAAAGAGAGAGTAATATATCATATATGTAAAACCTATGCTAAAAAAATTCTAACAAACTATTCCTTATAATCAAAAACTTATTCCTTATGCCCCAACCCTATTACACCCACTCACGCTCTCTCATCGACTAAGAAAACCCAAAGAAGAAAACCATTATAAGATGATTCCTCTAGACGACTACCCAAACTAATGAATTTAATCCGACGGAATCACCTCCGACCTCTCCTCCTTACACCCCCTTTGATCGGTATCTCTTTTAATAACTCCCGGCTTCACCAAATCATATCCTTCGATGGATATCTCTCTCTAAATGTTTTAGTATCTCTCGCCCACTGATATTTATGTGTATATAAGTATATAATGGTGGTATAAATAAAATTTGCATGATAGAGATGGTTATTTGTTTGATGTAAGCATATTTGGATCCAATTTATCATTCCACATTAATTTTCTGGACATATTTGGATTTGGAATTTTTTAGGCTCTTTACTCTTTGTGCATTGTATGATAACAACCTATAATGAAAAAATAGATTTTTTCCAAACGATTTCTTGCAGGATATTTGATACCAAAGGATTCTCAAAGGTCTCTAAATAGCCTTTCCAATGGTATGCCCCATGTACGATTTGGACATACAGATTGCATTTTATGACCATTTTTTAAGAAAATCTACACGAGACTGCCAATTGGCAGGTTCATTTCCTGCCTATTGGCAGTGTGTCTAGGGTTACCTACCGAAAGGCAGGGCAAGTTCAATGTCAATCGATAGTCCCCTAACCCGAAATAAGGATATCATGAGATCACCTTCTAGGGCACCTCAGAAACAACAACTTCCGTGATCTCAGCAACATTCTTCTTAAGTCAGTGATGTTTTCTTATTTGAAACCGTTTTCCACCTTTCATTCCCATCACTTTCACACCCAATTTAGTAAAAATCCTCCTATATTTTCAATGAAGCTCATCATCGATCAAGATCAATCTCCAAGTCTCCAAATAAGGTACAAACATTCTTCTATCTCTTTAATTTTTGTTATTTTTGCATTAGTTTTATTAGTTCTTAATTTATCTTTTATTTTAGATCATACACATATTAATTTCGAATACTTTATTAGTAATATTGCACATAATATATTTTCTTTAAAAAAAAAAAAACAAGAAAAAGAGGGTTACACCTATAAATTCCAACAAGATTTGTTACCATATTCTCTCAAAACTAAAAATGGCTTTTTTACACATAGATAAAATAAAATTTCCGTTTGAATACTACGTGGACTCTGATGCCTATATAGGCTACATAGGTATCTCGGGATAAAACCCGAGACTCGAATTTTCATATTTTACTCACTCATATTCATATATATCACACTTGTGATTTATACTTACATCTTATCTAACACCTATTACCGTTTCATCATAACGATAAATATATCGATAAACTCATACATCATATTTTTAAATATTATTTTGGGAACATTCCTATGGATGACCTCACTCCGTCTTTACTATGATGCGAATCAAGTGATTCCAATCTCCACTTATATATACATGCACACACACTTCATGGAGAAATTAAGGAAAATACTAACATAAGCCCAGAAGAGACCGAAAGGGCATGATGGGTGCCTAACACCTTCCCATTCCGTAACTTAACCCTAGAACTTCTGATCTAATTGGTTTTTCAAGCATCAGTGTGTATTTCATTGCATTCTCTCGAGGCAACAACTTGTTGTTTTTCCCATTTTGTGCAAAATAGGTTAGCGACTCTATCTCTTTTCATCACCTACATCGACGATGTTCGAAGCATTCCAAGGAAGGATGTGAGACGTCTCTCTCTTTCCACAGCGTGCATGAGTGACAATCCCCGATATGGAGAAGCATATATAAGGGAAACTCAAAAGCTCGAGGAGGGATGGCCACAATGTCGACTCCACTAGGGACTTATTTAAGTGGGCTAGACTCTGTTTACATGGGTGTTGTCATTTTCTTCTTGTGTTCATATGAACTTACCTGTATTTTCCCTTTTCACATCTATTACTTCTTGTATATATCTACCTCATGTTTATACCACCTCTCACTCATTTTTCACCTCACACACTCGTGAATACTGTCCATGTACACCTCACACAACCTACACTTGTATATAGGTTCACTTATATCCACATACCACTTAGAATATCCATGGTTAGATGTCACTAGAACACACCTACACTTATCACACTTGTATATGTCCTCGCTTACTTAAACTAATCACACACCAGTTTCAAATGATCCATGCTTAAGTTCACTACCACACACTCACTTATAGATATTCACACATCACTCACTCTCACATATCTCTATGCTCCATGCTAGAATTACTTTTCGTGATACTTGTACATTCTTCCTTATTATTACAGTGCTCAATATACGAAATAAAATACTCTCTCCATAATATACTAATAAATATTCATGTATTTTTCACACGACATCACCAAGAGCATTGCTATATTGACCAAAATTTGTCTCATTCTTGGGGGTCACTTTGTGACGAGCGCTGGTCCGGTAGGGCGCAGTTAACCTAAGAAATATGACTCTCACCTTCCATTAACCTAGTACCTTGGATGTATCTTGAATAGTTCCCACCGCATCGTACTTCTTGACTAAACTCACGACGGGAGGTATATAGAAAGGAACTCATTCACGTACGTCATGTATATCGAATTCTCTCTCACACGTACTATTCCTACAAGGTATATAGTAAGGACATTCACGTACAATTAGGTGTATCAAATGCCATGTCCACAGTTATTGATTTCCCTCAAAAGAAATATGTAAATCATGGAAGTCATTCCAAAGGAGGGAACCTTTCCACTAACCCACCAACTACATACCCTCATATATATTTAAAACCTAGGGAACTCATATTTAGTTAGTCGGTTACTAAACAAAACTCTATCAAATTTTTAGGTCGGCATGCCACCAAAATTTTTGCACAATGTTGTCTTTTTTTTTTCAAAACAGGTCCTTGACTACGAGCCTGGCAACAAGTCAAACCATGTTTTACATATTTTTCAAACCTGATTTTTCCAGGGTCGGGTTCCGTTCGACATTTCTTTTTGCATTTAGGTAAACCTAATATACATGAAAATATAAACATAAAAATAACAATCATGTCGAGACCACTATCTCGATTTTTCCACATTCCTTACCAAAAGTGTCTAAAACATCCTTCCCCCACTTTTATCAAACTGTCAAAAACATTTTTCCCTCCTTCCATAAAAAAATACTAAAAATATTTTTCTTCATTTTATCAAAATATACCAAAAACATTTTGTCCTCCCCTTGCCAAAAAATGTCAAAAACATTTTCCTCTCTTCCAATAAATAAAGTCGAATAATTTTTCCTCAGGATAATCGCATACCCGACACTTGGCCTGGCTCCCTATCGGCTTTAGTCTCCGATCAAACTACCCCGAAGATCCATCAGTTCTCCCACTACTTCCTCGGAGTCCTGAATCCACCTTCACCAACTCCCCATGGAGTATACGGACCATGTACCAAATGTGAATCTGTATTTGATGACGATCCTAGTCTAACTTACTACTAAGATTGACAACCTTCAAATTGAGTTGCATGAGATCCAGTGAAACCGGTTCCCTATTCCTGAAGAGCCCGAGGTCCTCTTCCCAAGCGCTATAGGTCCACCCTCGCCTGAGCTTATTTGGGTCCGAAAAAAATATCATCATGTCCCATATGCGGCCCACTAATGGGCCACCTTCAGTTCAACTCCCTATGCTGAATATGGCCCACCGAGGGGCTAACCTCTCAGTTCTTGTGGATCCAAAGGAATAGGAGTTAAATAAGGTGAAGCAGGACCTTAAGCTATCAAATAAGAAGTTTGAATAGGTTCGAATATCAAGGGACTACATGGAATACACCTATATGTCTCCCTACCCTAAAGCAAGGATGCCGAAAAAATTCAAGATGCCTCATATTGAGAAGTTTAGGGGTAGTGGTCCCTTAATTGTTCATCTTCAAAGCTACCATCGAGACATGATTCTCCTAGGTGATTTCGAGGAAATAATGGCTCAAATGTTCTAACAAACTTTGAAGGACAACGCTCTTCATTAGTTTACATCCCTCGAGGAATCTAGACTTTACAGTTGGGAGGAAGTTTCATGTGAATTCATATCATAGTACAAATATAACGAGGAGATGGAGGTTACACGCCGTGGTCTAGAACTTGTCAGGCAGAACCCCACATAAACTATTAGTAATTTCATAGTAAGGTGGAGACAAAAAGTTGCACCAATAACCAATTATCCTTCCCAAGTTGGTATTGTAAAGAAAAAGTTCTTACCCCATGTTCGAGTGACGATGGGAGGAAAATATTACCCACACTTCCAAGCCCTCTGAGAAGCAGGAGTGGACATTGAAGAAATTATTGTCAAGATAGAAGATGACGAAAAGAAAGAATCCGGAAAGTTCACTCTAAGAAAATTTTAAAAGCCTTCTATAGTATCTACCATCAACAACATCTCTCATCACTCTACCTCTTGGGCTCCAAAAATCCATGCTAACAAAGTTAGAAAAGAAAACATTGAGGTTCATGCTCCCTCTCCAAATTTTACCAAGCCGTGTTGGGACAAAACCTCATCAATCTTTTGGTTCCTCTCCACTACCAAACCCACTTCCCAAAAATTTCAAATCCGACGCCCATTGTGATTTTCACTAAATTGCCAACCATACCATTGATTAGTGCTTCCATTTTTGAAATGTAATTCAAGTTTTAATTAATAAGGGTGTCATCGCCGCACCAGATAATCCCAAAGCAAACACCACTCACAATCCACTTCCAAACCATACAAATGCCATGTTGATAGATAATGACCTAAAATTTGACCCATCTACCCAGATTGTACCCACTAAAGCATCCATCATACCCATATTTTCACCTAAACCCCTTAAAGTCTTCCCATAGTCTCTCCTACACCCTACCTTTTTTCTTATCCAGCTCTGTCACTTCTCACAAGAGCGTGTATTGTTATTTGTACTCAGTTTGGAGGGAAATATATGGAATTATAAGCAGTACGGAACCAACTTCTAGAGTTTAGGTTAAAATTGCCCTCCAAAATGACCATTAACTGCAGAAATTCAAAATCCTGTTCATGAAAGCTCGAAAGTGGGCTCGAGAGTCAGATAATTAGGTGGTATCCATTAATGAAGTAAATTTAGATGATGCAATACATATTATGGAAGACTTGTTCATACAGACCAATGAGATTTGCATAATATCCAAGTTTCTCTGCATCTCCCCATCGAGTGGGAGGATCTATATAAAGAAGCCATTATGGTTGTGTTATGCATTGATTTCTCACAGCGAGATGACATCATTTCCATCGAATGGGGGGTGAATTTGATATCCTTAATGAAGAACTAAGCCAAGAAAATATTTGTCCACTAATCAGTGTGAGTGGGATGCTATCTTTTGAAGATGTGCTAGGGTTAATAAGTAAAGTGGACAAATGGCCCGAAATAGATGAAAAAATGGGGTTTATGTTATTCCCCTCCTCTGTGAACCATATGACAAGATCTAGGAGACACTACCAGAGTTCGAATCCTTAATCACCGAGGATCTATAAAGGAAAGGGAGTTGTCAATAAACTCTCCAAGACAGATATGACCATCGACGAATGAAAGATCATTGAGCAGCTTAAGAAAACTCGAGCGGGCCAACATCACCTTATGGGAACTCTTCACGTCTTCCCAACAGCCCCAAAATTCTTTGATAAAACTACTTATCGATCCCACAGTCTCCCTCCCTCCACAACTCCTGAAGAAGCCACAAAATTGGTCAGGTCCTTAACTTCTACCAGATTAATCTCCTTCTCTGAAGAAAAAATCCTAAATTTTGATCCAAGTTATAACTATGCTCTTAACATCCCTATTGGGGTAATGGGGAAGATATTACCACTTTTCACTCATCGACATCAGGTCATCACTCAATGTTTGCCCATTAAGAACCTTCAACTATTTAGGTTTGAAAGTAAGCGACCTTGTTCCAATTTCCATCATAGTATGTGCCTATGATAATACTTGATTTGAAGTGATGGGATCCATAACACTCACAATAGGGTCTGACCCTATAAATCCCACTACAGAGTTCCAAGTTATCGACATACCTGCTCATTTCAATTTATTGCTCAGTTAACCTTGGCTTCACAACATCGATGGGGTGTCTTCTTCTCTCCATCAAAAACTGAAGTTTTTCACCAAGGGGAAGGTCATCACTATCTTGGGAAATGAAAATAATATTGATAATGAAAGAACATGTAATTTGGTACTAGAATTACAACATAGGGAGAATGACATGCTTTTTTTTGGATTTCTAGGTGAACTACTTCCACTCCCAATAGGGGATGATTTCAAAGATAGAGTTTGTCCTTAGAACAACCCTCATGACAATGTCAACATGATACATATGTACAAAAATATGCACTTCATGACCAGACTGGGGCTGGGATGATGACAACGGGGGATCCTTGAACCTATAGTACTTAAGAAGGCCTTTCCTCCATATGGCTTAGGTTATAAACCGTTAATAGAGTAACTTAGAATACTTCGCCAAGCCCTATTGAAGTGAAGATTAGAAAATACCAAGACTTTTTTGGGGGATTCCTTGAATAAAATATTCATCATAGAGGGTATAGATTTTCCCTTTTGTGGATTTTGTAACCATGGTATGATAACGTGGACAAGAAGATGAAGCCAAGGATGTCGATTTTCTTTTAAGATAGTTTCTCCTGAGCTGAAGACTCCCAACATTATGTGCAACTTCTATTTGAGAAAGTTATAACTTTTACCGAGGTTTCCTAGGGAAGTGACTCTGAGGACTCGTTCAATTTTCAAACACTGGGGTTGAAGCTATACATGATTCACTCAAGTGCTACATCATCCGATCCGTCTATCCTTGTTAAGTATACTGATGAACCCCTCCTCAACTAAAATGCTATACTATTTTTACCTACTAAAATACAACACAAACAAGATGTTTATCATATCTTTTCCTGTTCTATCGTTCCTCTATTTTCTAATAACAGTATAATCGAGGCCTCTTTTGACGAGGTTCTTAACCATATTTTTCTCGTGAATGAAATAAATGAAGATTTTGAGTATCTTGTTGTGCCTTACATTAAATATCTTAATTATAATAAAACTCTTGATGATGATGATTTTGCAAATGAACAATTCTTAATTGATGTTAATAAGGTTAATAACAAATAGCATAACCACATTGAAATTAATGAGAATAAAACTATTGTTCTCAATCTTGGTTCTTAACTGATGTCATAACGATCATGAGTGTGCGCAACTCGAAGAACTACTGAAGGAATTTATCGACTTATTCGTATGGTCCTACAATGACATGCCAGACATTGATCCAAAGATAGATCAACATGAGATTCTAACTCTCCCAATATGTAAACCGATCAAACAGAAACTGCTCCGCACCAAATTGTCGCTCAATGTTAAAGAAGACGCGATCAGACAATTGAATATAGGCTTCATCTGGGTGATCAGATATCTCATATGGATAGCCAATATTGTACCCGTTCTAAAATTAGGAGGCAAAGTTTTCATGTGTGTTGACTACCTAGATTTAAATAAAAGTGTCTTTAAAAGATGATTGCCCACTACCAAATATCGACATGACTCTAGATAACATAGCTAGTCATGCTCTCAAGTCATTCCTTGACGAGTTTGTCAGAAATAAATAGATCAAGATTGACCATGATTATCCAGGAAAAAATCGCATTCATCACCCCTTGGGGAATGTTCTGTTACACAGTTATTCCATTCGCTCTAAAAAATGCATGGGATACCTACCAAAGGTCCACCACAACCATCTTGGGTGATCTGATACACAAAGAGGTCGATGTCTACGTGAATGATATGATCATTAAGTCTAAGGCTCAGGAATTGTGTTAACCAACAGAATGGGTTAACCCACAGAATTGTTTCTTCGATATCAGCAAAGGAAATATTTTGTAATTCATGGAGAAGGGAATTGAGGTTGACCCTTCCAAACTGAAAGCTATACTCGAAATTCCACCACCTCGAATGGAGAAGAAAGTGCAATTACTCTTGAGAAAATTATAGTATATCAACCGGTTCATCAACCAGTTGACTTCTATTTATGAACCCATCTTCTAACTCCTCTAAAAGGACTCCACAAAAGTATGGAATGGGGATTATCAGGAAGCGTTTGACTGAATAAAGTTGTACCTTAACTGACCTCCATTGCTCATGCCACCGTAACCTGGTCTCCCTCTACTCATATACTTGACCGTAACATATACTGTAATTAGGCTTTCGTAACTCAATATCTTGAAGAATCCCACAAATAAAAGGTCATCTACTATGCCAGCTATAAATTTATCGGTTACAAAGTTAACTACAGTTCCTTAAAGAAAGCATGTGTCTCCCTTTTCTGGGTCATTCAGAAATTATGGCACTACATGCTCTATTTTCTTATCAAACTTATGTCCCAAATGGATCCTATCAGATGCCTACTCAAGAAACCCTCCTTATCTAGTTGAATGACACGATGGTTGATGCTACTAGCTGAGTTTCATACTATGTATGTCACACCGAAATCCATGAAAGGGAGATCCATCTCTGACTACCTTATTGACTACCTATAAAGGAGGCTAACGTTTGTATCTCCGAGTTCCCGGATGAAGATATCATTTGAACCTCTCAGGAAGACCTATGGTGGTAAATGTTCTTTTATGGCACTACTAATAAGAATGGATATGGCATTGGGATACTCCTGATTGCCCCTGATGACTCTCACACTCCTATTGCCATAAATCTGGATTTTTCGTGCGCCAACAACATGATAAAATATGAGGCATGCACCATAGGCATTAAAATATCTCTCAAGAAAGGTATCCAAGGCCTAGATGTCTATAGATACTCTTTCCTCATCATCAACCGATCGTTTGAATATGAAAAGCTCTTACCCTTTGATGCCCACTTAAAAGAGTTAACCTCCTAGTTTTGAGATATCCCCATCCACTACTTGCCTTGAGAAAGGAACAACTTAGATAATTCTCTTTTCACCTTAGCCTCCATGGTCGACATTCCCGAGGGAATAACAATGTCCCTTTCCTAGTCCAAAACAAGATAAACAGACCCATTGCTACCACATTGAGCTCATCGCAAGATGAGGACTCTGATATGGTCTGGTATTACAATGTTTGGCGCCTCCTCAAGCATGGTAGGTACATTTAAGATGATAATAAGAAAGACGATTGGCCCTCCGCAAATTGGTTGCCCAATACATTATCTATGATAAATCACTGTTCAAGAGAAACTTTGATGGAACCCAGTTGCACTGCAACACAGGGGCTAACATTGAAGAAATGATGCAAAAGATCCACATAGAGGAATATGAATCCCACATGAATGGACATACGCTCGCTAAGAAGATTACTAGATAGGGTTACTGTTGGACTAACATGGTTCAGGATTGCACCGCTTATATCTGGAGATGCCTTGTATTCTAACAATTTTCCAATCTTCGGCACTTGTCGCCACAAGAATTGTACACGTGACCTCTCACTAGCCGTTATCCAAAAGAGGCATTAGCATCATTAGGAAAGTCACACCCAAAGCCTCCAATGGGCATGAATTCATCTTAGTTGCCATTGATTACTTAACTAAATGGGTCGAAGCTGAATGATACGTAGTTTCGAATGCAAAAAAGGTAGCCAAGTTAATTAAAAAAACATCATCTATCGATAATGAGTTCTTGATGATCTAGTTTCAGAGAATGGGTTACATTTCAAGGATGAAATCACAAAATTGGTCGATGAGTATGGGATTCAAAGACACAAATCTTTTACTTACCGACCACAAACCAATGGTGTAGATAAAGCCACCAATAAGAACCTGAAAGGAATCATCAACAAGAAGACCCAGAGTTGTCGAGATTTGGTTGATTATATCCCTTATGCCCTATAGGTATAACACAATTTAGTTCGGGCATTTACTAGGGCTACCCCTTAATCTCTAGTATACGACATGGAAGTAGTCCTACCCATTGAGATAAAAATACTTTCATTACGCATTATGCTTGAAAGAAAAGTCAACAAAGAAGACTACCATTAGAGTCATTTCGACGAATTGCCACAATTAGATGAAATGTGGCTAAATGATCTATATCATATACAAGGATACCATCACCGGATAGTGTGATCATTCAACAAAAGAGTCAAGGACCGTGGTGCCCGAGAAAGGTATTTAGCCCTCAAAGAAATCATAGAACTTGTCAGGGAGCGTAGAGGGAAATTCAAACCAAAATGGAGTATCCCCTACGTCGTAAAGAAAATCCTATCCGGTGGAACTAGCTTCTATGCTCACTGACCTTGAAGGAGAAGAGATGGTGAATCTAGTCAACCAGGACCATCTTAAGAAATTCAACCCTTAGTCCGAAATCTCGGCATTCTATGAATCGCATCATTCCATTTCTATTATAAAAAATCTTCATTTTCCTCTACTCAGAACTACGTGGGTCCTGATCCTTTAAAAAACCCTTATTCTTTCAAAAATGAAACTCATAAAATTTTCAAAACCCCTAGAGGCACGTAGGAAACTCATATGCTTTACAAGGCACGATCCCCTTATTTTTCAGAAAATGTTAATTATTTTCTTACCTCTGAGAATGACAGTTTGTTTTTTCATTTGCATGAACAAAAAAATTATAGATGACTTAGTGATTGGTATAGATAAATCAAATGTAAAAATCCTCAAGAGGCAGGATAAAATAATTTAAATCCTTTTTATTCCATATATGGGAAAATTCACTAAAATTACATGAAATATTAATGTAGGGAGTCAAATAACTACCCCTAAAAACTAACCAAACCTTCGCAATTTTTTCCCCAAAACTTATGACAACCAAAAATAACCAAGCACATATCCACCACAAAGGATTCATAAATAACCACCAGTTTCACAAAATATCCTATATGAAGCTTCCTGAAAACCAAAACCCATCATCATCATCTACTCCTTGAGGCCTCAAAACATGGCAAACCATCTTTGTTCAGTCTCTTATTCCAAGATCTTAGCAACTACCCTCTTCTACATGCATTTCATATAATCTGCAAAACATGCCAAACCCTACCAACAGATTGAGAATGGTGTCTTACCACCTGACGATTCTCCCAAAGAGATCCTAACCGCATGCATAAGACTTTATTGGAATCGTCTACAGGAAAGAGATCTAGGTTATGGGATGGCACAATTTCCTCCCATCTGACTTAATTCAAGAAGAACCAAGGGAAATATAATGAGGTCTATAAAAGGCCAACTAACTGAACGTACTGGTATTCCCCCCGTTCCCGAATAGACCGCAACTCCCCCATCATGGCATTGAAGAGCAAAAACATCGAGCTCCATGCTCCACAAACTATTTCACGTAGTTCTCTATGGATGGGCTAAACCTAATGAAATAATGAGTGAAGAAATTCGACCTGCCAATGGATATTTAAGTGGGACCGCTAAAAAGAATCTCTCAGTTAGCCACATAAACAGAATAACCGGACATCCTCTTACAAACTATGAAAAAAATTCTCATCGAGCATCTAGACCATTCATGGTCTATGCAAATATCGCCACCACAGGAATACGATGATATGACATCCACCCTGTAATGGAAGCCAGTTAAGGGACAACCATTAAGTTATCATTCTCCAGCAGTAGCTTCGAAGTTAAGCGAAGGGAAACGGCTCTGGCTTGGCCCGCCTCATTAAAATTTGATAGAAGCACAAAATACAGGATAGTTGGGAGAAAAATCATTCCCCTGATTCCCAATGGCCGAGGTGCCGAAGGAGAGATGTGGAGAGATCATGCTAACAACTCCCAAGGAAATCGAGAGAATTTAGTCATATCCATCACCACACTAGGATGAATCCCTAACAAAGATGAAAAGTCCTCATAGGGGGGATAAACCTCATCCAAGATAAAGCAGAAAACATGTTTATCGGGATACCAAAATTGTGCTGCCATTGCCAACATGTTCCAGTCCATGGGCCGATTGTGCCACAAAGAGACTCGGTACAAGTTAAAAAACATCGCAACCTATAGACACATAGCTTCTAGGTCTCGAGATAAGAAGAGAATTTTGCACTCATCGGAATGGACATTTGAGAAATAATAAGACAAGGCAAGAAATAAGCAATAAATGAGAGAAAATGAGAATATATGAAAAAACCTCACCACCTTATCCCCTTTTATATATGGAAACCTTGGCCAAAGACAATAAATTTGAGGAACCAGGATAAATGACTGTTACACCATGTACTTTCAAGCTACAGAAAGTGCAGTCAATGCCTTGGGGTGATTTGACCAGACTCACCCAACGATGGCAGGACAAGGAGTATGCTTATTGGTATCCCCCTTATTTGCGAAAATTTTATCTTTCCATTTTTGTCAAAATCAAAAAACTAAAAAAAATCCTTATTTCAAAAAAAAAATGGGTGTTTTTTTCTTACATTATCCGTTTTTACCCATCCTTTCTCAAAATAAATTTTCTCTTGAGTTATTTCAATATCCCATCCTTTTTACAATTTCATCAAGAAAGTCAAAATAGCATGTAGATTAAGTCATTTAAAAGAAAAGATATATCAAAATATCATTTCATTATATATGTTGCAATTTGCTTCATTACATTTTTTTAGGAAAAAAAAAGAAAAATAGAAAAGGCAAAAAAGACAGTGGGACCTAGCCTGAAAACCCATAGTCCCTCATCACTCTCTCTAAGAGCCCCCATCCATATGGTGAGCGCGCTGTCCTCAACAACGAGATGTGGAGCCTCCACTCTACAATCTAGATCCCTCTGACGAGGTAATAAACAATATAAAATAGGAAGGAATCAGAATCGAGTTCCTGATGTAGGTAGTTACGGAAGCCACCCAGTCCTGAATGTCCCTGAGCCAAGCAATCGACACCTAAACATGATACAAGCAAAACAAAACAAAAGGAATCGACACCCAGACATGGAACAAGTAAAAAAAAAAAGACAAAAGGAAAATCAGTTAGTCTAAAGCAAAGAAAACCCAGACAAGGATAAAGAAATAAAGTGAATATACCTCTGGCTGAAGGACATCCTCTATAAGCCGCAACATCCTCCAATCCACAACATTAGGGTAGTGATACATTCGTAGTGATCCCCCTCCAGCAAATAAAAAAATATACAAAGGCGGGGAGAGATGAATAAATTGAACCTCCGCTACTGTTGTTGACGATGACACACTACCTGTGCTGTGGGCAGACCCCATCGATCGACTCGTACTTCTGCCCGAAGTCATAGGAGGTGGAGGCATGTTCATCATATCACTGATATAAGAAGTAATCAACCAGATCATCGCAATGTTGATATAGTCATAAGTCACCATCGTATCCGTGTATAACGAGTAGGGATCACCAACCATCGCCACTGCCCTAGCCTCCTCCTATATCTCTCGCACTCGTCTCATATACATCGAGGACAATGCCGATGGTACCACCACCTCGTACCCATGATCTTTCGAACCACTCTCCCCAAAATACAAGGAGTATCCCAACTCGTGCGCCAGCATCCAGCGCATCTGCGCGTGCACCCAAGTTAGCACCATATACTAGACAACCATCCCTCAGGATAGAAAGTCACCTACGATTCCCAATAATGATCAATACTTGCGCAAAACAGATAAAATGTCAAAAAGTAATCAAAAGAAAAAGTAATAAATTGGTCACTTGTCAAGTTGTTCAAGGCCAGACGCACCGTCGACGAAGAAGGAGATTTCTTTGACCTCCGGTTGGACTTTCGCCAATGGTACATCCGACATAAGTACCCTACCTCTTCATCATGTAAACCTATTGAACGTTCATTGGGCCCGATCACCTCATAAAACCATGTCTGCAAAAAGACACGAGTCAACAATTAGAAAAAACCCAAAGGAAATACAAGAAAATACATAAAGAGAAATTGGAGAATTACCTCTTGAAGATACATGGAGCTAGTAAAAGTTTGTCGGCAGCACCGGATCAAAGCATCCAAAGAATAATAAAGGGTCGCCAAATTCAGTCTACCCCAGCCATAGAGAGGTATTTTTGAAAATTCCCTAAGAAATGGTAAAAACCATATGTGGACGATGTCTCCACTCGATGCCACCAAGAACCCTCCCAACTGAAGAAGAATAAGTAAACAAGCCATCTGTCACACCTATAGCCCCTTTGCCTCATCAATCCTCCAACTCAACAGCATCTCTCTCAGAGAAGAAATGTAGAAAGAATCCCCGAAGACTATCCTCTCGACGTCTCCCAATGCATGCCCAATCATCTCAGTTGTCAGCCTCATAGCCCGGTCCACCTTAATCTGTAAACCCTCACCATGAATCCCCCAGAGCTACTGGACGTCAATGAGAGACACCTTCATCTCCCCAAATGTAAAATTAATGGTATGTGTAGTGTCCCACCACCACCTCTCCCCCAGAGCGCATAGAAAAGTCGTAGAGCACATCGTCACATCCAAAGAAGTTCCCAAGTGACCAACACCCTAAGAAACAATTACTTAGTGCACCACCGCCCGAAGATGCTCCCATACATACTTAAATCTCATTTTCCCCCGAGAAGGAAAGCTCGTCTAAGATATGTTATTCTGTCAAAATAAAGAAACCTTTTGTCAACTCAAGGAAACATAAGAAAAAATAAGAAAAATAAAGGTTATCATACCTACGTAGCCACTAAAGTTCCTCACCCTAGATCAACTGTGGTGCGCAGGCTCACGCTGAAGAGTGTGATCATAAACAAATGTCTTGAACAAATCGAAGCCATTTCCATTGCCCAGTGCTAGGGACACCCACACCCTTGCTCGCCAATCGTCGACACCCAACCACGCCACATTGGTTGTGCTACCCCAAAAATTCGCCATTTCTAGGACTTAAAAAAGAAAAAGGCTTAAGAACGGATCTTATCAAGAAAAGGCAGAAGACCTGAATGCTAGATGCTGTGAAAAATGAGGAGACTAACCCCTTTTATAGAAGGCCAAGGGGCATGCCGATCGGCAGTTCCCTGACACCCACCGATCGGCACCTACCTCTTCCCCTTACCAGGGCAATCCAAAAGACCATGCTAGTGACAAATGGGAACCCTTTAGCCATGCCAGTCGGCAACCCCCATAATTTTTGTACAAAAAATCCCAGAAAATGCCAAAAATTCCCCTAAAAAATCCTAAAAATTACAAATAAATATTGGAATATTACATCACTAAGAATGAGATTTTTCAAGGTCCCGGAATCCCCTGCTCGAATTAAACACTAGAATGGTGCTCCCGCATCCCTAAAATCCATTGAAAATCCCTAAGTGGAGGTATAAGTTAGTCGAATATCTCTCCCCGATAATGTCCCGGACAAACACATTTCCCAGAGGAATCCCAAAACCTCAAGTCATCAATTATTTCCCCAGTAGAATCTTCAGTCTAAACTTTACCCTAATCTATATACTATAAGAATTTCATCTCCCATAGCAAATATATCTCATCTCAAAAGAACATAATCCCCATGCAGATGCCTATACCTCAGTAGAGTCTAAAAAAAAGGTAAATTAAAGCCTCCCTAGAAAGTGAACCCCCCACGTTACAACTTTAGATCCATAGAATTAACCCCGACTCGCAAAATTGGTCGACACTACCTTAAGTCCTCAGAATTAACCTCAACTCGCAGAATTGGTCACTGTAACTTTAGGCCTGTGGAATTGGCCTCGACCCACAGAATTGGTCGCCTCTACTTCGGGTCTGCAAAATTGGCCTTGACCGGAGAATAGGTCATTATAACTTTAGGCTAGTAGAATTGGCCTCGACCTCCATAATCTGTTACTACAAATTTGTGACCACAATATTGGCCTCAACCTGCAGAATCGGTCGCCCCTAATTCAGGTTCGCAGAATTGACCTTGACCCGCATAATTGGTCGCCTCAACTTTAAGCCTGTAGAATTAGTCTTTACCCGAAGAACTAGTCGCCTCTACTCAAGGTTTACCGAATTAAACTCGTAAGAGGGCTGTTTAGATTAGATGGAAGCGTAACCCATTTTGAGTATAGTAATGATAAGTTAACTAATCACGCCATCACTTAACTACAAGGCAAGCAAACACAACTTAGTGAATATAGACTCAGTTTGAACTCAAAAAACTCTCGTGTATAACTCAGAAGGAAATAATGAACTTAAAGGCAACTTTTCTTAGAGGGAGAGAGAAAATGAGCACCCTAGACACACCTTGGCAGGAAGCCAAACACCCTAACCACCCTAATTGATCATCGTTGCGATCCTCTCATCCTACGACTGCAGTCGCTCCCGCCTCATAGACGTAGGAGGCTGCACAGGTGGTACCACCACCTACTCCTCAACAATCTGATGAACAACCCGCTCCCCGAGGTACCAGAAATGGCCTAACTCATGCGCCAACAAATGCCTCATCCGCACATTCACCCCAGTCGCCCCTGCATCCTGAATGGTTGTGCCCCAGGGATAAAAGGTCACCTGAAAATCCCCAAGCAGGCATAAATCAATACAAGATCAGAAGGTGCAAAAAAACAAGATTGAAATGGAAAGAGCCTTACCTTATCACTGGTTAGGCCATTCAAGACCTGATGCGCCGCCTCCAGAGAGAGAGATCCCTTCGACTGCCGATTGGCCTTACGCCATCGATATAATCGACAGAAGTCCCCAATAGTGTCGTCCTTCAAACCGATGAGCGGGGTATTGTACCCAATCACCTCGTAGAACCACGTCTGAACTCATAAAGCAAAAAGAGACGCATAAGGAAAAAGCGAATGTGTGAAAGAAAATGCGCAAACCAAATAATACCTCAAGAAGGTACATGGTCCCAATAAAGGTCTACATGCAGCATCGAATGAATGCATCTAGAGAAGAGTAAATGGTCGCCAAAGTCAGACTCCCCCAATCATTGGAAGGGATGTTCGAAAACATCCTCAGGTACGATAAGAACCAAAAATGGACGACGTCGCCGCTCGACGCCACCATGAAACCTCCTAACATCAGCAAATTAAATAAGCGGGCCACCTGCCTCACTTGTAGCCCTTCCTCCACATCAATCACCCTGCTTAGCAGAACATCCTTCAGCGGGGAAAGCCGGATAGAATCCCCAAAAACTTTCCTCCCTACATCACCAAGTGCCGCACGCACTACCTCCGGTCTCACCCATAAAGTGCGATCCACCTCTATCTGCTCTCCATCACAATCCAGCCCCAACAGCTGTTGTACGTCTATGGGAGTCAAAGTCATCTCCCCGAAGTTGAAATGGAAGGTGTGGGTAGTATCCCACCACCTCTCTCCCAAAGAGCGCAGGACCGCTGTCGAACGAGGCATCTCATCTAGCACAGATGCCAACCTCCCAAAACCCGCTGATGATACCACCCAACACACCACAAGTGTGAGATGCTCCCAAACATCCCTGAGTCCCGTTGTCCTGTGGGCGCACATGTTCTTTAAGGAAATATCAGACTGGCAAAAAGGAAAAGCCTCATCAAAAGTCAAGAAAGAAAGAAAAATCACCAAAAAAAGAAGAATGCCAAAGGTCAGGTTACTTACATAACCGCCGGGAACCACTTTTCAAGAGCGATGATGCGACGGCACCCGCAGTAAGGATCGCTCATCCGCAATAGGCTCAAACGCATCAAAGGAGTTATCACTTCCCAAAGCAAGAGGCGCCCTGGCCCTCCACTCCACATTCGCCCAATCACCAACGGTCAACCAATCCTGGTGGACTGCAATGATCACAAAAGTGACCATTTCTTGAAGATCAGAATGCTAGAACGATTTGCGAAAGAATCCCAGAGAGAGAGAAGGCAAAGAACCTGTGAAAAAAATGAAGGTATTCGCCCCCTTTATATAGGATGCCAAGCGCCATGCCGATTGGTACTTCCCCCCACTATACCGATTGGCACTGACTCCTTACCTTCCTCAGGTAGCCCAAAAGTCTGTGCCACTGCCGAATGGCACCCCTCATACCATGCCGACCGACACCCCCCTTAAATTTCATACAGAAATTCCCAGAAAATACCCGAAAGCCTAAAAAAATCCTCGAAAAATTCCTAAAAATCCCAGGAAGGATTTAGAACATCTTCACCAAGAAAATTTCGCATTCCCTCAAGCCGAACCCCTCTTTCCTAGCGGAATCCTCAAAAGCCAAGTGAATCTCCTCCCGGCAAAGCCCCAGAGGATCTCTAAGGATCGCCTGATCACTTCCCAGTGGAGTTTTTTTACAGCACCAAAATAGGTTGATTCCCCCTGCGAGGCCTCCTAAAGAAACAAAAGCTTCCCCAACTATCAACTCCCCAGATCAAATTAAAATCATAAAGCACTTTATCCAGTCAGAATCAAAATCCCATCTTTATCCACCATTAGGTTAGAATTGAGCTCGGTCTTGGATCGTCACCTGAGTTGGGTCAGAATTGAACCCGATCCTCAGTCGTCACCACTCTTAGGTCAGAATTGACCTCGGTCTTGGATCGTCACCTGAGTTGGGTCAGAATAGACACCGGTCCTCGGTCGTCACCACTCTTAGGTCAGAATTGATCTCGATCTTAGATCATCACCACTCTTAGGTCAGAATTGACCTCGATATTGGATCATCACCGGAGTTATGCCAGAATTGACACCGATCCTGAGTCGTCACCACTCTTATGTCAGAATTGACCTCGGTGTTGGATCGTCACCGAAGTTAGGTTAGAATTTACTTCGGTCCTCGGTCATCACTACTCTTAGGCCAAAATTGACCTCGGTCTTGGATTGACACCTGAATTGGGTCAGAATTGACCCCGATCCTCGGTCGTTACCACTCTTAGGTCAAAATTGACCTCAGTCTTAAATCGTCACCTGAGTTGGGTTGGAATTGGCCTCGATCCTCGATCATCACCACTCTTCGGTTAAAATTGACCTCGATCTTGGATAATCACCTGAGTTGGGTCAGAATTGACCCCGGTCCTCGATCGTCACCACTCTTAGGTCAGAATTGACTTCGATCTTGGATTGTCACCTGAGTTGGGTCAGAATTGACCCCGATCCTCGGTCGTCACCACTCTTAGGTCAGAATTGACCTCGGTCTTGGATCATCACCTAAGTTGGGTCAGAATTGACCTCGGTCCTCAGTCATCACCACTCTTAGGTCAGAGTTGACGTTATTCTTGGATCGTCACCTGAGTTGGGTCAAAATAGACCCCGATCCTCGGTCCCTACCACTCTGAGGTTAGAATTGAACTCGATTATTAGATCTTCACCCTAAGCCCACAGATTTTGCTTTGACCCGCATAATTGGTCATCCCCCAATACCACTTCAAGTCCTCAGAATTGACCTAAACCTTTGATCATCCTCACATCCCCAACACACTCCTTAGGTTCTCAAAATTGGCCTCGACCCTCTAAATTGGTCATACTCCCTCAAAAGCATCATGTGGTGTCTATTCGACGGTCATCATTTGTTCCAAAATCATCCATCCAGCGTCTCTGTAGAAACCCCATTCAATTACCCCCAACTCTACTTAGGTCCCTAGTACCTCCCCTTCATCACTACAAACCCAGGTCACGTCCCGAGTACAGACCTAAAAGCCATCGGCCACTCCTCGGCTCAGTTTGACCAAAAATTCAAACTCTTCATCTCAATTAAGACTAAATGAATCTTCCAAGGGCAGTGAATACCATTTTTAATGGTCCATCCCGTTCACGATTCTGACTTACCATGCGGACGAATGATCCAATTGCATCCGAAACATGACCTAGAGGCCACCGAGGGCTCCTGGGCTCTGTTTGACCTAAGTCAACTCTTTATCTAAACCGAGGCTAATTGAATGTTTGAAAGGAACTGAATACCCTTTCCAACAATCCATCCCATGCGCAATTATGACTTACCATGTGGACGAACTATCTGTTTAACTCCAAGAGGTCGCCAAATGCTTCCAGGGCCCAGTTGACCAAAGTCAACTCCCCAAATTGGGTCAAAATCTTTGGAATGTCAAAGTACATCTACTAACCTTTCCAACAGTCCATCCCGTGCGGGATTTGGACTTACCATCCGGACGAACGATCCGTTTGCGTTCGAACGATTCCCCATCCAATGGACCAACAAACGCTTCTGAGCCATATTTGACCCAAAGTCAACTCCTGAACCCGAGAGAGGTCTAAAGGACTTTCAAAGGTCTCTGAATTACCTTTCTAACGGTAAGCCCCGTGCACATTTCTGATGAACAGTTTGCCCTTGACAACCAATCTCCCAAAAAGGCCTAAAACACACTACCAAATCGCAGGTTCCAGACCCTGCCTATCGGCTGGTGTCGATAGTTAGGATGAGGTCTATGCCGATCGGCAGTGACCTGAGCCTATAAAAGGAGGCCTTCACGTCATTTGCAAGGGGAGCCCAGATCTGATAAAATTCACTCTCAACGAATCCCAGAAACCTCTCTCGGAGGTAGCATGATTTCAACCTCCAAATCCCATTTTTACTTCCACTTTTCATCATCCCTTTCATCAAACTTGGTGAATTTGACACTCTACATCATCATCTAAGTGCAAGGTCTACTCTCCAACATTCAAGATCAAGCTCAAGATCTTCAAGAAGGTCCAACTTTCTCAAACTCTCTCTTAAATTCTCAATAATTTGTTTTATTACTTAACACTTTTATTATCTCATCTCACACATCCTAATGTATTTTTTATTTAGTATTATTGCGCATCTCCTATTTTCATATAAATAAAACCCAAAAAATAATAAAAAGAGGGTTTGCTCATAAATTCCAAATAGGGATTCTCATACTTTTCCCACACTTTTCTCACAACTAAAACACTTTTTCTACACACACACACACACACACACACACACTCACAAATAAGAGATCCCACATTTGGATTTATGGAATAGATCCCACCCCTCATTTTGTATGCGAACTATGTGGACTTTGATGCCTTTTTAGGCTACGTAGGCATCTCGGGGTAAAACCCGAGACTCAATTCCCTTTTCTCATTTTTTTCTCTTATTTTCCTATTTTCTCTAAATCTAATCTTCTTATATTCTATATACTTGCCCTTAGTGACGTATTACTCCATATGCTTTATCGTTCCATTATAACGATCAACTTAGGGATAATGGCGTAAATCTTATTTCCTAATATTATTTTTACACCTTCCTACGGATGACTCGCTCTATCCCTTCCATCATACAAGTCGAGGATTCCTATCTCCACTATATATATACACATGCACACATATCACAGGGAAAAATAAAAGAAAATAGCAAATATCAATGAGAGACCGAAAGGGAAGAATGGATGCCTAACACCTTCCTATTTCGTAACTTAGCCTCTGAACCATTCTCGAATCATTTTGGTTTCGCATGGACCAGTATGTCTTTGGATGCCATCCTTCGAGATGGATTCCCCTTTTTCTTTTGTCTATTTTATGTAAAATAGACCGGCGACTCTAAATCTCCCTACATTTTTACACCTCATCTCAATTGACGCCGGTCTAAGTGCTCCCGAGAGGGATGCGCTGTAACAACCCGCATAATTTTTGGGGTATTTTCAAAATAAAGAGGAAAAATAAAGTTTTTGATAAAATTATTTTTATTGCTCAAATATGTTGGTTATTATTTTTTAATGCGAGAATTTCAAACGATTTCGAAATCGGAGTTAAAACGGATTTTAAAATTGTTTTTAAATGTTTTAAACTCTTGGAATTCTTAGTCGGTAAACTGTCAAAATTCCTAAAGGATCGATCGATCGATCTCCCCAGATTTCGTGAACAACAAGTAATTTTCAAGAGTTGTTTTGACTTCCAACTCTTCATTTCTTTGTCTTATTTAAAGGAGTCTTTTGGATTCCAACTCTTCATTTCTTTGCATTATAAAAAGAAGTCGTGGGCAACCTTTTTAACCTACTTTTTGCATGAATTTTTGGCAGCAAATATATTTTATATTCCTCTTCTTTTTATATACGCATTGGCCCGTGATATTTGTGAGTTCCAACCTTAGATTAGAGGTGTTCTTGGGGCTATGTTTGAGGAGGTTCTTGGAGGAGCTTTTGTAGATCTTTTGTGTTGATCTTAAGGATGTGATCGTTGGTTTCTCATCATGGTTTGAGGTATGGGGTTTTAAACAATATGCTCCTCAAATCTCGCGAGTGTCATTCTATTTGATTTCTTATTAATTGAACTCATATTTGAATTGTTAAATTCATTAAAATCTGGAAAATAATTGTTGAAATTATTTTGATTCATGTGGTATCATTATATTGTTGATGAGCACGTTGTCATGAGATTTTAATATGTCACGGATGTTGAGTACCCGCCAAAATACCTATTCCCAGCTATGGCTTGATAAAGCATATGCGAATGGGGTGAGGCCTGGTGACCCATTGATGTGTTGTTGAGAAATTATATTGATAAATGCTTTGAGATTTGCCTTTTGATTTGAATATTCGTATTCATGTTGTTATGTTTTATTCATCACTAACATATATTTGTTGAGCATCTTTCTTGTCGTATTATGTACTTCCCCATATTTTCTTTTAGTGGAAGGTTAGCGTGGATTTAGGCACAATGGATTATTGGAGATTGATTTTATCTTGGATATTTTGGGAAGAATTTTTAATTCATTTGGGAAGACTTGTATTTATTTATTTTGATGTATAGAGCATTGGGATTTATTTTATTTCGAGTTAGATGTTGTATTTAATTCGAGAGACTTGTTGTAATTGAAGAGACTGAGATTAGTGGATTTATATTATTGTGGGTTTATTTAGATGCTCTATACCTTGTGTATTGTGTATTAGTTTAATTTTATCGATGAGTGGCGCTCCGTTCGCTCTCCCCGGGCGGACGGGGTGTTACATGCGCGGGACCCGAGGATCCTTTCCTTCGCGCACCCGCTCACAGGCGAGGATTAGGGATGGACACAGTGGCAATTCTACCGGGGATATTTGTGATCAAAGGAACCAAGAAGTTTGACCAACACCACTTCAGGTCCTCATAATCGACCTAAACCTTTGATCGTCATCCCATCCCGAGCACACTCCTTATGTCCTCAGAATTAACCTCGACCCTCTGAATCGGTCATACTCCCTCAAAAGCATCATGTGGTGTCTATTTGACGGTCATCATTTGTTCCAAACTCACCCATCGAGGGTCTCTATAGACACCCCATTCTGTTACCCCCAACTCTACTTAGGTTCCTAGTAACTCCCCTTCATCACTATAAACCTAGTTCATGTCCCGAGTACTGACCTAGAAGCCATTAGGCACTCCCCGGCTCAGTTTGACCAAAAAGTCAAACTCTTCATCTCGATTGAGACTGAATAAATCTTCGAAGGTCACTAAATACTCTTTCCAATGGTCCGTCTCATGCACAATTCCGACTTATCATGCGGACGAACAATTCATTTGCATCCAAAACTTGACCCAGAGGCCACCCGGTGCTCTCGGGCTCTGTATGACCTAAGTTAACTCTTCAGCTCAACCGAAGCCGATTTAATCTTCAAAGGGCACTGAATACCCTTTCCAGTTGGCAGTCGAAACTTCGTTGTATTTTTTATTGCGATATGAATTCTCGGGCAAACCAACAACATTTGTACTATTACTGGGTTACTTGACACTTTGAAGCTACAAGGGCGCTTGGTCCCTTCGATCACACGTATCCCCAATGAATGGGAGCACCTGTATGAAGAAGCCATTGAAGTTATGGAATGCATTGACTTTACATGGAAAGACAGAATTGTTGCCATCGGATGGGGGGAAGAATTGGAAGATTTGAGCTAATAACAAGCTTCAGGAAGAACTGACCCAGTAACTGATATATGTGGGATGATATCATCTGAAGAACTCCTCGGAGAAATAAAAAGGGTGGCAGAACGACCTGAGATTAATGAGGAAATGGGATTCATGTTCTTTCCTTCTTCAGTAAATCACATAACCATATTAGTGAGACATTACCGAGTTCCAAGCTCACTACCAGCAAATGACAAAGGGAAGGGCATTAAAAACCTTCCTATGATAGAGATGACCATTGAGGAGTGAAAGATCCTCGATCAAATGAAGAAAAGTCAAGCTAACATCACTCTATGGGTACTTTTCATGTCTTCCCAGCTACACAGAAATGCTTTAATCAAATTGCTCACTCGACCCACTGTTCATCCCTCTACCTTACTGGAAGAAGCGGTAAATCTGGTCGGATCCTTGACCTCTACCTGAATGCTATCATTTTTTGAAGAAGAAATCCCCAAAATTGGTCCAAATCACAATCATGAACTTAACATCTCCATCGAAGTTAGGGGGAAGGCCGTTCCACTATCCCTTGTCGATAATGGATTCGCCTTGAATGTTTTCCCTCTGAGAACCTTGAAGTGTTTAGGCCTGAAAGAAAGCGACCTCGCTCCAACCTATGCCATCGTACGTGCCTATAATAATACTCACTGGGAGGTGATGGTATCCATAAAACTTGTAATAGGGGTTGGCCCTATAAACCATGTCATTGAATTCCAAGTCATAGACATCTTAGCTTGTTTCAACCTGTTGCTCGGATGACCCTGGCTCCACAATATCAAGGGTGTGTCTTCCTCACTCCATCAGAATTTGAAGTTCTTCATTGGCGGGCGAGTCATCACCATTTTGGGCGACGACAAAAATGTTGAGGGTGCAAGCACCATCAATCCAATTCTTGAGATACAACATGGGTCAAATGATATTCTCCTATCAGGATTCCGAGTTGAGCCACTCCTACTCCTGGTAGGGGACGACTTCAAAGAAAGGGTTTTTCCAGAATATGACCCTCATGGCAATGTCAATGTGATTCAAATGTTCATAAATATGCACTTCATGCCCAAACTGGGGCTAGGCCAAAGGCAGCAAGGGATACTTGAGCCCATCTAGCTGAAGAAATCTTTCCCTCCTTGTGGCTTGGGGTATCAACCACCAGAACGAGAGGTCAGAATGATCCACCAGTCTCGACCAAAGAGAAGATTAGACTACATCCCAACTAGCCTAGGAGACTTCTTGAATCGATGATTCATCAAAGAAGGTGAAAATTTACCCTTTTGCAGTTTTCCAGAACGATGGTACGACCACACAGACAAGAAGATGAAGCTTGGAATGGAGATCTTTTTCCAAGACAGCTACCCATGGGCCAAAAGTTTACAACACCGTGTGCAACCGCTCATCAAGGATAGAAAAGAGACTGAGGAAAGTGATTCCCAAGATTCCTTCAACTTATAGACACTAGGGTTGACACTTTGCATGGTTCATTCAGGCACTACATTAATGGATCAATCCCGTATGATTAAAGCTACTGATACACCTCTCCTCAACTGGCATGCTACGCCAGTTCTATCTATTGAAATCTCTCCTAACACCAATGTTTACCCTATTTATTCTTCTATTATCTAGCCTTGTTCAAATGTAATACATACCTCTTTTGATAAGGTTATCAATGTTGTTTCTCCTATTAATGAAATAAACGAAGATTTTGAGTATCTTGTTATGTCTTACATTAACTGCTTGGATTCTAATCGAACTTTTGATGATGATGATTTTGCAAATGAATAATTCTTAACTGATCTAAATATGGTTAATAATAAACAACATAACCATGTTTAAGTTAATGAAGAAGGGACTGTTGTTATTAATCTCGATTCTAGTAGCCAACTGCGCGAGATTAGGACAGGGGCCACCCTTAACGAGCATGAGCGTGAACAACTCGAAGAATTGCTGAAGGAGTTCGTGGATGCCTTCTCATGGTCCTATGATGATATGACCGACATTGATCCTAAAATAGCTCAGCATGAGATTCCCACTCACCCAGATTACAAGACGGTTAAACAAAACTTGAGAACGCTCCACACCAAATGGTCGCTCAAGGTCAAAGAAGAGGTGGTCAAATAGTTAAACGTGGGCTTCATTCGGGTGATCGAATATCCTATATGGCTAGCCAACATAGTACCCGTGGTGAAGTTAGGGGGGAGGTTCGAATGTGTGTAGACTACCAAGATTTAAATAAAGATTCTCCGAAGGATGATTATCCACTACCCAATATTGACATGATCGTGGATAACATAACCAGTCATGCTCTCAAGTCATTCGTCGATGGGTTTGGCAGATAGAACCAAACCAAGAAGCACCACGACCACCAAGAAAAAACTGCATTCATCACCCCATGGGGAACCTTTTACTATACTGTTATGCCATTTGGTCTCAAGAATGCTGGGGCTTCCTACCAAAGGGCTGTTACAACCATCCTGCATGATCTGATTCACAAAGAAGTTGAGGTTTACGTGGATGATATGATTATCAAGTCCAGAACTAGATAATGTCATATTCCCTCTCTTCGGAAGTTCTTCGAATGACCGCGACAATATCAAATGCGACTTAATCCACAAAAGTGTGTCTTTGGCATTACAAAGGGAAAACTCTTGGGATTCATGGTCAGCAAAAAGGGGATAGAAACAGATCCTGTAAAGCTGAAGGCCATACTTGAGATGCCACCACCCCGAACAGAGAAAGAAGTCTGAGGTTTTCTTAGGAAATTGTAATATATCAGTCGGTTCATCAGCCAGCTAACCTCCATCTGTGAACCGATCTTTAAGCTCCTCCAAAAGGATTCAACCAAGGTTTGGAATGAGGCATGCCAAGAAGCTTTTAACCGAATCAAACAATATCTGAACCAATCGCTAGTGCTTATGCCCCCACAACCAGGTCTCCCTTTACTCCTATACCTAACCATAACCGACACTACAGTTGGGGCTTTGCTAGCCCAATACCTTGAAAACTCTCATAAATAAAGAGCCATCTATTATGCCAGTTCCAAATTGGTTGGGTACGTGGTCAACAACACTGCTTTGGAAAAGGCATGTATTCCACTTACCTGGGTCACCCAAAAGTTGCGACACTACATGCTCACCTTCCCCATCAAAATTGTATCCCGAATGGACCCCATCAAATACCTGGTTGAGAAACCTGCCTTATCCAATCGGATGTCCCGATGGTCGATGCTCCTACCCGAGTTCGATATCATGTACGTCACACATACAGCTGTTAAAGGAAGAGACATCTTTGACTACCTCGCCGATTACCCCATAGAAGAAGAAGATTCCTAGATCTCCAAAATCCCAGATGAAAATATCCTCTGCATCGCTGAAGACAACATTTAATGTTAAATGTTCTTTGATAGCGCTTCCAACAAAAAGTGATATGTCATTGGGATACTTCTGATCGCCCCAGATGACTCCCACACTCCCATCGCCATTAAATTGGATTTCCCTTGCACCACTAACATGACAGAATACGAGTCATGCACAGTAGGCCTCAAAGTTGCTCTCAAGAAAGGTATTCAATACCTTGATGTCTACGGGGATTCTGTCTTTATCACCGATCAAGTGTTCAGAAAGTGGAAAGTCAAGGACGAAAAGATCCAACCCTTCCATGCCCACTTAGAAGAATTAGCATCCCGATTTCGAGATATCACCTTCCATTACCTACCCCGAGTAAAGAATAACCTAGACGATGCTCTCGTCACCTTGGCCTCCATGGTTGAGATGCCCGAGGGAATAACAATTACCCCCTTCCTAGTTCAAAAGCAAGACAAACCGACCCAATGCTACCATATTGAGCTTGTCTCCACCGAAGATCCATAACTAGCCGATTGCTGGTACTATGATATCTGGTGCCTCCTCAAACATGGTAGGTATTCTGAGGGTTCCAATAAGAAAGATCAAACGACTCTCTGAAGACTGGATTGCAAGTACATCATCTGTCACAAAGCTCTACTCAAGAGGAACTTCGATGGAACTCGTCTACAATGTATCGCAGGAGCTGAGATTGAGAAGATAATGCAGAAGATAATGAACGGTCACGTGCTTTCTAAGAATATCATCTAACAGGGATATTACTGGACCACCATGGCCCAATATTGCTCCGCCTAAGTCCGGAGGTGACTCAAATGCCAACAGTTCTCCAATCTTCAACACCTGCCTCCGCGAGAATTATACAACATGACCTATCCCTGGACGTTCTCCACCTGGGGCTTAACAAGGGGTTGGTAAACTTTGGATGAGGTTTATGACGATCGGCAGTGTCCTAAGCCTATAAAGGGAGGCCTTCATCTTATTTTCAAAAGGAGCCCATATCTGATAAAATTCACTCTCAATAAATCCCAGAAACCTCTCTCGAAGGCAGCGTGATTTCAACCTCCAAATCCCTTTTTTACATCAACTTTTCATCATCATTTTCATCACACTTGGTGAATTATCCACTCTCCATCATCATCGAAGTGCAAGGGCTGCTCTCCAACATTCAAGATTAAGCTCAAGATCTTCAAGAAGGTCCAACTTTCTCCAAGTCTCTCTTAAATTCTCTTAAATTCTCAATAACTTGTTTTGTTACTTAACACTTTTATTATCTCATCTCACACATCCTAATATATTTTTTATTTAGTATTATTGCACATCTTCTATTTTCATAAAAATAAAACCCAAAAAATAAGAAAAAGAGGGTTTGCTCATAAATTCCAAATAGGGATTCTCAAACTTTTCCCACACTTTTCTCACAACTAAAACACTTTTTCTACACACACACACTCTCACAAATAAGAGGTCCCCCATTTGGATTTATGGGATAGACCCCACCCCTCATTTTATATGCGAACTATGTGGACTTTGATGCCTTTATAGGCTACGTAGGCGTCTGGGGGAAAAACCTGAGACTCGAGTACCTTTTCTCACTTTTTCTCTTATTTTCCTATTTTCTCTAAATCTAATCTTCTTATATTCTATATATTTTCCCTTAGTGATGTATTACTCCATATGCGTTTTCGTTCCAATATAACGATGAACGTAGGGATAATGGCGTAAATCTTATTTCTAATATTAGTTTTACACCTTCCTACGACTGACTCGCTCTATCTCTTCCATGATACAAGTCGAGGATTCCTATTTCCACTATATATATACACATGCACACATATCACGGGGAAAAATAAAGGAAAATAGGAAATATTCATGAGAGACTGAAAGGGCGAAATGGGTGCCTAACACCTTCCCATTTCGAAACTTAGCCTCCGAACCCTTCTCGAATCATTTTGGTTTCGCATGCACCAGTATGTCTTTGGATGCCATCCTTCGGGATGGCTTCCCCTTTTTCTTTTGTCTGTTTTGAGTAAAATAGACTGGCGACTCTGAATCTCTCTACATTTTTACACCTCATCTCAATTGACACCGGCCGAAGCGCTCCCGAAAGGGATGCGCAGGACCCGAGGAATCTTTCCTTAACGCGCCCGCCCGTAGGAGAGGATCAGGGATGGCCATAGTGGCGACTCTGCTAGGGATATGTGTATTTTGAGGGTTTGACCCTATTTGCATGGATGCTATATTTGTTTATGCTTTCCCCCATATCTACATGTTCCCCTTTTTCCATGTGTATCCCATGCTTATGCTTATGTTCACACACTTGTAGAAAATTTTCCATGTACACTTCACACCACGTGCACCTAGGGTCACATATATCCACATGTTGCATGCATCACCTATCCATACTTGGTGTACCTTGGGTACTTGTACTTTTCTCCCTGTTTAGCATAATTAAGAAAGGCATTCTCATTATAAGATACTAATAAGAGAACCATGCATGATTCACACGACATCACCAAAGAGCATTGTTCTTGACCAAATTTTACCCAGTAACTGGAGGGTCACTTCGTGATTGGCGCTGGTCCGGCAGGTTGCAATTAGCCTAAGCGATATGACTCTCACCTTCCATTGGCCAAGTACCTTCGACATATATCTAACGGTTCCCCCGCATCGTACCACTTGACCGAAGTCATGACGGGAGCTATATCATAGGGAATTCGTTCACGTATGCCGAGTATATCGAATTTGCTCTCACAAATACCTTTCCCCATGAGGTATATGTTGAGGTAATTCATGTACACTCAGGTATATCAAATGGCTTGTCCACATGTACAGATTACCCGCAAGAGCAAGACGTATATTGTAGAAGTCACGCCAAAGGGGGGAACCCATGCTGATTCACCCAACCAACTGCATACCCGCATATAGGTGTCAAACCTAGGACACGCACTTTAGATTGCCAGTTTTAACCCGAAACTCTGCCTAAATTCCGGGTCGATCTGCCACCCAATTTTTGCGCATTTTTAAAATGGGACCCTGTCCGTGAGCCTAGTTACAAGTCCAAATCGTAGCTTTGCATATATTAAAAACCCTACTTTCCCAGGCTCGGGTCCCATCCGACATTGCATTTAGAAGAATTAAATATAAGTGAGAACATAATAATCATAATAATAATGCTGAGTTCCATCTCCAAAAACATTTCTCCCTTCTTTATCCAAAAATCCAAAAACATTTCTCCATTCTTTATCAAAAAAACTAAAAACATTTCTCCTTTCTTTGTCAAAAATCCAAAAAAATTTCTCCTTTCTTTATGAAAAATCCAAAAATAGTTTCTTATTTTTTTCTTAAAAATAAATCTCATCCTATGCCTCCTCAGGTCGATTGCAAGCCCTTGGCTTTCCTCCCTATTGGCTTTGGTCTTCAGTCAAATAACCCTGGAATTTCATATGTTCCTCTGCTTCTTCTTTCGAGCCTGAAATCCGTTCACTTTCCATGGAGAATACATATCAAGCACCAATCATACAGCCCAATCTGACGACAGTCCTAGCTCAGCTCGTGTCCAAGATTGACAACCTCCAAACCGAGGTTCGAGAGATGCAACGAATCCAGGTTCCAATTCCTTAAGAGCCCGAGGACCTATTCCCTCGTGCTATTGGTCCACCCAAGCCTATCTAGGTTCTCGAAGAATATCAACACGCTCCACGTGCCCCTCCAATCAATGGGCCACCGCCTGCCCAGCTTCCGATGCCAAACACCGCCCAGCCTATGGCTAACCTGCCCATGGTCGGTGATCCACGAAGCCCTTATACTCTTGACTCACTTGAGTCTATATTGTATAAGTGCTCATCTAGTTTGGAAATTATGACAAAATTATGTCTAACCTAGAATCCAAAGAATCTCAGAGCTTGCATCTCTATTTCATCTTTGATTGAAGGGATCTAGACCTAATTACCAACACTCATACACAGTAGAATGGATTATTTACATGTCATATCGCATATTAGTGTGTGTACATATGTTGAGTGTGTTTAAATCCCCAATATTGCTTTTTAAATATTTTTTGGGAATAAGGTTTCATTAATAAAACTTGGTTTTAAAAGGTTATGGGGTAAATCTGCTATTTTAAAATGTTGGTTTAACTGTCTAAAGTTGGTTTGGGTAGAAACCAAAAGCGACAGAGACTTCAGGGTTTACTTTGTAATTACTTTAGACACGCGTTTTATCTCGTGTTATTGGTCAACATTTGTTGCCCTCTGATTGGTGGGAAGTGTGTTTCTTTATAGAGAGTAAAACAACGCCTGTTTTCAACCCTTGGATCGTATGTGATCAACGATCTTCATGCGCCCCCTTATAATCCATGTGAATCCCTTTTGAACCAATCAGGTGAGTTTTAATCACCGCATATTGTGAGGCCTTGGATTAAATTCAATCCATCTTGACTCAATCTGGACCTTTGATTTTGGCCCTCGTTCTCGAACCTTCTCAGCCTCCTATAAAAGGAGCCATTTACTCAGCTTTCTGAGACTTTTGCCATTTCGTCCTTTGAGAGAAAAGAAAGAGAGAGTAGAGAGAAGAGAGAGAGAGAGTTAGAAACCATAACCCTAACCCTAAATCGTCTAAACAATTCAAACCAAATGTAAACCTTCAAACCTTTATTCTTTACCAAACACAACCTTGAGTGTTTGAGTGTTTTAAAAGATGATTTAAGAGTTGGTTTGTTGTTGTAACCTCTTCTTCTTTGGATATTGTTTCGAACTTAATCATTCTCTTAGATTTGTTGTTCTTGTATATAAAATTTTTTAGATCTGAGTTTTTTCATGATAAATTACACTTAGTTTGCATGTTTGTTTCTCAGCTTGAGAAATATTTTGTTGATTCGTGTTCTGTAAATGTTTTTAACTTTGAAATCAACAAAAATGTTTTCTGTTTCTAGTTCTCTTAAAACTAAACCTTTGACCTAGTTTGGAATCACACTTGGAGGTTTTCAATCTCGAAAATCTTTTCAAAACTCTGAGATTGATTAAGATCTTGACTGTCTTCTAAGCAAGATATCCGTGGATTCTGGGATTGATTTAAAGGTCAAACAGGTTCATAGTTTTGTGAGAAGAGAGAAAAAGAAAATCACTGAATATAGCCATACATGTAATTTGCTAGGACTGTTTGTACTTAATAAGTGTGAGTGTGTGCATGCATGTGTTAGAGAGCACCTCCATAAACACTTTCACTCTACTACACGAAAAGTGTTGGTAATAAGATCTTGAGAAAAAGAGTTGACGTAAAGAGCTTGAACAAATTGGAGTTAACAAATTGAGAGGATAACATGAACAATCAGAACTGCAGAGAAGTTATAAGGACAACAGAGGGTACATTCCTAAACTTATAACGGTCTGAGTTGTATGCATGTTTGTTAAATAGTTTGTAACTGTTAAATTTGTTTATAGTGGATTTTTGTTTTACTCCGTAGAGGGAGTCGTGGATGTTTCCTCAATTGGTGAGGTTTTACCACGTAAAAATCTTGTACTTAATCTTCCTACATCTTCTCATCTCATTCTTGGTTGTGCTGGGTTTAAAAGCTTGTATAAAACTGTTTTATAAACCTGTTAGTAAAATCTTTAATAGATCTCATACATACTCTTATCAAACACTTCTTGTGTTCAAATAGTTTTGGTTTTTAAGAAAAGAGTTTCTCAAAAAAATAGTTCGGAGTTACTTAAATAGTTTAATTTTATTAAACAGCTTTAGTAACAGAATTTCAATTGGTATCAGAGCCTTTTTAAAGTTCTTTTAAAGAGTTCCTGTGTTTCTGAAATTTTTTTCTGAAAATCAAATATGGACGAGAAAAATGAAAGATTTGGTAACTTGACCAGACCTCCTATCTTTGATGGAACCAATTTTGTTTACTGGAAAGTAAGGATGATTGATTTCATTCAAGGAACTCTGGGAGATGATGTCTGGGGCATTGTTGAAAATGGTTACATTTTTCCTAAAAAGCCAGCCACTGAAGGAAGTAATGAGAGGGTTAAGAAAGTTTTAAGTGAGTTCACACAAGAAGAGAAACAAGTTTCTCGCAACAATAACAAAGGAAAGAATTCTATATTCACGTCTATAAATGAACATGAGTTCAAAAGAATCTCATCCTGTACCACTTCTAAGGAAGCTTGGGACACTTTAGTTACTGCTCATGAAGGTGACACTAGAGTTAAGGCTGCTAAAACTCAAATGCTCATTCAACAGTATAATTCTCTAATTATGTCTGAGACTAAGTCATTTGATGACTTCTATATGAACCTGACTGATATTGTGATAAATCTACATGCTAATGGTATAACATATGACAGATAAGAAATTGTGTCTAAAATTCTAAGATCATTACCACAAAAATTTGATAACAAAAGATACGTTATTGAGGAAATGTGTGATATCAATCTCACTCCTGAACTACTTAGTAGTAAGTTAAGAACTGTGGAAATGGAACTGGAATTTAAGAAACAATTAACCCAATCCCATAGGAAACAGATTAGTTCCAATCTAAACTTCTCTTCTAAATTGATTAAGCCTGAGTTTAATACTTCCAATGATGATTCTGATGAGGAATGCGATAGAGAGAGCTTGGACAATCAGATTGCCTTAATGTCAAAACAGTTTAAGAAAAAGTGAATCTCAAAATGAGGAACCTGAGTCATCTGATGTTTTTGACCCTTGCATGTCCTTTTTTGCCAAGATTATCTATAATGATGATATGCCTGTGTTTGTTAATGAGGATGAATATAGTAATTCTACTTCTGATGTTTTGAATACTGTTGTTACTAGTTTAGATGCTTTGATTACTGAGAATATTGCTATCTGTTCCTCGGGGTGTGTGAGTCAAAGGGAAAGCGATAATGACGATGTCAATGGGTGTGTGAGTACAAAGAATGAAGCCCTAGGGGTCACTTCACACACTACACTTAGTGACTCGGACAATGAAAACCTCCCAGATATTCACACTCTCTATGCTAAAACTCTCAAGAAAAGCACTAGAATAGAAAAGATTGTGAAAGATCTCACTAAGAAGTTAGAATATCTAAGTCTAATGGTTAAACTGAATGCTGAAGAGTATACTACCCAATGTCTAACTCATGAAAGTGAAATTAAAATGTTTGATGAAAAACTCAGAAATTTGACTGAAACAAATGAAATTCTGGAGAAAAAGTACAAAGGGACATTGTTAGAATTGGAACAAACTAAAGAAAAGACAACAACTGTTTTCAAAAAATTTACAAAATTTGAAAATAATTCAAACTGTTTTGATGAATTTGTTGCTGAATCAAAAACCAATTCAGATCCCCAATTTGAAAACACAAACAAAATCTTTTGAACCTATCAAGTTTGTGTCTGGAGGCAAAAGGCCTATTGAAACATGCCCAGACTTTCATTCTCTAAAAACTGAGTTTGATTCAAAACATCAAAATTTAAACATTGTTGAATCAAGTTTCTCTAAACATGAAAGTTCACCTAAGGCTAAATACGTCCGCCCCTCTATTAGGAAGAGTGAGTCTGCATTCAAGACTGTCACACCTAGGAATAGAGCTCAACCTCAAAACTTCTCAAAACCTTTGTTTAGAGACTTTCCCAACGAGACCCCTATCTTGAGCAATATTTATTGCTCTTACTGTGATATATACGGTCACTCTTTTGATAGTTGTTATGCTAGGAGACTAGTTACACCTGTCTATAGTTCTCCTATTTATCAGAACTTTAACTATTATAGGAGGAGCCGGAACAATTATGTACTTCCTAGAAAACCTGATAAAAACTCTAACTATAGGAAGAGAAAGACCAAACCTAAAAGAACATTTCCTAGAAGGAATCCTAAGCACTTTCCTAAACCAAATGCTCAAGTCTTTCATAAAATTCAAAATCATGCGCAAAACATCTTTCAGTAAAAATTTAATGCTCGCAAATTTTATCAATTGAGAGCTAATAAGCGCAAAATGAAAAATAGAGCAATTTGGGTTAGAAAAGATGATCTATTACCTCAAATGAAGTGTAACATAGTTATTACTTCTTTAAAAGCTGAACACGCATCATCTAGTTGGTATTTAGACTCTGGATGTTCTAAGCACATGATTGGGGATGAAACTAAACTTTTAAACAAAACCAGCTTTGCTGGTGGTAAAGTCCTTTTTGGTGATGGAGTTTCATCTCAAATCATAGGCAAAGGAACTCTCCAAGAAGAAGGACTCCCTGTTCTTGAAAATGTCCTTATAGTTAAAGGTCTTAAGGCAAATCTACATAGTATATCGCAATTCTGTGACTCAGATCATACTGTTACCTTTTCAAAGAACAATTGCAAAATTTTAAATGATAAAGGTGAATGCATAATTACAGGATTCAGAACTCCTGACAATTGCTATACTGTCATGAATAATTTTGAAATCTGTAATGTTGCCAGAATGGATGACAACGAGATATGGCATAACAGAATGGGTCATATAAATTACGATAACCTTAGTAGACTGACCTCTAAGGAAATAGTTAGAGGAGTTCCTAAAATCAAACCCATTCCTAATATTGTCTGTGGTCCCTGTCAGGAAGGTAAAATTGTTAAGGCACCTCATAGGAAAGTTAATGATGTTCTTACCTCAAATCCCTTGGAGCTCATCCATATGGACCTAATGGGTCCCTCCCAAACTGTTAGTCTTTGTGGACACAGTTATATTTTAGTTATGGTTGATGACTTCACTAGATTTACTTGGGTGGCTTTCTTAAAATAAAAGTCCGAAACTTTTCAAACTTTCCTAAAAATTCTTCTTCGGATTGAAAATGAAAAGGACACTCAAGTAAATAGAATCCGTAGTGATAGAGGTGGAGAATTCAAAGACACTGGTATAATAGAGTATTGTGACTATAATGGTTACAAACATGAATTCAGTACTGCTAAGACTCCTCAACAAAATGGGATCGCAGAGAGAAAGAATCGTACCCTTCAAGAGATGGCACGTGTTATGTTACATTCCAAGAATTTGCCTAAGTATTTTTGGGTAGAATCTATTCGTACTGCCTGTCACATCATAAATAGGGTCTATCTTAGAAAGAATTCCAAACAAACCCCTTACGAACTTTGGTACAAGAAAAAGCCCAATCTTAAGTACCTTAGAACTTTTGGTAGTACTTGTTATGTATGCAAAGATAGGGAACACTTATCCAAATTTGAGAGCCGAGGAGATAAAGCTATATTTTTAGGATACTCCCCTAACAGTAGAGCCTATCGAGTGTATAATCTTCGCACTAAAACCTTGATGGAATCCATAAATGTAATTGTGAGTGACACTACTGTAGAGAGTAAGACTGGTGAATCAACTATTGAGGAAGAGCCTACAAACATTTTAGAAAATAACTCTCCTGAAATAGATGATTCATTACCAATTGAGACACCTGAAGTACCTAACTGGGTTTCTAAAGATCATCCCATAAATAACGTAGTTGGTAACCCTAGTGAGCCAGTGCATACAAGATCCCAACTAAGAAACTATGCACATTATGCATGTTTTGTTTCCCTAGTGGAACCAAAGAATGTAAATGAGGCATTGAATGACTCTCACTGGATTTCTGCTATGCAGGAAGAACTTCTTCAATTTGTCATTCATAATGTTTGGTATCTTGTTCCTCGTCCTGATCACACAAAGGTTATTGGCACACGTTGGATTTCTAAAAATAAGTCTGATGAAAGTGGGATAATCATTAGAAATAAAGATAAATTAGTTGCTCAAGGATACTCTCAAATTGATGGAATAGATTTTAACGAGACCTTTGCTCCTGTTACTCGGTTAGAATCTGTTTGTCTACTCTTTGCTATAGCTTGCCACATGCATTTTACACTTTACCAAATGGATGTCAAATCTGCATTCCTTAATGGAATATTGAATGAAGAGACCTACATAGAACAACCTAAAGGGTTCATTGACCCTCAATATCCAAATCATATATTTCGTCTTAAAAAGGCTCTGTATGGCCTTAAACAAGCACCTAGAACTTGGTATGAGCGTCTTTCCAGTTTCCTTTTAAATAAAGGTTTCAAAAGAGGTGGAAATGATCAAACTCTTTTTGTCAAACATTTTGACAAATACATCATTACTGCTCAAGTTTATGTTAACAATATTATCTTTGGATCAACTTCTCCCTCATAAGTAAAATCCTTCTCTGAAACTATGCATAAGGAATTTGAAGTGTCCCTTATGGGGGAGTTACAATTCTTCTTAGGCCTACAAATCAAACAAAATTCAGAAGGATTATTTGTATCGCAATCCAAGTAAGCTTTAGAGATAGTAAAAAAATTTGGCCTCTAGAGTGCTAAAGATGCTAAAACGCCCATGAGTACTACGATAAAACTATCCAAAGATGAAACTGGAAAATCCGTAGATCCTACTCTATATCGTAGTATGATAGGAACCTTACTAAATCTTACTGCCTCACGTCCTGATATTATGTATGATGTGTGTGTATGTGCTCGTTATCAAAATAACCCTAAAGAGATCCATTTGAATGCTGTTAATGTATCATTAAATATGTAAAAGTCACTCTGAATCTAAGACTTTGGTACACTAATGACACACCAAGCACTATAATTGGGTACACTGATGTTGACTGGGCTGGGTGTACTGATGATAGTAAAAGCACATCAAGAGCATGTTATTATATAGGTAATAACTTGGTAGGATGGAGTAGTAAGAAACAAAACTGCACATCACTCTCAACAGCCGAATCTGAATACATAGCCGCTGGCAGCTGTTGTGCTCAATTACTGTGGCTTAAACAAATGCTAAGTGATTATGGTATTCAAGAAAACCAATTTCATCTCTATTGTGATAATTAAAGTGCGATTAATATTTCTAAAAACCCTGTTCAACACTCGCGAACAAAGCACATAAAAATTAGACATCACTTTATATGCGAATTGGTTGAAACTAAGGAATTAGAAATCAATTATCTTCCTACTGATTTGCAACTCGCAGATATGTTCACCAAACCTCTAGATTATAATAGTTTCATTTCCTTGCATAAATCTATTGGTAAGGTTTGTGCTGAGTAATTCTTTTGCTGATTATCCAAGTTTTTCTCTTTGTCCATTTGAGACAAAATGGGGGAGAAGTTTGAGTTGTTATGAATACTTGTATATATGCTAAACTGCTTGATCTTAATGATTCATTGAAGGTTTTTGTACAGTCATACTCAACAGTTGTAATAGGCTATTCAATTGTAACTAGTTGAGTTATGTACTTTTGTTTTCTAGGATTTGGGTAGATAAAATCTTTATAGGAATAGGTTTTTCTTATCTTTTTATCGCCCTACGAGTCCTAGTTGACTCAAAGGAGATTTTCTCTCATATTTCCAAAGGGGGAGTTTGAAGCCCTTATACTCTTGACTCACTTGAGTCTATATTGTATAAGTGCTCATCTAGTTTGGGAATTGTGACAAAATTATGTCTAACCTAGAATCCAAAGAACCTCAGAGCTTGCATCTCTATTTCATCTTTGATTGAAGGGATCTAGACCTAATTACCAACACTCACACACAATAGAATGTATTATTTACATGTCATATTTCATATTAGTGTGTGTACATATGTTGAGTGTGTTTAAATCCCCAATATTGCTTTTTAAATATTTTTTGGGATTTTTTTAAAAACATTTTAGAAATAACGTTTTATTAATAAAACTTGGTTTTAAAAGGTTATGGGGTAAATCTGCTATTTTAAAATGTTGGTTTAACTGTCTAAAGTGGTTTGGGTAGAAACCAAAAGCGGCAGAGACTTCAGGGTTTAGATTGTAATTACTTTAGACACGCATTTTATCTCGTGTTATTGGCCAACATTTGTTGCCCTCTGATTGGTGGGAAGTGTGTTTCTTTATAGAGAGTAAAACAACGCCTGTTTTCAACCCTTGGATCGTTTGTGATCAGCGATCTGCATGCGCCCCTTTATAATCGCTGTGAATCCCTTTTGAACCAATCAGGTGAGTTTTAATCACCACTTATTGTGAGCCCTTGGATTAAAGTCAATCCATCTTGACTCAATCTGGACCCTTGATTTTGGCCCTCGTTCTCGAACCTTCTCAGCCTCCTATAAAAGGAGCCCTTTACTCAGCTTTCTGAGACTTTTGCCATTTCGTCCTTTGAGAGAAAAGAAAGAGAGAGTAGAGAGAAGAGAGAGAGAAGAGAGAAACCAGAAGAGAGAGAGAGAGAGTTAGAAACCCTAACCCTAAATCGTATAAATAGTTCAAACCAAATGTAAACCTTCAAACCTTTATTCTTTACCAAACACAACCTCGAGTGTTTGAGTGTTTTAGAAGATGATTTAAGAGTTGGTTTGTTGTTGTAACCTATTTTTCTTTGGATCTTGTTTCTAACTTAATCATTTTCTTAGATCTGTTGTTCTTGTATATAGAAATTTTCAGATCTGAGTTTTTTCATGATATATTACACTTAGTTTGCATGTTTGTTTCTCAGCTTGAGAAATATTTTGTTGATTCGTGTTCTGTAAATGTTTTTAACTTTGAAATCAACAAAAATGTTTTCTGTTTCTAGTTCTCTTAAAACTAAACCTTTGACCTAGTTTGGAATCACACTTGGAGGTTTTCAATCTCGAAAATCTTTTCAAATCTCTGAGATTGATTAAGATCTTGACTGTCTTCTAAGCAAGATATCCGTGGATTCTGGGATTGATTTAAAGGTCAAACAGGTTCAAAGTTTTGTCAGAAGAGAGAAAAAGAAAATCACTGAATATAGCCTTATATGTAATTTTCTAGGACTGTTTGTACTTAATAAGTGTGAGTGTGTGCATGCATGTGTTAGAGAGCACCTCCATAAACACTTTCACGCTACTACACGAAAAGTGTTGGTAATAAGATCTTGAGAAAAAGAGTCAACGTAAAGAGCTTGAATAAATTGGAGTTAACAAACTGAGAGGACAACATCTACAATCAGAACTGCAGAGAAGTTATAAGGACACCAGAGGGTACATTCCTAAACTTATATAGGTCTGAGTTGTATGCATGTTTGTTAAATAGTTTGTAACTGTTAAATTTGTTTATAGTGGAATTTTGTTTTACTCCTTAGAAAGAGTCGTGGATGTTTCCTCAATTGGTGAGGTTTTACCACGTAAAAATCTTGTACTTAATCTTCCTACATCTTCTCATCTCATTCTTGGTTGTGCTGGGTTTAAAAGCTTGTTTAAAACTATTTTATAAACCTATTAGTAAAATCTTGAATAGATCTCGTACATACTCTTATGAAACACATCTTGTGTTCAAATAGTTTTGGTTTTTAAGAAAAGAGTTTCTCATAAAAAAGTTCGGAGTTACTTAAATAGGTTAATTTTATTAAACGGCTTTAGTAACAGAATTTCAATCCAAAGGAGGAGGAGTTGAATAAAGTCAAATAGGATCTCAAGATGCTCACCAAGAAGTTTGACCAAGTCAGGATCTCTTGGAATTACATGGACTACACCCACATGTCTCCTTATCCTAAAGCGAGGTTGCCCGAGAAGTTCAAGATGCCAAATATCGAGAAGTTTGGAGGGAGTGGACCCCCAATTGTTCATCTTCGCAGTTATCATCGTTCCATGACACTACTAGGGGCTTCTGAAGAAGTGATGGCCAAATTGTTTCAGCAAACTTTGAAGTATAGTGTCCTTCGATAGTTTTTATCCCTTGAGGAATCCAGAATCCGTAGCTAAGAGGATGTAGCCTAAGAATTCATGTCGCAATATAAATACAACAGAGAGATTGAGGTCACCCATCGTGATTTAGAGCTACTCAAATAGAATCCAGGAGAATCAATCACTAACTTCATATCCCGGTGGAGGGAGCAAGCATCTACCATGAACAATCGGCCATCTGAGGAAGAACAAGTCAACATAGTGAAGAAGAACCTCTTTCCCCATGTCCGAGCGACGATGGGAGGACAATACTAACCCCACTTCCGAGCTATTAGAGAGGCTAGAGTAGAAATCTAGGAAATCCTTGTTAAAATAGAGGTTGAACCAAAGAAGGTGTCTGGACAGTTCACCCCTAGAAAGTATGACAAGCCTGCCAGTGATGTAGTCTCAACCATCAACAACATCTATCAACCAACCACATCGTGGGCAGCAGAAATCCGCCCTGTCCCCATCCGAAGGCAATACACTGAGCTCCATGCTCCCCTTTCCAAAGTTTACCAAACCCTGTTAGGCCAAAACCTCATCAAACCCTTGGATCCACGTTCATTGCCAAACTCACTCCCAAGAAATTTTAAGGCCGATGCTCATTGCGCCTTTCACCAAACTGCTGGCCATACCACCAACCAATTATTTCACCTCTGAAACATAATGCAAGATCTCATTCATCGGGGTACCATCGCCCCACCAGCCAATCCTAAGCCAAACACTACACACAACCCACTCCCAAATCATACCAATGCCCTCTTCTTAGAAGAAAACCCAGATTTTGATCCATCAACTCAAATCACACCCATATACTCTCCTAAACCTCTTCAAATTTGCTCATATTTCCTCCTACACCCTACTAGCTTCGCTAATTAGGCATTGTCACTCCTTACTAGAGCATGCATCACTGTCCGTACCCGTTCAGAAAATGGAAATATGGAATTATCAGAAGTGTTGAACCAACTCCTAGAGTTTGGGCTGAAATTGCCCTCATAGATGGTCATCGATTGCCAAAGGTTCAGTACACTGTTCTTGGAAGCACGAAAATGGGCCCAAGATTTAGACAGGTGGGTGGTACCAACTGATGAAGTTAACCTAGATGATTTTGTCTATATTATGGCAAAATTATTCGGACAAACCAACAGCATTTGTAGTATTACACTACACCAAAATGGGCAAATTGTCACCTTTCAGCCGGCCAGCCTTGTCAAGGTCATTGACCGTGACAAAAAACACGCATTTTGTGTCACGATCATTGACCTTGACACGACCGTGACAAGAAATTGTCACGGTCATTGACCGTGATAAAGCAGTGACAAATTTACTTGTCACGGACTTGTCACGATCAATGATCGTGACAATTATTTAAATACTTGTCACGGTCAATGACCTTGACACGACCGTGACAATATTTACAGCTAAAACCCTATCCCCTTCTTTTTTCCTTACCGCCGTTCCCTCCCTCTCTCTCTCTCTCTCCCATTTATATATATGTTTGTGTGTATATTTATGTGTGTATGTGTATATATATATGTGTGTATGTGTGTGCGTGTGTGGGGGGTGGGGCAGGGTGGGGGTAGGGGGTGGGGGTAGGGCGGTGTGTGTGCGTGTGTATATGTATGTGTATGTATGTGTATATGTGTGTATGTGTGTGTATATATGTGTGGTGGTGGTGTGTGGTGGGGCATGGGGTGGGGGTGGGGTGGAGGTGGGGAACCCATTTAATAACTTTTAAAATATTTGAAAAAAACATAATATTACAAAATTGAAACGAAATGGTATCGACGGAACTTATACATACGTTATAATATAGAATCTCAAGATAAAAAATAGGCATGAACCTTAGAATCTCAAAATTATTAGATAGAAAAAGAAAAATATAAATTGAGATAACCTTAGAATCTAATTAGGCTAAAAATATAATGGCATCAACTAACATATATACACAACACTAAAATTAGACATCAATTTTATAGATTTTTACTTTATAATTCAATATGGGTTATACTCCCACATAGCTCTTATTTGCACCATATCAATAAAAACCCTATCAACCAACAGCAACTCCTTATTACTTATTCGCACCATACACTCCCTACACACCCTATCAATAAAAACCAATCCTCCCCACTTGAGTAATAATAGTTAAACCATAATTTAATGATGATAGTGGTTTATTAAGATGCAATAGATAAAGAAAAGCATAAAGAATGCGTAGAACCAGGATCAATCAACACATAAGCAATTTTATCATTCATACGCAAGGATAAATGTCTAGTGATTTCTTAGCAATGAAAGTGAATTCCCAACTCATATATTATGTCATACCTTCATATACGTATGTTGAACATTCGCACATAATAGATTATCCATCGTGTCCTCTTATATTCACAATGAGTGAACATTCTTAATAAATAAAACATCATTCTTTATGTTTTTCACTTCATTCCCATAGTCCATCCTTATCATCGTGTAACATTTCAAATAATAAATATTCTATTACAAGACTAACTTCTTATAGTTCATCTCTCCAACTTCCATTCATTACTTCAAATGATAAACATCATATTACAATACCAACTTATCACATGTCATCTTCTCATCTTCCACTTAATACCAAATATATGTGTTTAACTTTGGATACTATCTGCATCATCTATGAAGTTTTAGAGTATATTAAATATCGTTCTTACAATCCTTAATATAAATATAGCCTCACTACTTTTCAGATATCGATAACGAACAATCATTCACCAAATGTATATTTTTAACCAATATTCCATACTCACTTTCGTATATCTTGTGTAGTCATGCACTATGAACTCAATATAACTTGTTACTATATTCTTATTTTCTGTATCATTTGATTGTTCTTCAACTAAACATACAATGATCTTAACAAGTCATTTATCCAACACAATAACATTACAATCATAACCTTACCCCAATCTTTTTAACATTATAGTCTTACGCAACATCATTAATACACTCATCTTACCCGTTTGGTAACATGGATGTTAAACGTAACATCACCACTTAAAACTTTAATCATACTTACTAACTCCATAATACTCCTCTAACTATTATATATCGTATCTCTTTCAAATAACCTGTACAAATACCTTAATGTATCACATTATGTTATCTCACATAGCATATGCTCCTTACATATACTTATTGGTGACTCTGTGTAATGTCAATCATGTTAATTATGCAACGTACTCTTAGTGGTAACACATACGCACAATGAGAAATACAACTCAATATTCACTCAACCCAATTGTAAATGTTTAAACTTGACTGACATCTTTCCCATACTCATCCACAACACATATTCTTAAAAGGACTCCTCAATATTTTTAAACTTCCAACTCTTTAACACCTCATCTCAACTTTACTATTCTTATAAGCATTTCAAAACATCACGAGAGTAATAACCACTATATGTACTCATATTATTAAAGACGTACATATAAACTCTCATTACTCTTTATTCTACTTGTAATAATTCAATATGAGTTGATAATCTGGTCGTTTGTGATATATCGACTAGTTATTGAATTTCTTTCCTATTTCACATCTTAAATATAAACATATACAACTACCAACCTTCTCCTTTAACCTCTAATATGTGAATCTTAAATATAAATATAAACATACACCATGTGTGAATAAGTAAAAAGGAGTTATTGATAGGGTGTGTAGGGAGTGTTGGTTGACAAACTTTATAATTCAATATGGGATATACTCCCACATGGTGCCAATAGGGGTGGGGTATGTGTATATGTGTGTGTATGTGTGTGGCGGGGGGAGGGGGCAGGGGGTGGGGGTGGGGGCTGGGTGTGTGAATGTGTATATGTGTGTGTATGTGTGTGTATATATGTGTGTGGTGGTGTGTGGTGGGGGACGGGGTGGTGGAGGGGGGAAGGGGGTGGGGTATCTATGTAGGTGTGTGCATATGTGTGTGGCGGGGGGAGGGGGGCAGGCGGTGGGGGTGGGGTATGTGTACTATTAACATTTTTTTTATCTATACTAATAACATTTTTTTACAGCAAAAATGTCTCCTTCAGATGTTAAGGCGAAGATGATGATGCTGTTTATGATGATGTCGTCTGGGTTCGGTGGCAGCGGAGGCGACGAGGGCTCCTCCGTCCCTAGACTCCCCAAATATGGAAAATTTGGGATTACCGTCGAGAACAAGTCGGAGCTATTAGCGATATCCCTCGAGCTGCTAAAGACGGTCATCGGCCCGGGGTTTATGAGTTGGAAGGAGGTGCCATATGAGCTCAAGTTAGCTGTTTGGGCGGCACTACAGGTAATATTTCAATTTCAATTTCAATTTCATATTTATATTTATATTTATATTTATATTTATATTTATATTTATATTTATATTTATATTTATATTTATATTTATATTTATATTTATATTTATATTTATATTTATATTTATATTTATATTTATATTTATATTTATTCGCAACTAACATTGTATTTGTTAGACAGGAACAATTCAACTTGGATCCAAAGCTACGCTATTCCGTCTTGGAGCAGTTGAGGGAGCAACACAAGACGTGGAAGAAAAATATGCGGACACGGTACTTTGGGAAAACACGAGAGTCCATTATACAATGGCGCGGATCCGTCCCGCCCAAGGATCCGATCTCATTGGCACAATGGCAAAAGTTCATTGACAATGAGATCAAGGATCGACAATTGGCATCTCGCCAATCGGGGAGGGAAAATCGGGCTAAAAAGACGGACGTGCACTACTCCGGCCGAACCTCTTACGCTGAGGTGGAGCATAGGATGCAGGTAAGATTTAATTTATCTATAACTACAGAAATATATTATTGTTCATTATTTTACTTTGCGGGGCCGATACTAATTTTACTTTACTTTATTTTATTTCAGGGGGTAGGGAGTGGGCCAGGGGGTAAGCCACATAGGCTCGATACTTATGTGGCTCTTCGGACGAAGAAGGGGAAGGAAAAGGAGGTGTCCCCGAGCGTCGCGGCCATGATTGTAAGTAATCCGACAGTTTAATTATTGTTAATTACGTTCTAATTTTTTAGTTTACTTATTTTACTAATCATGTGCTTTTTGTCGTTTCAGGAAAAACTTAAGGAAGTGCACGAGTCGCAGTCTGATGCCGACAAGGCATCTTTGTCCACAGACGCACTCAACCAAGTGCTTGGCTCTGATCGCAAGGGGAGGACAAGGGGAGTGAGCTCGCGGGTGGCCAAATCTAGGATCATCGGATTGGAGACGAGCGACACCGGGTTGGCTCGAACGGTGGATTCACACGACGCGAAGCTGTCCCATTTGGAGGCAACGGTCCAAGATATGTACGCATTCATGAAGCATACGTTGGGTGGAGACCGTAAAGGGAAAGGGAAAGGGAAGTAGAAGGAGAAGGCGCAGGATGACGAGGATGTGGACCTCGCTGCTTTATCACCGACACGTTCGTACTTCGACGATCCACTTCCCTATTTGGCGCCCTTCAACAGACCATTGTCGACACTTGGTTGGCCGAGCGCATTCATATTGGACGTATTTGATGGCCAGTGGATAGGGCGGGGGTTGAGGGACCCGAATATCGTCGAGGGTAGAATAGTCCATGGACGTGTGCTTCAAGAGATGGAGTCCAGGGTGCTCGTCATGCATGTCATACCCGGGAAGGAGAAATCCCTATTGTGGTTGCGAGAACAATGCGGCACGACGTATATTAGTGGGTGCGTCAATTCGTATGTCGTGTGGCCTACTCACCTCCTCAGTTTTATCCAAGACATGTCGTAACATTATTTTTAAGTTTGTCCATTTTAATTATATTTGGATTATATCGTCATGTATATTATTTTTACTTTGAATATTTGGATTATATCGTCATGAATATATATTTGCATTATCTTTAGTTTGTGTTGGATATATGATGTTTGGAACAGGTACAACGTTGCTATAACAGGTACAAATATACTGCTGGGCAGTGGCAATGGCCATACTGCCCAGCAGATTTTTTTTAAATTCTTCCCAGAATTGTCACGGTCATTGACCGTGACAATTTTTTAAAAAAAGGGTCATGGCTTTGTCACGGTTTATAACCGTGACAAACGTGTCACGGTCACTGATCTTGACATGACCGTGACAAAAAAAATTGTCTCGCCTCGAAATGTCACAGTCATTGACCTTGACAAGTTGGATTTGTCAAGGTCAATGACCTTGACAAATGGGCAGATTTGGTGTAGTGTTACCGGGTTACTTGACACTTTAAAGCTACAAGGGTGCTTGGTCCCTTCGATCACACATATCCCCACAGAATGGGAGGACATGTATAAAGAAGCCGTTGAATTGTGGAATACATTAACTTTACATGGAAAGACATAATTGTTGCCATCAGATAGGGGGAAGAATGCGAAGATTCGAGCGAAGAATAAGATTCAGGAAGATCTGACCCAGTAACCGATATATGTGGGATGATATCATTTGAAGAACTCCTCGGAGAAACAAACAGGGTAGCAGAACAACTTGAGATTGACAAGGAAATGGGGTTCATGTTCTTTCCTTCTTTAGTGAATCACATGACCAGATCAGGGAGACATTACCAAGTTCCAAGATCATTACCAGCAAATGACAAAGGGAAGGGAAATAAAAACCTTCCTATGCCAGAGATGACCATTGAGGAGAGCAAGATCCTCGATCAATTGAAGAAAACTCAAGCTAACATCACTCTATGGGGAATTTTCATGTCTTCCCAGCTACACAGAAATTCTTTAATCAAATTGCTCACTCGACCCACAGTTTCTCCCTCTACCTCACTGGAAGAAGCAGTAAATCTATTCAGATCCTTGACCTCTACCCGAATGCTATCATTTTCTGGAGAAGAAATCCCCAGAATTAGGCCAAATCATAATAATGCACTCAACATCTCTGTAGAAGTTATGGGGAAGGCTGTGCCACTCTCCCTTGTCGATAACGGATCCGCCTTGAATGTTTACCCTTTGAGAACCTTCAAGTGTTTAGGCGTGAAAGAAAGCGACCTCGCTCCAACCTCTACTGCCGTACGTGCCTATGATAATACTCGCTGGGAGATGATGGGATCCATAAAACTTGTAATAGGGGTTGTCCCTATAAACCCTGTCGTTGAATTCCAAGTCATAGACATCCCAGCTTGTTTCAACCTGTAGCTCGGACGACCCTGGATCTATAATATCAAGGGTGTGCCTTCCTTAATCTATTAGAAATTGAAGTTCTTTGCTGATGGGCGAGTCATCACCATTTTCGGTGATGACAAAAATGTTAAGGGTGCAAGCATCAGCAGTTCAATTCTTGAGATACAGCACGGGTCAAATGATATTCTCCTATCAGGATTCAGAGTTGAGCCACTCCTACTCCCGACAGGGGACGGTTTCAAAGAAAGGGTTTTCCAGAATATGACCCTCATGGAAATGTTAATGTGATTCAGATGTTCAGAAATATGTACTTCATGCCCGGACTGGGGATAGGGCAAAGGCAGCAATGGATACTTGAGCCTATCTAACTGAAGAGAGATTTCCCTCCTTGTAGCTTGGGGTATCAACCATCAAAAAAAGAGCTCAGAATGATCCACCAGTGTCAACCAAAGATAAGATTAGACTACATCCCAACTATCTCAGGAGACTGCTTGAATGGATGATTCATCAAAGAAGGCAAAGATTTCCCCTTTTGCGATTTTTCAAAACCATGGTACAACCACACAGATAAGAAGATGAAGCCTAGAATGGAGATATTTTTTCAAGACAGCCACCCATGGGTCGAAAGTTTCCAACACCGTGTACAATCGCTCATCAAAGATAACAAAGAGATCGAGGAAAGTGATTCCAAAGATTCCTTCAACTTACAGACACTAGGGTTGACACTCTGTATGGTTCATTCAGGAAATACATCAATGGATCCATTCCGTCTGATTAAAGCTGCTGATACACCTCTCCTCAACCGGCATGCTGCGCCAGTTCTACCTCTCGAAATCACCCCTAACCCCAATGTTTACACTATTTCTTCTTCTGTTGTCTATCCTTGTTCAAATGTAATCGAGACATCTTTTGATAAGGTTCTCAATGTTGTTTTTCCTATATACGAAATAAACGAAGATTTTGAGTATCTTGTTGTGCCTTACATTAACTTCTTGGATTCTAATCGAACTTTTAATGATGATGATTTTGCAAATGAAAAATTCTTAACTGATCTAAATAAGGTTAATAATAAACAATATAAGCGCGATCAAATTAATGAACAAGAGACTATTGTTATTAATCTCGATTTTAGTAGCCAAGTGTGCGAGATTAGGATAGGGGTCACCCTTAACGAGCATGAGCGTGCACAACTCAAAGAATTGCTGAAGGAGTTCGTGGATGTCTTCGCATGGTCCTATGATGATATGCCCATCATTGATCCTGAAATAGCTCAGCCTGAGATTCACACTCTCCCAAATTACAAGCCAGTTAAACAAAACTTGAGAAAGCTCCGCACCGAATGGTCACTCAAGGTTAAAGAAGACGTGGTCAAACAGTTGAATGTGGGATTCATTCGAGTGATCGAATATCCCACATGGCTAGCCAACAAAGTACCTGTGTCGAAATCAGGGGGAAGGTTCGAATGTGTGTAGACTACCGAGATTTAAACAAAGCTTCTCCAAAGGATGATTATCCGCTACCCAATATCGACATGATCGTGGATAATACAACCAGTCATGCTCTTAAGTAATTCATCGACGGGTTTACCGGATAAAAGCAAATTAAGATGCACCCCGACCACTGAGAAAAAACCGCATTCATCACCCCATGGGGAACCTTTTAGTACACCGTTATGCCATTTGGTCTCAAGAATGTTGGGGCTACATACCAAAGGGCTTCCACAACCATCCAGCATGATCTTATTCACAAAGAAGTTGAGGTTTACGTGGATGATATGATTATCAAGTCCAAAACTAGAGATGGTCATATTCCCGCTCTCTGGAAGTTCTTCGAACGACTGCGACGGTATCAGATGCGACTTAATCCATAGAAGTGTGTCTTCGACGTTACAAAGGAAAAACACTTGTGATTCGTGGTCAGCAAAAAGGGGATATGAACAGATCCTGCGAAGCTGAAGGCCATACTTGAGATGCCACCACCCCGAACAGAGAAAGAAGTCCGAGGTTTTCTTGGGAAATTGTAATATATCAGCCGGTTCATCAATCAGCTAACCTCCATTTATGAACTGATCTTTAAGCTCCTCCGAAAGGATTCAACCAAGGTTTGGAATGAGGCCTTCCAAGAAGCTTTTGATTAAATTAAATAATATCTGACCCAACCTCCAGTGTTCATGCCACCACAGCCTGGTCTCCCTTTGCTCCTATACCTAACCATAAACAACACTCCAATTGGGGCTTTACTAGACCAATACCTTGAAGACTCCCGTAAAGAAAGAGATATCTATTACGCCAATCACAAATTGGCAGGGTACGAGGTTAACTACACTGCTTTGGAAAAGGCGTGTGTCGCACTTGTCTAGGTCTCCCAAAAGTTGCGACACTACATGCTCGCCTTCCCCATCAAAGTTGTATCCAAAATGGACCCCATCAAACACCTTCTTGAGAAACCCGCCTTATCCAGTTGAATGGATCGATGGTTGATGCTCCTAACTGAGTTTGATATCGTGTTCGACACACAAAAAGATGTTAAAGGAAGAGCCATCTCTGACTACCTCGCCGATTACCCTGTAGAAGAAGCAGATGCCTGGATCTCCGAATTCCCAGATGAAAATATCCTCTGCATCACTCAAGACAACCTTCGATGGAAAATGTTCTTTGACGGCGCTGCCAACAAAAAGGGATATGGCATTCGGATACTTCTCATCGCCCCAGATGACTCCCACACTACCATCGCCATTAAATTGGATTTCCCTTGCACCAAAACATGACAGAATACGAGGCATGCATAGTAGGACTCAAAGTTTCTCTTAAGAAAGGTATTAAATACCTTGATGTCTATGGGGATTCTTCCCTTGTCATCGGCCAAGTGCTCAGAAAGTGGAAAGTTAAGGACGAAAAGCTCCAACCCTTCCATGCCCACTTAGAAGAATTAGACTCCCGATTCTGAGATATCACCCTCCATTACCTACCTCGAGAAAAGAATAACTTAGACGATGGTCTTGCCACCTTGGCCTCCATGGTCTATATGCCTGAGGGAATAATAATGACCCCCTTCCTAGTTCAAAAGAAAGACAAACGCACCCATTGCTACCATATTCAGCATGCCTCCACCGAAGATCCCGAACTAGCCGATTGCTGGTACTATGATATCTAGTGCCTCCTCAAATATCGTAGGTATCCCGAGGGTTCCAATAAGAAAGATCAAACGACTCTCCGAAGACTGGTTGCCCAGTACATCATCAGTCATAAAGCTCTACTCAAGTAGAACTTCGATGGAACTTATTTACACTATATCGCAGGAGCTGAGATTGAGAAGATAATGCAGAAGATCCATAGCGGGGAATGCGGGACCCATATGAACGGTCACATGCTTGCCAAGAAGATCATCCGACAGGGCTATTACTGGACCACCATGGCCCAATATTGCACCGCCTATGTCCAGAAGTGCCTCAAATGCTAATAATTCTCCAATCTTGAACACCTGCCTCCACGAGAATTTTACAACATGACCTCTCCCTGGCCTTTCTCCACCTGGGGTGTAGACATCATAAGGACGGTTACACCGAAGGATTTAAATGCACATGAGTTCATACTAGTTCCCATTGATCAATTCACCAAATGGGTCAAAGCTGAGTCATACGCAGTATTGAACACCAAGAAAGTAGCGAAATTCCTCAAAAAGAATATCATCTGTTGATACGGGGTCCCACACGAGCTAGTATCAGATAACGGGTTGCATTTCGAGGCAGAAGTCACAGAAGTAGTCAACGAGTACGGTATTCAGAGACACAAATCTTCTCTCTACTGACCTCAGACTAATGGTGCAGTTGAAGCTGCAAATAAGAACCTCAAAGCTATCATCAGCAAGATGATTGAAAGTTATAGGGATTGGGACGACCGGATCCCGTTCGTCCTCTAGGGCTATCGAACCTCAATCTGAACCTCTATTGGGGCTACCCCTTACTCCCTGGTTACGTCATGGAAGCAGTCCTACCTGTGGAGCTAGAAATACCCTTGCTACGCGTCATGCTCGAAAACAAAGTTAATGAAGAAGGCTGGGGCCAAAGCCGTCTTGATGAGCTAGCCCTCCTAGATGAAAGAAGATTAAAAGCTCTTTACCACATACTGGGGTACCATCGCCGAATATTACAATCATTCAATAAGAGAGTCAAGGATCGTGGTGTCCGGGAGGGGGAATTAGCCCTCAAAGAGATAATAGAACCCATCTGGGACCCAAGAGGGAAATTCAAGCCCAATTGGAGAGGCCCCTATATTGTAAAAAAAATCCTATCCGGCGGTGCCGCCATGATCACCGACCTAGATATAGAAGAGATGGCTCGTCCAGTCAACTTGGACCGTCTGAAGAAATTTTACCCCTAGTTCAAAATCTCGGTGCGCTATGACTCTTCTTATCCCCCTTCTATTCTTAAAAAAATGAAAAAAAAAACTCTTCATTTCCCTCTACCCAAAACTACGTGGGCCTGATCCTCTGCAAAAACTATTTTCAAACGGATAAAAAAAAATAAAAAACCCCAGAGGTACGTAGGCTGATCATACACCTCACATGAGGGCGGCCCTTTCTTTTTCACAAAATACCATTCTTTTCTTACCTCCGATAACGACGATTCATTCTAAGGAATACTTGAACAAAAGGATTATGTATGCCTTAGCGATTAGTATAGATAATTCAAAATACAAAACTCATCGAAAGGCACGACTAGATGATCAGAAACTTGTTTATTTCATTTATAAGAAATTACAGCACGGATTACATAGGAAAAGGGATGCATAACTCCCTTCCCCCTACTACTATAAGTAGCCAAATAAAGTCCCCGCATCTATTACAGAAATAAACTCTCCAAGAGTCCTACCCACAGCTACCAGAGAAGCCTGCACCCTCATCATCCACATCCTGAGGTCCCCAAGTTTTCCCTGACTGAATAGAGTGCCGTAGACACTCCATGGACCGATAAGACCGAACCATCTTCGAAAAGACCATAACACCCCCTTACATGGTGTTAGTTAAATAAACCATCTTTGTCCAATCTCCACTGCCAACATCTTATTGACTGCTTTCCTCCACAACCACTTCATATAATCTTTGGGGACATGCCAAACTTTCCCGACAGACTGGGAGGGACGGGTCGATGGACGCCGATTTTCCCATATAGATCCAAGCAACAGACGCAGGCGCTCAGTCAAATCTTCTACCGAAAAGAAATTTGAGGTCCGAGGTGGCACGACCTGGGCCCATCCAAATTGGCGCAGAAGCCGCCAAGGAAAATAAAAGGAGGTCTTCCTGAGACTAACTAGCTGCACATATGAATACTATCTAGGTCCAGAATAGGATGCAACCGCCCCCACCAAGGCACTGACCAATACAAACCACGAGCCCCATGCTCCACAAGCCAATGATCTCAGTTCTCAACATATATACCGACACTCATGAAGTAGCGTGAAAAGAAGTTGGGTACGGCCAACAAGGGATATTGTAGAGGAATCACCAAGTGGAATATTTCAGACAACCACATGGACAACATCACGGGGCTGCCCCTCAAATATTCAGAACGACCTTCTCTCCAAGAGTCCAGGCCATTCAGGGTCTCTACCAGTATCACCATCACATGATTGCGATGATAAAACATCCATGAAGTAATGACTGCAAGTTGCAGGTCCACCTAGAGTTCTACAGTCACCAGCAATAATTTTGAAACCAGACCCAGAACAACAGCTCCAGCATAGCCAGCATCTCCTACCTCCCACAAATGCACAGACCGCAGCACCATCGGGAGGGAGACCATTCCACCAAAAACTAATGATCTGGCCGCTGAAGGCGAAACACGAAGAAACCTGACCAACAAATCCCTGGGAGAATGGAAAAATTCGGGCAAATCCACAGCAACACTAGGATTTACATGGCAGAAAATTCCTCGTAGGTAGGACAAACTTCATCCAATCGAAAGCGAAATACGTGGTCTTCGGGGTACCAGAATTATACCTTCGCCATCAGCACGTTCCACTCAAGAGGCCGATTGCGCCACAAGGAGACCTGGTTCATATTGAAAGCATCATAGTCGACATTATAAGAGCACATTGCTTCCAAGGCTTCGATGTAATTAGAAAACTTAATGCTACAAGGGAGAGCCATCTTGCAAGGCAAAGAAATAATGGGTAAGTAGGTTAAAATGCAAAGGTGTGATGAAAACACTCCACCCTTACCCCTTTTTATGCTTGAAGACCCTCACAAGAGACATAATCCCTGTAGAAATCGGAGGGAATCCTGCCCCCCATAAGGTACTAAAGGCTGAAGAGGGTACCAATCAAAGCTTTGAATTGATGGGACTGGACTGAACTATTGATAGGTAGGACAGGGTGCTTGCCGATCGGTAATCCCCCATTTTTAGAAATTTCCCTTTTTCCCTATTTTGTCCAATCAGAAAACTCAATAAAAATAAATTGATATTATCAACAGAATTTAAAAATCCCTTTAATTTCCCCTTTTTAATCAAAAACTTTCCTTCAAAATATTTCAAAAATATTCCTTTTTACGGTCTCAGCAGCAAAGTAAAAAGCGCATATGCATGCATTCATTCATCATTAATAAAATATAATAAAAAAACTCCATTGCATTGCATATATCTATTTTATGTGTTACATCATCTTTGCAGTAATAAAAAGAAAAAGAAAAAAAATAGCGAGACTCAGCCCGAACCTACATTCTCTGTCTCTTACTAAGAGCTTCCACCCCTGTGATGTTCTCTCTCCCCCCTATGGAGAGACGATGAGCCACCACTACCCGAGCCAGAGTCCTCTCCAGACGAAGAAGAAGGCACAAAGAAATAAGGAACAAGAACCACGTCCCGAATATGGGCAGTCACCGAAGATATCCAGTCTCTGATGTCCCTTAGCCAAGTGGTTGACACCCGAACTTGCTGTAAGAAAAGTTGAAATCAGTATCGAAACAGAGGTAACCAAAACAAAAAAGAAAGAAAAATAAGAACATAAAGGTATACCGCAGGTCGTAGGACCGCCTCTGTCAAACCCAACTCCTCCGGATCCATTGCATGAGGATGGTGCAACATAGTCACCATCCCTCCATCAGCCTGCCGAATGTTGTATGAGGTGGTATGCAACCACACAAAAGGAACCTATGAAGTCACCGTCGCCACAGATGCCATCAGGCCATCGCCGCTGGGGGAAGATCCCAACGCTTGACTCGAACCCGCATGAGGGAAAGGCAGGGCATCATATATGCTGGACGCCATCAACTAGCTCATCACAAAGTCCATATAATCATACGGCGTAGCCATATCGATGTACAATAAATAGGACTCGTCGATCATCGCCGCGATCCTCTCATCTTCTGACAGCTGTCGCTCCCACCTCATAGACGTAGGAGGCTGCACAGGTGGCACCCCCACATCCTCCTCAGCAATCTGACAAACAACCCGCTCCCCAAGGTACCAGGAATGGCCGAACTCATGCACCAGCAAACGCCTCATTCGCGCATTCACCCAAGTCACCCCCGCATCCTAAATGGCTGTCCCCCAGTGATAAAAGGTCACCTAAAAATCAATACAAGATCATAAGGTGCCAAAATCCAAGACTGAAATGGAAAGAGCCTTACCCTACCGCTGGTCAGGTCATTCAAGACCTGACATACCTCCTCCAGAGAGAGAGATCCCTTCGACTGTCGATTGTCCTTACACCATCGATACAATAGACAGAAGTCCCCAACAGTGTCGTCCTTCTAAGCGATCAGCAGGGTATTGCACCCAATCACCTCTTAGAACCACGTCTAAACTCACAAAGCAAAAAGAGACGCATTAGGAAAATGCAAATGCATGAAAGGAAAATACGGATGCATCAAAGGAAATGCGTAAACCAAAGAATACCTTAAGAAGGTACGTGGCCCTAGTAAAGGTCTACCGACAGCACCGGATGAATACATCCAGAGAATAGTAAATGGTCGCCAAAGTCAGACTTCCCCAATCATAGGAAGGGATGTTCAAAAACATCCTTAGGTACGGTAAGAACCAAAAATGGACAACGTCACCGCTCCATGCCACCATGAAACCTCCAAACACCAGCAAAATAAATAATCGGGCCATATACTTCACTTACAGTCCATCCTCCACATCAATCATCCTTCTTAGTTGAACATCCTTCAGTAGGGACAGCTGAATAGAATCCCCAGAAAACTATCCTCCCTACATCACCAAGTGCCGCACGCACTGCCTCCGGTCTGACTCGTAAAGAGCGATCCACCTCTATCTGCTCTCTAACACAATCTATCCCCAATAGCTGGTGCATATCTATGGGAGTCACAGTCATCTCTCTGATGCTAAAATGGAAGGTGTGGGTAGTATCCCACCACCTCTCTCCCAAAGCGCACCGGACCGCTATCGAATGAGGCGTCTCATCCAGCGCAGATGCCAACCTCCAAAAACCCGCTTATGATACCACCCAACACATCACAGGTGGGAGATGCTCCCAGACATCACCGAGCCCCGTCGTCCCATGAGCGCACATGTTCTTCAAGGAAATATCAGACTGGAAAAAAGTAAAAGTCTCATCAAAAGTCAAGAAAGAAAGAAAAATTAACAAAAAAGAAGAATGTCAAAGGTTAGGTTACTTACATAACCGCCGGGAACCACTTTTGAAGTGCGATGACGTGATGGCTCCCGCAGCAAGGTCCGCTCATCCGCAATAAGCTCAAATTCATCAAAGGAGTCCTCACTCCCAAAAGCAAGAGGCGCCCTAGCCCTCCACTCCACATTCGCCCAATCATCAACGGTCAACCACTCCCGGTGGACTGTAGTGCTCACAAAAGCGGCCATTTCTTGAAGATCGGAATGCTAGAACGACTTTCAGAAGAATCGTAGAGAGAGAAAAGGCAAAGAAGATGTGAAAAAAAATAAAGGGATTCACCCCTTTATATAGGATGCCAAGTGCCATGCCGATCGTCACTTCCCCCCACCAAACCGATCGGCACTGACTCCTTACCTTCCTGAGGAAGCCCAAAAGTTTGTGCCACTGATGAATGGCACCCCTCATACCATGCTGATCGACACCCCCCTTAAATTTCGTACAGAAATTCCCAAAAAATACCAGAAAGCCTTGAAAAAACCTCAAAAAATTCCTAAAAATCCCAGAAAGGATTTAGAACATCTTCACCAAGAAAATTTCACATTCTCTTAAGCAGAACCCCTCTTTCCCAGTTGAATCCTCGAAAGCCAAGTGAATCTCCTCCCGATAAAGCCCCGGAGGATCTCTAAGGATCGCCTGATCACTTCCCCAATGGAGTTTTTTTACAGCACCAAAATAGGTTAATCCCCCCTGCGAGGCCTCCTTAAGAACCAAAAGATTCCCCAGCTATCAGCTCCACAGCTCAAATAAAAATCACAAAGCACTTTCTACAGTTAGAATCAAAATCTCATCTTTATCCACTCTTAGGTCAGAATTGACCTCGGTCTTAGATCATCACCTGAGTTAGGTTAGAATTGACCCCGGTCCTCAGTCATCACCACTCTTAGGTCAGAATTGACCTCGGTCCCCAATCATCACCACTCTTAGGTCAGAATTGACCTAGGTCTTGGATCATCACCTAATTTGGGTCAGAATTGACCCCGGTCCTCGGTCGTTATCACTCTTAGGTCAGAATTGACCCCGGTCTTGGATCATCACCTGAGTTGGGTCAGAATTGACCCCGGTACTTGGTTGTCACCACTCTTCAGTCTGAATTGACCTCATTCTTGGATCGTCACCTGAGTTGGGTCAGAATTGACCCCGGTCCTCGATCGTCACCACTCTTAGGTCAGAATTGACCTAGGTCATGGATCATCACCTGAGTTCAGTCAGAATAGACCCTGGTCCTCGGTCGTCACCACTCTTAGGTCAGAGTTGACCTCAATATTGGATCGTCACCTTAGTTGGGTCAAAATTGACCCCGGTCCTCGGCCGTTACCACTCTTAGGTTAGAATTGACATTGGTTATTAGATCTTCACCCTAAGCCCACAAATTCAGCTTTGATCGGCAGAATTGGTCATCCCCCAACACCACTACAGGTCCTCAGAATTGACCTAAACCATTGATCATCATCCCATCCCCAGCACACTCCTTAGGTCCTTAGAATCGGCCTCGACCCTCTGAATCGTCATACTCCATCAAAAGCATCATGTGGTGTCTATTCGACGATCATCATTTGTTCCAAACTCACCCATTGAGGGGCTCTATGGACACCCCATTCCATTACCCCCAACTCTCCTTAGGTCCCTAGTACCTCCCCTTCATCACTATAAACGCAGGTCATGTCCCGAGTACTGACCTAGAAGCCATCGGTCACTCCCCGGCTCAGTTCGACCAAAAAGTCAAACTCTTCATCTCGACTGAGACTAATGAATCTTTGAAGGTCCTTGAATACCCTTTCCAACGGTCCATCCCGTGCGCGATTCTGACTTACATGTGGACGAACGATTTGTTTGCGTCCGAAACTTGAACTAGAGGCCACCGAGCGCTCCCGGGCTTTGTTTGACCTAAGTCAACTCTTCAGCTCAATCGAGCCTAATTTAATCTTCGAAGGTCACTGAATACCCTTTCCAATGCTCCAACCCATGTGCGATTCCGACTTACCATGCGGACGAACGATCCGTTTAACTCCAAGAGGTCGCCAAATGCTTCGAGGATCTGGTTAACAAAATTCAACTCCCCAAATTGGGTCAAACTCTTTGAAATGTCAAAGTACATCTCCTAACCCTTCCAACGGTCCATCCCGTGCACGATTTGGACTTACCATGCGGACGAACGATCCGTTTGCGTCTGAACGATTCCCTGTCCAATGGTCCGACAAATGCTTCTGAGCCATATTGGACCCAAAGTCGACTCCCGAACCCGGGAGTGGTACAAAGGACTTTCTAAGGTCTCTGAATTACCTTTCCAATGGTATGCCCTGTGCACATTTATGACCAACAGTTTGACCTCGACAACCAATTTCCCGAAATGGCCTAAAACACACTACAAAATGGAAGGTTCCAGACCCTGCCTATCGGCAGGTGCCGATAGGCAGGATGAGGTCTATGCCGATCGATAGTGACCTGAGCCTATAAAAGGATGCCTTCACCTCATTTGTAAAGGGAGCCCAGATCTGATAAAATTCACTCTCAACGAATCCCAGAAACATCTCTAGAAGGCAGCGTGATTTCAACCTCCAAATCCCTTTTTTACATCCACTTTTCGTCATTCTTTTCATCAAACTTGGTGAATTAGCCACTCTCCATCATCATCCAAGTGCAAGGGCTTCTCTCCAACATTCAAGATCAAACTCAAGATCTTCAAGAAGGTCCAACTATCTCAAACTCTCTCTTAAATTCTCTTGAATTGTCAATAACTTGTTTATTACTTAGCACTTTTATTATCTCATCTCACACATCCTAATATACTTTTTATTTAGTATTATTTCACATTTCCGATTTTCATATAAATAAAACCCAAAAAACAAAAAAAAGAGGGTGTGCTCATATATCTTTAATAGGGATTCTCATACTTTTCTCACACTTTTCTCACAACTAAAACACTTTTTCTACACACACACACGCTCACAAATAAGAGATCCCCCATTTGGATTTATGGGATAGACCCCACCCCTCATTTTGTATGCGAACTACATGGACTTTGATACCTTTATGGGCTACGTAGACGTCTCGGGGTAAAACCCGAGACTCGAGTCCCTTTTCTCACTTTTTCTCTTATTTTCCTATTTTCTCTAAATCTAATCTTCTTATCTTATATATACTTGCCCTTAGTAACGTATTAATCCATATGCGTTATTGTTCCATTATAACGATCAACGTAGGGATAATGGCATAAATCTTATTTTCTAATATTATTTTAACACCTTCCTACGGATGACTCGCTCTATCTGTTCCATGATACAAGTCGAGGATTCCTATCTCCACTATATATATATATATATACACATGCACACATATCACGTGGAAAAATAAAGGAAAATAGCAAATATCCATGAGAGACCAAAAGGGCGGAATGGGTGCCTAACACCTTCCCATTTCGTAACTTAGCCTCCGAACCCTACTCGAATCATTTTGGTTTTGCATGCACCAGTATGTCTTTGGATGCCATCCTTCGGGATGGCTTACCCTTTTTCTTTTCTCTGTTTTGAGTAAAATAGGCTGGCGACTCTGAATATCTCTACATTTTTACACCTTATCTCAATTGACGCCGATCGAAGCTCTCCCGAGAGGGATGCACGGGACCCGAGGATCCTTTCCTTCGCGCGCCCTCCCGCAGGCGAGGATCGGTGATGGCCACAGGTGGGTGAGTTAACTCTTTGATTTGTAATAATTCTCTCTCTGATGTATATTCTCTCTAGTAATGAATTCTGAACTCTTAAAAATAGCATCCCCTCCCCCAGAGGTGGTTGGGGTCCTTAAATAGCCCCCCACACCACTCCCGAGGCAACTCAGTCATTAATACATGTGAAAGACATTCCTCATACTTTATGTCGCAAACATTAAATGCCTGATGCACTAGTTAGGTCTACATCATAAACATTAAATTTCCAAGACATGCCTTTTTCCTAACCACTATGTGTAAGGTGGTTGTCGTCATAGAGGTGGTTCACCAACTGTCTGACAGCCCCAAATACTACGGTGGTTTACTTAAGTGCAGATCTGACATTGTCTAGTTGGCTAGTGACATCCCCTACTCCCGAGGCAACTCAGTCATTAATACATGTGAAAGACATTCCTCATACTTTATGTCACAAACATTAAATGCCTGATGCACTAGTTAGCTCCACGTCATAAACATTAAATTCCAAGACATTCCTTTTGTCTAACCACTGTGTGTTAAGTGGCTATCGTCATAGAGGAGGCTCACAAACTATCTGACTGTACCAAACACCACGGTGCTTTACTCAAGTGCAGATTGGACATTGTCTAGCTGGTTAGTGACATCACCTACAGTAGATGTGACATTAAGTAGATGGTTATTTGTTTCACAACTCAACGCCCAATGGAACTCAAGGCTGCTCCGCGCGGGGTTCATCGGTCAGGGTCTTTTGGTGTTTTACCAAGTGTATCTAAGATTTTCATGACAAGCCCCAATAGTGCCACACTTCTCAATCCTCCAAAGCAAGTCCCTCTAAAGTTCCCACGACGAGGTCGTTCCTGCCAAGCATGGTCTCTAGCGAGTACCATTCGACCTCGCACTAAAAATCATTATACTCGTTACATCATTACAATCGTAATAGTCCACAGTCAATATAAACAAAGATACAATTTGACTAAGTAATACAACAAGCTAAACATACATTGTGCAAATCGTTGATATACCATCCAAACACCCTCAATTTAAGCATATTATTTTAATATTTTGAATGAATAAATCAACTAAAAAAAATAGGCCTTGGAAAATATTTTCTTTTAATGCCATTATTCTTTTAGGCCATTAGACCACGTATTTCTTTTAGGTCAAAGCAAACGGTGGCTTACTCGCAAAGGATGATATTTCCTTTCGGATCCCTTCCCCGTGCACAATATATATATATATATATATATATATATATATGTTCACCTTAATAGTGGAATTTTGTGTAATTAAATCTAAGGGATGAAGATACGGATCAAATGAGTGAGTCTGGGTATTTTAATTGGCTGACACTAATTAAATAACAAAATAATTATGGTATTATTAATTAAATTACTAGTCGGGATATAGACTTGGGGATTTTGGGCTAGTGCTACGAATGTTAGGCACGGGTTAGATGGACTTTTATTAAATATATGTATACGGTAGTGTGATAATATATATATATATATATATATATATATATATATATATATATATATATATATATATATATATATATCTGTGTGTGTGTGTGTGTGTGTAATCTTTTATTGCTCAATTCTCGCGTGCAACAAATTTTAACACGCACTAGTCCTCCTAGTTCACATATTACGTAGATGACTAGATTAGTAGGAGAACATCTCACAAAGCTTAAGTATACATGTGAAGTTAAAATTTCAAGAGAGCTCGTACATGTGTGAACTGAGGCATATAAAAATAGAATCCATTAAAGCAACACAAATTCCAACTACTCCATGTAAGCATGGTAAAAAAATATTTTGAAGATTAACAATCTTAATGAAAAGTTCTAACCACATAGAAGCGAAAAAGAAGGGATTCAAACACAAGTATATGCCACATAAAGTGTGTCAAACTAAAATACACACAATAAAACTCTTATTGAGTTTTTGAAATTTTCTAAGCAAATAAACAAAAATATTTACTCAAAAGACAAAAAAAAAATCATTTGAATATTTCATTAAGACTAAATTACTAAAAATATAAAACACAAATAATAACAAAAATTCTTTTTGTATTTTTCATTTAATGCAAACTGAAATGAAAGAAATATAATACAAAAGATAAACAACAATCATAATTCTAGCATGTGATAAGGCATGAAGTATAGACTACAACAAAGATTAAACATGCATACACCTAGCAATGATATATAATATGAAGCACAAAAAGTTAGAGTATGCAAACAAAACTAACATATTCAACCTTTAAATTTAGCAAGGGAGGTTTCATGTGAAGGAAAATGAGAATCAACAACTCTAATATCTAGTGCGTCTAAAAATGATTTCCTAAGACACATAAATGTATATTTAAAATGATGGGATTTGGAAACTAATGAAATGCTAGAAATAGACTTCCAAGGAGTTCTTTTAAGATCAAAACGAAATGACCTAAGGCGACCTTTCCTACCCCAATGCAAGCATGTGCAAACGCGAGGAATGATGCCTAAGGTGTGACATTTTCTAAAGACCTTGGATAAAGTTGACCCTCTAAAACAAACAATGGTCTTGGCTTTAGCAATGGAAATATTTGAACCAGATGAGCTAGAACCATTACAAATACTACTCGAGTCTTATAAGTCATTTTTCATTTTTAAAATTTGGGATTCAAGTAATAAATTAGACTCCTCAATATTACAGGACTCCTTCTTTATATTTTCTATAACTCCAAGAAGGTTATCCCTCTCCCCCTCAATGTGAGCAAACTTGTCCCTAATAGTCTTTTCTCGACTATCACTCTCTTTCTTAGACATTTTTAAAATATTAAAATTGTGATTTATGTCCTTGAGCTTTTCACGAAAAATAAATTTTTGAGATTGCAGGGTTTGCAAAAGTTCAATTCTAGATTTAAAACATAAATTTTCATCTTCAAGAAACTTAATTAGTTTTTCAAATCTCACATTTAATTCTCTTAAATTTTCATTAGAGTTATTAAGCCTAGTAAATTGTTCTCGAATATTAGAAACTTCGTTATTAGTAGAAATGCACAAATTATCGTTAAGACGTCCCATCAAGAGATACAAAATAAAAATGAGAGTGAGTAAAAAATCAACCACCTAAAAATACAAGGAGCACAAAAATTATAAAAGACGAAAAATGGATCTTTGGCGTGATAAATTTGCGCTCCGTCTCTTAAACCGATTTGAAAATGATAGGACCCCCAATTTTTAAATCTTTGGCTTTAAAAATAAATTTCCTTTAATGCGGGATAAAGATGGTTCAACTGATCACACACAAACAACAAATTCTAATTTCAAATTAAAATTAAACTAAACTCAAAGAGAAATTAAATTAAATAGGAAATATATTTTTCACTTAAACCAAATTAATTCAATCCAAGTACTAGAAATTTGCCTAACATAACTAATTAATCCATTTTTGCAAATTAGGCCAAACTAAATTTTATCCAATAAAATTAATGACTTAGATTAAATGCATATCTACCCAGAAAAATTTAGCACCTAATTAAATATTCCAATTTTATCATTTACCAAAGCATGCATCTAATGTAAATTCGAAAAACATAAAATAAACAAACCACTATGCCGCGATATACGAGGAAAAACCGATAGCGGGAAAAAACCTCGGATGGTCCCTAGCCTTAAGTCCATTAAGTACGAAATTTTACAAATACAAGATATATGACTTACACAACATGACTTGTCTCCGTCGAAGCCCTTAACGCGTATTCTTGTATCAACATCTGCTTAGCGGACAATCCTGGACTCCACCGGAACCTTGGAATCCACCAATGAAGATTTTAGGAACAATCGTCAACCACACATGGTGCCTTTCACCATGTGAGAATGCCGGAGCAAGAAACACGTCTTCTTATTTTAGGGATGGAGAAGTAAACCCAAACTTCTCTTCTTTGACGTGTAGAGAAAAACCCAGTGCCAAACACTCCAAGCAAAGATATATATGAAGAAACTTGGAATAAACAAACTATGGGTGTATAAACCTTGATTTTGTTCTAAGGATTAAAACAATTTAACAAAAATCAAGGGGACTTTTTCTTTGAAGAATTTTCTCTCAAAAACTATCTTAGATGTGTCAAATAGTCTAGTAAAAAATGTTGTTCCCGCACTTGTTAAATCTGTCAAAAACCAGTGGGGAAAATGTAGTGGGATCTTAGAGAAAACTGCTAAAAACAGCCAAAAAACTATTCCCGCTAAAGTTGTTCGAACGAAATTCTTGTTTGAACGAATTTACTAACGATGTTCCAGAGATAAAAAAGAAATCTCATTACAAGTCTCATTTGAATGACCTGGGAATCTCGTTCGAATGACGTGTCAGAAAAAATTAAATTCGTTTTAAGCCCAAAACTTTTTATGAAAAGTTCTTAAAAAATATTTTCTAAGTAAAATAAAGTAGTTAAAATTATTTGTAAAAAAATTATCAAATACACCCAATAAATTTCCAAGCTCCTATATATATAAAATTCATTCAAACCTTAGGAGCATTGGAACCAGTGTTTTTTACGTAGAAACGAGGCACACTAAACTTGGCATATGATGAAGCTTTATAATCTTGGCCGCTACGTCTTCAACTAAACATGTCATAGGCTTGAATGGATACACTTGAACACTATCCTATGATTCAAATATTTTTGTCCAAAATTGAGGCAACACTACATTAAGACTCAATCGGAGACTTGTGTTCTTAAAAATCTCCCCCTTTGTCAATTCCGGGACAAAACCAAAACAAAATCCTAAAGGACCGTTAAGCTCTACTAGACTTGAAAAGTTATCCACCCAAAATAATAATTGCATAGATTGATTCAAAACCAAAGGATCAATACCTTTGCCGATGAAAGTTGCCATTTAGAAGAATTCCCGCACACTTAACGTCACACCCCAAACCCAATATACATACTAATCATTTGTTATTAGAATAATTGGATCATAATCTCGAACCCATTGAAAATTTAATTCATTTATCAATATTTTTCTGCATAATGAACGTAATATTGTTCTTGTGCCATAATGAAGTCAACATGAGAGTCATAACTAAGCGGACATACAATACTGTGATTAATTGTGATCAACTCAATACATACTAAATCAATATATACAATGTGTGAGTATATTAAAATCTTCAGTGTGACAACGATAAAATCCCCATTTTTAAATCCCATCTCTCTCCAACGGTGCAACTCTCAAAGTTACCGGTCATATGGTATTCTAGCTGGCAGCATACGAACCTGAAATTGTTAAAATATAAATCATAAGCATTAAGCTTAGTGAGGTACTCCTTCCCTGCAGCATAATAACAATTCTATATCGAATATGTGGATATAAAATCCGAACAATCCTGCCCATTGGAAATAACAAATCATGGATCATAAGATCAAAATAATTCTTCCCATTGGCAATAACAAATCATGGATCATAAGATCCAAATAATTCTTCCCATTGACAATAACAAATCCTAGATCATAAGTTCCAAACAAATCCTGGATATTTTAATATCCAAACAAATCCTGAATACCGAAGTATTCAAACCAATCCTAGATCATGAGACCCAAACAAATCCTGGATATTTTAATATCCAAACAAATCCTGAATACCAAAGTATTCAAACAAATCCTTCTCTTAGAGCTATATTCATATTTATATATGAAACAAATCATAAGTACACTCACCTTGATAGTTTAACCGGCTTTTCCCTTGCCTTTATCCGGTAATTGTTCAATCAACTCGTCTTCCCTTCCTATCATTATTACAATATTAGTATCATCATAAGAATATCAATAATTCAAAGAATTATTTAAACATAATTCAATCCATAAGGATCACATGATTACATTCAATTCATTTATCACAAGTGAAGTTCCATCCAAATCCATGTTAATATATTTAACATATCCAAATCATAGACCAAATATAAATTCATTTATTCTTGGTAATTCAATCCTTGTCATATTAGTATTGCAATACAAAATACAATACATCATTTCAAGTCTCCTAGAGCAATATATGCCCATTTCTTTACCACATAGCAAATCTTCCCTATAGGCTCTTTTATCGTTCATTCAACTACCAGTAATTTCCATAGTTTTTATACCTTATAAATTTATGTGATATTTCACCCAACATCAGTAAACATATTTAACAATAAAAGATTAAAATTTCATAATTTTCATAGTTCATTTGCTATGTCAAGCAAAACATCGAACACATGGCGGGCATACTTTCACCCTTAGGGCAGATTTCATACCCAAACTTAAAATTCTCACCAAAGACTCATTTATTGGTATTTTCACATAATTTTAGGATATGTCATTAATATATGAGTCCAGGTTAATCTCCAATTGAAATAAATCAATTTCATTAATCATACAAAAATATATGGAAGTTTGAATAAACAAAGTTTCTAAACAAAGCAATTTTAGGGTTTTGTACATTCAACTTAACTTAAACTTTCATATAACCACACACATATATCAAGGGCTGAAAGTTTAATAAAAAAAATGATGATTTATATCATATAAAACATTTATATAATAAAAACAATAAGATTTGTGGTTAGGATTACCTTTGGGACTTTTACGTAATTTCTGCGGATTTTTCTCCAATTTTCTCCTCACTTTTTCTTCCTAACTTCCTAATTCTCTTTCTTTAATCTTCAAATCTTTCATGGCTGAATTTGGATGAATAAGGAAGTAATTATAAGGTTTTTAAGTCGGCCAAAGCCACCACCCTTCCCAACCAATCAAAATATAACATTTATTGGGCATAAAGGACAAATTTCCACTTAAACCAATGGACAGATTTGCCCTTCGTTAGTAATTTCGGTATAACTTCTTACTCGGACCTACGTTTCACACACCATTTGTTGTGTTACAACCCTAACTCACCTGTCTACAAATATCTAGCTTTCACCTCAAGTCAATTATTATTTTATAAAGGTCAAAACTAGCCTTAAAACATGAGCATTCCTACCAAAAACTTCAAAATCTCACATTCGTAACTAATTCATTTTTCATGCTTTATGAAGCTACGATTAGACTAAATAAAATGACTTAACATTATATAAACTAATAACATATTATCCATATCTCATAATCTAATCATGATTTAAACATGATTTATCATAATTATATTCGGGTTGTCACACTTAAGCCAACAATCAAACGCATAGGGAATATCAAGAATATTAAATGCATGTAAAATAAATACTACACCTAAATTAATTCTCGCCTTTATCAAATAGATGACCTACTTAGAAAGACGTATCCCCCAATATAAATCTCCCAAAATAAGATACGATTATAATAGGTTTAGATACCATTTCTCCCCTATCATTCTCCCCCTTTTTGTTCAGGAATAGAAAAAGGATAAAAACTAATTTAAACACTATGAAGCTTAGAGTGATAAGAAAATAAAAGCATATGGGAAAAAAATTGAAACTAATCCATACAAAGAATATCTGATACCAACGAAGATGCAAAAAAAAATGATGTCAATGTGATACATGAGATACTAAGCATGTGATATCAACAACAATATGCAACACGAAAGATAGCAATTATGAATTTGAAGCATAGATGGACTAGAAAGCGAGGCAGAGAGAAACAAAATACCATATATATGTAGACATCATGAATATAACTAACACACACTCACATATATATGGGTATAGACACCATACATGACACACAATACAATAATCTTTTCACACTCGTATGACAAAAATGTGTCATATGGAAACAGAAGTGTAGGGGAGTGAACTAGAAACAATTAAATTTAGACCCAATCACTTAAAAACATGTTCGCGGAGTTCTCATTTGATTGCAAACTTTATCTCATTTGAATATAGCCTCATTTGAAAATATTGATTGAACTCAATGAACAAACATACACAATGCATACAAGCCTAGAATTTTGATGATTTGACAAACCAATAGAGTCATGAAATTGAATGTACAACTTGGATAAAAGGACATTGTGCAAACCGTTGATATACCATCCAAACTCCCTCAATTTAAGCATATTATTTTAATCTTTTGAATGAATAAATAAACAAAACAAAATAGGCCTTGGCAAATATTTTCTTTTAATTCCTGTATTCTTTTAGGCCGTTGGACCACGTATTTCTTTTAGGTCCAAGCAAACGGTAGCTTACTCGCAAAGGATGAGATTTCCTTTCGGATCCCTTCCCCGTGCACAATATATATATATATATATATATATATATATATATATATATATATATATATATATATATATATATATATATATATATGTATGTGTGTGTGTGTATTCTTTTATTGCTCAATTCTCGCGTGCAACAAATTTTAACACGCACTAGTCCTCCTAGTTCACATATTACGTAGATGACTAGATTAGTAGGAGAACATCTCACAAAGCTCATGTATACATGTGAAGTTAAAATTTCAAGAGGGCTCGTGCATGTGCGAATTGAGGCATTTAAAAATAGAATCCATTATAGCAACACACAATCCAACAACTCCATGTAAGCATGGTAAAGAATATTTTAAGGATTGACAATCTTAACGAAAAGTTCTTACCACATGGAAGAGAAAAAGAAAGTATATGCCTCATAAAGTATGTCAAACTAAAATACACACAATAAAAATCTTTTTCATTTTCTGAAATTTTATAACCAAAGAAACAAAAATATTTACTCAAAAGACGAACAAAAATCATTCGAATTTTTCATTAAGCTTAAATTACTCAAAATGTAAAAAACAAATGATAAACAAAAATCTTTTTTTATTTTTCATTTAATGCAAACTAAAATGAAAGAACTATAATACAAAAGATAAACAACAATCATAAATCTAACATGTGATAAAGCATGAAGTATAGACTAGAACAACGATTAAACATGCATACACCTAGAAATGATATATAATATGAAGCAAAAAAATCTAGAGTATGCAAACAAAACTAACACATTCAACCTTTAAATTTAGCAAGGGAGGTTTCATGTGAAAGAAAATGAGAATCAACAAATCTAATATCTAGCGCGTATAAAAATTATTTCCTAACCCATTTAGAAGTATATTTAAAATGATGGGATTTGGAAACTAATGAATAGCTGGACATAGACTTCCTAGTACTTCTTTAAGATTAAAACAAAATGACCTAAGGTGACCTTTCCTACCACAATGCAATCATGTGAAAACACGAGGAATGATACCTAAGGTGTGACCTTTTCTAAATTCCTTGGATAAAGTTGACCCTATAAAACAAATAATGGTCTTAGCTTTAGCAATGGAAATATTTGAACCAGATGAGCTAAAACCATTACAGCTACTACTTGAGTCTTGTAAGTAATTTTTCATTTTTAAAATTTTGGGCTCATGTAATAAACTAGACTCCTCAATATTACGGGACTCGTTCTTTAAATTTTCTATAACTCCTAGAAGGTTATCCCTCTCCCTCGCAATGTGAGCAAACTTGTCCCTAAGAGTCTTTTCTCAACTATCACTCTCTTTCTTGGACTTTTTGAAAATATTAAAATTGTGATTTATGACCATGAGCTTTTCATGAAAAATATATTTTTGAGATAGAGAGGTTTGAAAAAGTTCAATTATATATTTAAAACATAAATTTCCATTTTCAAGAAAATTAATTCGTTTTGCAAATCTCACATTTAATTCTCTTAAATTTTTATTACACTTATTAAGCTATTAAACTGCTTTCGAATATCAGAAACTTCATTACCCGTAGAAATGGGCAAATTATCATTAAGATGTACCATCGTTAGATACAAAACAAAAATGAGAGTGAGTAAAAAATCATCCACCTAAAAATACAAGGAGCACAAAAATTATAAAAGTCGAACAACGGATCTTTGACGCGATAAATTAGCGCTCTGGCTCTGATGCCAATTTTAAAACGATAGGACCCCATATTTTTTAATATTTCACTTTGAAAATAAATTTCCTTTAATGCAGAATAGAGATGGTTCAACTCAACACACACAAACAACAAATTCTAATTTCAAATTAAAATTAAACTAAACTCAAAGTGAAATTAAATTAAAAAGGAAATACATTTTAAACTTAAACCAAATTAATTCAACCCAAGTCCTAGAAATTTTCCTAACACAAATAATTAATCAATTTTTGCAAATTAGGCCAAACCACATTTTATCGAATAAAATTAATGACTTGAATTAAATGAATATCTACCCAAACAAATTTTGCACCATATTAAATATTCCAATTTTATCTTTTACCTAAGCATGCATCAAATGTGAATTTGCAAAAGATAAAATAAACAAACCACTACACCGTGATATACGAGGAAAAACCCACAACGGGAAAAAACCTCAGATGGCCCCTAGCATTAAGTCCACTAATTACGGAATTTTACAAATACAAGAAGAATGACTTACACAACACGACTTGACTCCGTCCAAGCCCCTGAAGCGTCTTCTTGTATCAACCACTACTTAGCCAACAATACCGAACTCCACCAGAACCTTTGAATCCATCAATGAAGCTTCTGGAAATAACCTTCAACCACACATGGTGCCTTACACCATGTGATAATGCCGAAACAAGAAACACGTCTTCTTCTTTTAGGGATGTAGAAGTAAACCCAAAGTTCTCTTCTTTGAGGTGTAGAGAAAATCACGGTGCAAAACACTCCAAGCAAAGATATATATGAAGAAACTTTTAATCAACAAACTATGGGTGTATAAACCTTGATTTTGTTCAACGGATTAAAACAATTTAACAAAAATCAAGGGGACTTTTTCTTGGAAGAATTTTCTCTAAAAAAGAATCTTAGATGCGTGGAAAAGTCTTGTCAAAAATGTTGTTCCCACACTAGTTAAATCTGTCAAAAAGCAGTGGGGAAAATGTAGTGGGAACATGGAGAAAACAACTAAAAACTGCCAAAAAACTGTTCCCGCCTAAGTCGTTCGAACGACATTCTCGTTCGAACGACTTTACTAACGATGTTCCAGAGATAAAAAAGAAATCTCGTTAGAGGTCTCGTTCGAACAATCTGGGAATATCGTTCGAACGAGATTCTAGTTCATTCAAACGACGATTCAGAAAAAATAAAATTCGTTTTAAGCCCCAAACTTTTTATGAAAAGTTCTTATTAAATATTTTCTGAGTATAACAAAGTCGTAAAAATTATTTATAAAAAATTTATAAAATAAACCCAATAAATTTTCAAGCTCCTATATATATATAAAATGCATTCACACCTTAGGAGCATTGGAACCAATGTTGTTGACATAGAAACGAGGCACACTAAACCCGACATATGATGAAGCTTTATAATCTTGGTCGTTAAGTCTTCAACTAAACAAGTTATAGGCTTGAATGGATACACTTGAAAACTATCCTATGACACAAATGTTTTAGTTTGGAATTGAGACAACACTACATTAAGACTCAATCGGAGACTTATGTTCTTATAAATCCCTCCCTTTGTCTATTCTGGGACAAAACCAAAAAAAATCCTGAAGGGCCATCATGCTCTATTAGACTTAAAAAGTATGCCACCCAAAATAAACATTACATAGCTTGAATCAAAACCCAAATATCAATACATTTGCCGATGAAATTTTCCATTAAGAAGACTTCCTGCACACTTAAGCAAACAATCAAATGCATAGGGAATATAAAGAATATTAAATGCATGTAAAATAAATACTCCCCCTAAATTAATTCTCGCCTTTATCAAATAGATGACCTACTTAGAAAGAGGTCTCCCCCAAGATAAATCTCCCAAACTAATATACGATTATAATAGGTTTAGATACCATTTCTCCCCTATCATTCTCCACCTTTTTTTTCAGGAATAGACAAAGGATAAAAACTAATTTAAACACGATGATGCTTGGAGTGATAAGAACATGAAAGCACATAGGCAACAAAATCGAAACTTATCCATCCAAAGAATAACGGATACTAACAAAGCTACGAAAAAATGATATCAATGTGATACATGAGATACTAAGCATGTGATATCAACAAAAGTATGCAACACGATAGATACCAATTATGAATTTAAAGAATAGATGGACTTGAAATGAGGCAAAGAGAAAAAAAATACCATATATATGTAGACATAATGAATATCACTAACACACACTCACATATATATAGGTATAGACACCACACATGACACACAATACAATAAGATTTTCACATACGTATGACAAAAAATGTGTAATATGGAAACGAAAGTGTAGGGGAGTGAACTAGCAACAATTAAATTTAGATCCAATCACTTAAAACATGTTCACGGAGTTGTCATTTGATTACAAACTTTATCTCATTTGAATATAACCTCATGTGATAATATAGATTGAACTCAATGATCAAACATACACAATGGATACAAGCCGAGAATTTTGATGATTCTACAAACCAATAGAGTAATGAAATTGAAAGTACAAATAGGATAAACGGACATTGTGCAAACCGTTGATATAACATCCAAACTCCCTCAATTTAAGCATATTATTTTAATCTTTTGAATCAGTAAATAAACAAAACAAAATAGGACTTGGAAAATATTTTCTTTTAATGCCAATATTCTTTTAGGCCGTTGGACCACGTATTTCTTTTAGGTCCAAGCAAACGGTGGCTTAATCGCAAAGGATGATATTTCCTTTTGGAGCCCTTCCCCGTGCACAATATATATATATATATATATATATATATATATATATATATATATATATATGTGTGTGTGTGTGTGTGTGTGTGTGTGTGTGTATATATAATCTTTTATCGCTCAATTCTCGCATGCAACAGATTTTAACACGCACTAGTCCTCCTAGGTCACATAATACGTAGATGACTAGATTAGTAGGATAACAGCTCACAAAACTCATGTATACATGTGAAGTTAAAATTTAAAAAGGCCTCGTGCATGTGTGAATTGAGGCATTTAAAAATACAATCCATTATAGCAACACAAAATCCAAGTACTCCATGTAAGCATGGTAAAGAACATTTTAAGAATTAACAATCTTAACCAAAAGTTATAGCCACATGGAAGAGAAAAAAAAGGGATTCAAACACAAGTATATGACACATAAAGTTTGTCAAACTAAAATACACACAATAAAAATCATTTTGATTTTTTGAAAATTTATAACTAAATAAACAAAAATATTTACTCAAAAGACAAACAAAAATCATTTGAATCTTTCATTAAGCCAAAATTACTAAAAATGTTAAACACAAATGACAAACAAAAACTCTTTTTGTATTTTTCATTTCATGCAAACTAAAATGAAAGAACTAAAAATGTTAAACCAAAAATGTTAAACACAAATGACAAAAAAAAAATCTTTTTGTATTTTTCATTTCATGCAAACTAAAATGAAAGAACTATAATACAAAAGATAAACAATAGTCATAATTCTAGCATGTGATAAAGCATGAATAATACACTACAACAATGATTGAACTTGAATACACTTAGACACGATATATAATATGAAGTACAAAAATTTAGAGTATGCAAATAAAACTAACACATTCAACTTTTAAATTTAGCAAGGGATGTTTCATGTGATGGAAATTGAGAATCAACAAATCTAATATCTTGCTCGTATAAAAATGATTTCCTAACCCATATAGATGTATATTTAAAATGATGGGATTTGGAAACTAATGAAATGCTAGACATAGACTTCCTAGGACTTCTTTCAAGATCAAAACAAAATGACCTAAGGTGACCTTTCCTACTACAATGCAAGCATGTGAAAACACAAGGAATGATACCAAAGGTGTGACCTTTTCTAAAGTCCTTGGATAAAGTTGACCCTCTAAAACAAACAATGGTCTTAGCTTTAGCAATGGAAATATTTGAATGAGATGAGATAGAACCATTACAACCACTACTCGAGTCATGTAAGTAATTTTTCATTTTCAAAATTTTAGACTCGAGTAATAAATTAGACACCTCAATCTGACGGGACTCCTTCTTTAAATTTTCTATAACTCCTAGAAGCTTATCATGCTCCCCCTCAATATGAGCGTTGTAGAGAAATAAGGACTTGGGCACAATCCCATAACAATTATCTTCAGTCCTCTCCCCTTGAAATAAACTTTTATCGGATGGATGATAAATATTACATTCGTTCTGGTCAAACTCTACTGTAAAGTAAGAATCACACAGTTGGCTACTGCTAAGAAGGTTTACTTTCAAACCTTTGACGTATAGAACATCCTCTAGCTTAGGAAATCCTGGTATCTCTATAATACCTCGTCCTACTATGCTAAATTTTCTCCTGTCTAAAAAGGTGACTTTACCTTCCTTGTGATTCTCTAGGTAGATGAAAAATGAGACATCACTTGTCATGTGTATGGAGCATCCACTGTCGAAGTACCACTGAGATGTGTTATGTGCATTATGATCAACATGAACAACAAGGGATTTTTCATCAAGTTTAGGCACCCAAGATGTGGGAATCTTATGTTTACCCTTGTCATTGTTGGCTCTAGTAATGTTACTATAAGTCTCTGTTGACGACATAGAAATCCATTGGAACTCTTCCATTAGACTCTGGGAAGTGGCGACTAGAAACTCAACCTGCTCCCTAAGACTTGAGAAATCGCTAGTGGCACGTGGTGGAGAAAATGTACATCGTGTCTGACCCTAACATAGCAAAAATCCATAAGGTGACCTTTTCTTTTGCAGTATGTACATAGGTACAAAGGCTGTGATTGACATTGGCTTGCTTTTCTTAGTCGAAATCTTCTTCGAGGTTTTTAGCGATGTCCATATTGGTTTGTAGTAAACTCAAGAACCGATTTTGATGTCACATGGGATGTGGAGGGACATATAAACCAATTCCCTATCTTTCAACAAAACCTTAAGTAAGGGCAAGGAGCATCTTTCCCATCTTTCTAGATGTATCCGTGATCTCTACCTTAACCTCCCTGTCTATCTCAAGGTCATGAGTAAGCTTGGATATAAGGGCTTTAAGTTTCATTCGAGTGTCCATGGAGGTCTGGAGCTCACTCGTAATACTAGCCACTTGCTTGGTCAAGTCCCCTTTTTCTTTCTCTAAACATCTCTCTCTCACCAAACTGACTCTCCCTCTCTACATAAACTCTCTCTCTCTCTCTCTCTCTCTCTCTCTCTCAACACAAACAATTTATCTCCCTCTCAAGGCAGTGGAAACGGAGGACTCTCTCTCTCTCTCTCTCTCTCTCTCTCTCTCTCTCTTTTATATCCTAATTATTTCTCTAAGTCAACTATCCTAAGATCTAACGCTTTGTTGTGAATTCTAGTTTTAAAAGGGTCAATATATAAATCAGCATACACGCGTCGTAAATCACTCTCGCTCTCACTTGCAACATCCTCCCCCTCACTCCCATCGCTTCCAATGTCGAGGTATCCATGTGAAGTACCATACTCATAATCATAATGTGCACTGTTAGTACTCACATGACTAGCCATGAATGTAATGAAGTTACATTCATGCGATGACTCATCTCCAAAATCCACCTACTCGACCTCACTATCGTCACTAAGGGAGGCATTAAGATCATCTTTGCCTTTGCCTTGACGTAGCAACCTGGTAGGACACGCAAATTCCTTATGACCTCTACCGTCACACTCATAACATATTTCGTGGTCTTTCTTAGGTGTTTCTCATTTATCCTTTTCATTTCTCTTTTCAATTTTTTTTTCTCAAAATTCTTTTTATCTTTCAAATTGCCATTTTTCTTTAAATTGATAATTTTTTGAAATTTTTTAGCAAATAAGGACAAATCATCTAAGTGAAAACCAAACTCAAAATGAGACGAGTCTTCCTCTCTTTTCCTAAACGGTTCACCTCTCTTTCTTATTGACCCCTCACTCTTCCTAGCCTGGGCTTTAAGTGCTACCCCTTTGTCTTTTGATTTTATTGTATTAGGAAACATGTCAATTTTATAAGTCTGAAGGTCTCCTACCAATTCTTCTAGTTTCAGACTACTCAAATTTCCTATTGAATTTAGCACAGTAACTTTAGGGATAAAATGCTTAGGCAGTGATCTCAAAATTTTCTTAACTACTTTAGCATCAGGAATAGTTTAACCTAAGTTAAAACTAGTGTTTTCAATATAAGATAACTATGAATAAAACTCATCTAAAAACACATAGAGTCAAGTATGGTGATAGTTTCAAATTTTATTGTTATGTTTTGAAATTTTGATTCTTTAATTGCATTAGTGCCTTCATGGGTAAGTTGAAGAACATCCCATGCCTTCATGGGTAAGTTAAAATCTGTGATGCGACGGAACTCGAAAGGTGTGACGGCTCCAAAAATGTCACTAAGCCCACGTGAGTTATATGTGCTCCATTTAAATTCATCCTCATTTCATGCAATCATAGATTTTAAAGTTGTTATGTTATCTAGAGTGCTTGAGGGAGGCATCCACCCTCTTTCACATACAACCCAAACACGTTCGTTTATGCCCTTTAAGTGAGATTTCATACGAGTTTTCCAATATGCGTAATTTGACCCGTCAAAAATTAGGACTCTATTATTTAAGTTTTCTATTGAAATTGCGCTTTTTATAGATCAACTTTTAGAACATAATTTTTATTTAGAAAAAAAATTGCAGAAAAATTACACGGTAAAGTTGTGTTATTGGCTCTAATACTAATTTGAGAGTGCGCCAGCAATCAATGTCCAACTCATTTAATGAAATTCCAATTTTATCATAATTTAGTCTTAACTCTTGCAAATAATTGTGATAAAGAAATACAATAAATCAAACATGCAAGACAGTCACAATTTGAGGAAAAATCCCCCAAAGGGTCAAAATCTTTTTATTTCACTATAATTTGTAAATCTCAACTTACATGGATTACAATGAAATACAGTGACACACGAAATATCCATAGGTGTCAGTTTGGTGTCGTTAGCAAGAGGTCCCTTAAGAACTCCAAGATCATCAGTGGAAAATCATCCTTATTCTTCTCCCCAAGCACTCCAGATGAGTACAATAATTTCCTTGGGTTTAGAGGATTCACGTAAATGATAGGGAATTTTTTGGGAATCGAAACAGTGTATAAAACATGAAAAAAGAAGTTTATTTTTAATGTAGAAGAACTACAAAAATGTCAGTTCCAAGACTTAGAAGAAAAGTGTAGAATGAACACTGCTTAAATATAGAAATCAAGGCGGTGGCGCTCTCGAACGAGATGAGTTATCGCTAAAATGGTGCCAGATGTCGTTAGAACGACTTCGCGTGACATGAGATACCGTTTGAATGATAAGCTCTTTCATTCGAACGATCTGAACGACGCGTACTTATTCACCTCTACACTAAGAAAAATTTCTCATTTTGAGATAAAATATTTTAGACTTCAAAATTTTGTTTTGAAAATGTTCCCAGATATTTATGCCAATATTAAAAACTCTAATTAAATTATTTTACAATAATTGCGAGTGGAGTAATGGGAACAGATGAAAGTTGAGGACGCACGATGCATGATAGGACAATGTTGATTCACTACGCACTTATGAAGTAGTGGGTGCATGATAACTTCGGATCCAAGTTGAGGCCATAATGGATGAATGTGGAGAGATGTCGAATGTAGCAGTATCAAGCATATTTGTAGTGATCTAGGATATACAAAAATATTTCCTAGATACTAAATGAACATTTATAAAATTATGTCCTTACATAACAACATTGCCTTGGATCTGCTTGGGACATGAAGCCTCATGGATAACACTGAACTCATGGGGATGACCTTATCACCTTTATTTTCAACGTACTGGATTAAATGCTCCGTCTGGACCAAATCCTACATATGGAACTCGAAAGCCTTGCAACTCTCCATTTTATACCCATTCTGTTTGTGATAGGCACATCTCAGTGAGCTATTTCTCTTACTTTGGTCCACACCCATTTTCCTTCTCCACTTGAGCAACTACCGATCTTTGATATTCCCCAAGATTATGTAGATTGTTTCTTTGAAAATAGTATTAATTGCCTAAAAATCTTTAGATGGGTCCGCCTTATCTACATTCTTAGATCCTACACTTTGATGTTCTCCCCCTTCTTGGGGGTAATCTCTTTGTCATTGATAATAGTTTCTTTCTCACGACCGTTCTCATCTTGGCAAACGGAGACCGCATCTTCCAGCTTGGCATAATTTTTTATGCATGACATAAGATCATCGATGGTATCTTCCTCCTTCTTGGTGAGGGTTAGTGCAACATGGAGTTTTATGGCATCTCTATATTTAACGATGTTACAACAACTTGTTTCAAGTAATATTTAACTTTATTGATGGTCTTGTAGTAGTGCCTATCATAATCTTGCAAAGTCTCGTGATTTTTTTCGTCATGGCGAGAAGAGAATCCATTCTCTTTGGGTGAGAATAACGTGTAATAAATTGAGTTGTAAAGGCATCCATGAGTGACTTTAAGTTCTTGATCGACCTATTTTGCAAACTCTCAAACCATTTTTTTGCAACATCTCCTAGGATTAATTGGAATATATGACACATAAGGGCATCATCATGGTTCCACAGTGTCATCTATTTTCTATATTGACCCACATGGGCTATAGGATCAGTATTCCCATCATATATCTTGAACATTAGGGTTTCGAACTTCTTCAGGGTCTCTTCCTCCTCAATTATCCTCGATAAGGGGGACTTCATCTAAGTGGTGAAGGCCTTCCTTGATAGTTTTATAATAGACCTATCACCAGGATTTGTTACATTTGATCCATCTCCTATCGTATCAGACTTTGAATATCGTGTCTACGATTTCCTTCATCGTGGTTTTGTATTATCGAGTAGGTCTCCTACTCTGAATGCTCCCTCTCACTGTGTGAATCCTTCCTCAGCTGCGAGTTTTACATGCTTGAGGGCTAGGAATCCGACCACAATGCTTGTGTTGAACTCCACAGAGGTCTAGCTCAATTTTTTCCAGGTGTCATTGGAGAGGTGCATTTTCCTCTATCTAGAGGTGTGTTACCTCCTTTTATTGATGGAGTCGTTCTTCATAAGCATCGACTAGACACATGATCTGAGTTGATCTGGGCTACTCATTGCTCTGCTCATATGGCTAACCTACTTGTTTATATGGAGTCATTCGTCATTACAGTTTTCACCCAAAAAATATAGTTCTACATTAACCTACTTGTTTATATGAGGGTTTTATCTTAGAAAAAAAATATATATATATACACACACACACACACGAGAGAAATGCCCGTGCCTGAAGGCATGACGAAAATTTCCAAAATACATAATCGCAAATTGATAAAAAATTCCTAAGTACGTAACTACAAGGCTAACATTTCGCTCCCCAACAAAACAAAATGTAATATGAAACAAAATCAAAGTAATATACTTTATTTATTTATAAAACTATCCACCTTGCGTAACAAATAATAAATAACTCAACAACATTCAAATAGTCTGAATGCATCAACAAATTCACATATAACATGAAATATACATTATTCATCAACCAAATTCACATTGTGGTTCAAATAAACAAAGTGTCAATTATAATAAAAAAAATGGACAATCTCCTTTGTTCATTAGACCATCCACCCAGCTTAAGGAGTAACAACCAATCCAACAATATTCAAAACACCCAAATTCATCTAACAAATTATACAACAAAATAAATTTCTTAAATAAATGACATATATAGAATAAACTCTAGCTACCCAATCTCCTTATCTTGACATCATTTAACCCTCACCATTTCATAAATGTTTCCCCAATAGGTATCACATAAATTCCCTTCTGACGCAACTCTTCATCCAAAAGCTCTATAAAATTTCTGTGAATCGGCACCGTATTAGAACCTTTGGTTTTTGCATGTGTCATGTGTGGCTGTAGGCCCCTGTAGCAGTCAATCGCACTGGGACACCCTTGTTACACAAGGTAATGAAGCTTTCTATCTGATTCATTTATTAACTCCACCCTCAAACTATCCAAATTCTAAAAAAGGTGATGAATTACCTTCTCAACATACTATAACATTACAAATAAGTATAAATTAGTTATATCTCCTATAATAAACAAATATGATTATTATAGATAACAAACAGAGTGTTAAAGTACACAGTCTAGATGAATAGTTTAAAATAGTGGGATGTTGTTAGAAAATCAAAACTCAAACAATAATTAAGTGGCAAAAATATATGTTTGAAAAAAAAATCCAACACATCATAACACAAAAATATAGAGATGTTCAGCGCTTTGCAATAAAGGTTTACTTTTGGAAATTCAAATAACAATACAACATTTGATGTGCAGGCATGCCCCCTGTGTTGGGTGAAAAACATCCCAAAACACATACTCATCTCTATTTGCACATGGGGCTTGGAAGGGAAGACATGTAATTTTCCCCCATATTTCAACCAATGCCACAACACCCTGGACATGGGGTTTGGAACATATTGTGAATGTCGATGTAAACAAATCTTCAACCAATGAGATTAGCATTAAGCTCATTATTCATGGTCTTTACATTGTTATTGCTTTCTAAGCCCCACCAACATAAAAATGAATAGATAAACATGGAATAACTTAATATAATATAAATACCAAATTTCACCTCTAACCTAGAAAAACACAAAATATAAAGACCTGTAAGCTCGAAAGGGCTAAAAAAAATTACATCTTAAAAATCCAAACCAAGATACCAAAAAGTTTGTCTCTCTTGTGTACAGTTTAGATCAAATGATATTTCGTAATAAATTTAACCCTCACAATCTTTTTACCGTTTATCTCACTCTTTTAAAAATGGGAGTTGCATCAATCAAATAATGAACCCACTTACATATTTACTTCAATACAATCACAATTAAACAATAAGATACATATAACAACTATTTACACATATAAGGTGAAACTCCCACTACAATTCAGTAAAATAATATTAACTTACCTACACGTGACTAAGTTCAACAACATCACATGACAGAGTATCCATCACATTAATTCTCAAAGTTGAATTTGTTTGGGCAACACCGTGAAATATGTGTGATGAAAATAAAATTGGAAAACACATTTAGATTACCTTGAATAATGTTTCTCCTTTGAATGATATCATCTGCAAAGACTAAAGAAAAAACAAAAAATCTGAATGTTAGACAAAAGTCTACACTGACACTAACGAATTTGAACAACTCTGAGACATGTCCTAAAAATCTCATATTTAAATGTCTTGACTGGTAACTTTGTGCGTCAACTTAATCAAAAGTAAACACACATACACATTTTCACCCACTATTTTTCAACAAAGACAAACACAAACAGAAAAAGGGAAATACAGTTAAACCGTTGTATTACTAACACAAAATTTGTTTTTGAATACATAAATCAATAGTAGTACACACTTTGTCCTTGAATACTTTGATCATACAAATGTTATTTAGCCTATTACACACGACAACAATTCATATTCAGGTAGGTAGGGAAATGCACCTTCTAATAACAAAATGACATGATTAAAGACCCTAATCAATGAGATAATCACCCAGCCTCTCAACAACTATGTTGCATTGACCTGAGGTCATCATCAAGGTCGTTCCTGAATAACCATATACTTTGTACCTCCAAAGTATAAGACGATTGGGGCAAGAGATATACGTTCATCAAAATTTATCAGAATGGAAGTTATATCGTCTCCCTTAAACTGGGGAAAGGTGGCACTTTGGGCCCAAACGGTGGCATCATGGCCGGTGATAGCAGCGACAATGATCTAGTTGCATTCAATTTCGTACATAAATTTCCCACCAACGTGTTATTAATGATAATCAAAAATAAATTTCTAAATACCAAACACAACCCAGAATAACCATATGACTTACATTAGCTTTTGAACAACCAATTGAACCATTACCCCCAAATATAAGATATCACAAAATCTAGTATATGAATAAAAAAAACTTTGCAAGATAAAAAAAGATCAAGAATACATTATCAAATACATATATAAGTGTTGCGTAGCCAACTCCAAATCCGGTGACAAAATGGCCAACCATGAGAAAGCTGGTGGAGAAACACTTCAAGAGTTCTCCTGCAAAAAAAATATACCCATTCATAAAACGCATATAAAACTCAAAACCTTAAATTCTGGAAGGGAAAAATCTTTAAAAAAATACATACCCAAAAGAAAATATCTCAAATCCATACCTTCTTGTTTTTTCATGATTCTCCTCACTCGGCTGGAGTTCCATTTTCCCACGATAGATTGTTGATCTGGTGAAGTGGTTTGAGGGACTGGGAGTTGTGGGATGATGGGGTGAGGGGGGATGACTGGGGTTGGGGTTCATATGGATCCAGTTGTCTTAACCACTGAGTTGATGACGTTCTTCATCATTAAGCTCCTGTAGTGGGTTAGAAAGAGAAATAGGAGCCTAGATGTTTGGCTCTTGTATTCTGAAAAGAGCTTAAATTAAAGTAGAAGAGAAACAAGATTCTTATGGGAAGATGTTGAAAAGTAGTCAATAAAATCATGTTCCCTTTTTCTTTTTTGGTGTGTTACGAAAATAACCTTCATATGAATCAAAGTAAAATTTTAGGAATAAAATTAAGGGGAAAATAAATTTTATTGGGATAAAATTGTAATTAAAATTAGAGTATAAAATGAGATGTGGTGAGGTACATTATATTATTGTATATATGTTGAGATCACCATCCATTTAGTGCCTTATTGGCTCAATCATAACCCCTAATTATCATATATTTTTATCGAATAGTAAAACTATTCCACTCCTTATATATATATATATATATATATATATATATATATATATATGTGTGTGTGTGTGTGTGTGTGTGTGTGTGTGTGTGTGAGTGTGTGTGTGTATGTGTGTGTGTGTGCAAGTAGAAGATTTGTCATTGTTCTAATTGCTGAAAAAAATAAGAAGAAAACAAGATACCAGATTCATCGAAGATGATAGACGAAGAGAGAAAAGTTGGTATGCTTTGTTTTTCTTCTAAACCACCCCATCTAGTGGGGTGGGTAAATAAAAATCCAACCTACAAGTAGGGTGAAATAGTAATAGTGTGGGTAGATAAAAAAAAGTGGGTTGAATTAAAACCAACCTTTGTATGTCATCCTTCCAACTCCATATCTAAATTGAGAGTGTTTATAGTGGAATTTTTCAAAAACAATAAGAAAAGAATTAAAAAATGCATTTTGGTGTTGGACTTATTTGAAATAATTATTCTCCATAATGTGTTCCATAATTATATAATTACTAAGTGTAGACACCACATCTAACCCCCCCCCCCCAACCATCTCCATAGGTCCCTAACACTTACTCCCTCACCATAAACCCTACGCCATACTCTGAATACTGATCTGGAGGCTACCAGGCCCGCCCGAACCCCGTTTGACTGTTGATTAACTTCCTCACCTGAGATTAAGATCATTGGATGTTCAAAGGTCCCTGAATCCCCTTTTTAATAGTTCTCCCTCAGCGCAAATCGGCCTCACGATTTAGACAAACGTACCACTTTCCCTCGAAAACTAATATGGAGGCTACCGGGCGCTCCTGATCCCCGTTTGACTCTACTCAACTCTCCAAAATCAGTGAAGCTCTTTGTATCCTCAAAGGAATATAAATCCCCTTCAAAACGGTTTGCCCCATGCACCAATCAGCCTTACGGTACGGATGAAAAACCCATTTCATTCTGAAAGGTGTCCCCGGGCACTTTTGGGTCCCGTTTCACCTGGTTAACTCCCGAAACTGAGAAAAGCTCTTTATGTAAGGACATATTTTTATAAATGTCCATGAAAATTAATTATGTTGTATACCGTTACACCGTTGAAGAGAATTCAAGAACTTTCACGCATCAAAGACGGATCCGAAAAAAATACACGACAAAGTTTACTTTGGTAAGGTTGTGTTTTTGATACCTTAACTTTGCACTTAGAGCTTTGGGATATTTTTACAAAATATTTTCTAAGTGTTAGAGAAGACGCTTTCGTCAAAATTTTAGAATGAGTATTTTTTCTAAGTCCTATAGTGTACCTCGATATTGACGCCCAGGTCATTCAAGCGACATGTGCATGTCGCGCGATGTCGTTCAAATGACACGTGTACGTCGTTCAAGCGAGATCCCTATTTCATTCGAACGAATGAGGCAGAGCATTTTTCTATAAATACTCATTAAATGGTTTCGTTTTCATTAAGAAGTCCTAGTGTTTTGAAAGATAGAAAACTGCAAAACTGCAGAATCCTTTTGACTTCTTCTTTTTGGGTTTAATCCCTTTCTGTTTTCAATTCACAAAAATTCCATATGCTTTGGTGAATTGTTTTGGTGTTCAAGAACACACATTTCTTTTGTTCAACCTATGTGGATAATGCATCTCCATATTTGATCGGAGGATACCGAGCGTAGTCATTCTGCGTATGACGAGCCGAAGATGATGAACCGACACCTGGAGGGTATTTCGTTGTCTCTCGTATCTTTGAAGGTTTGCTAAAGGCACCGTGCATTACACACTTGTGGGCGATTATCAGGTTATATGTAAGTCAAAAGTCTCGAGAATTCTTCAAAGTGTTATAAAATGTTTTACCCGAAAAGTTTTTTTTCCTGAATCGGTCATCTTTTTTTTTTCATGCATGGTTTGAATGATTTATGACATTTAGATGCATGTTTAGGGGTTGATTTAATTTATTTTAAAAATATAGTCTAATTAAATAGGGTTTACTTGGAAACTTGAAAATTAATTTAAATCGGTATCACACACTGCATTTACTCGTTTACAAATTGGTATCAGAGCAGGTTATGCTAATTTATAGCGTATTCCTATTTTTCGCAAAATTGTGTGATATTTTTTTTTTTTCAAAGATCGCAACTTTTCCTATGGAGCACTTATATAATCGGATGCCTATTTTTGAGGGGTCTAATTTTTCCAACTGGAAAGATCGTATGAAACATAGTTTAAAATCCATTGACGAGCGTGTTTGGTTGCTTCGTGAAAATGGGTGCAATCCTCCCACAGTCACTGATAATAATATCACCTCTTTGAAACTTGTGTCGGACTAGACTGAGGATGATTTTAAAATGACTATTTTTTATTCCCGTGGCCTGAGTGCTATTTCTGAATCTCTCACGCCTGATGAGTTTCGCCGAATTATGACATGTACTATGTCTAAAGAGGCTTGGGATGTTTTGAAATTGACACGTGAGGGTACGAACGCGGTTAAAAAATTAAAAGTACAAAATTTGGCCACCCAATTTGAGACTATCACCATGTCTCAGTTTGAATGCTTTGATGATTTTTCAGCATGTTTTTCGGACATTGTTAACATCTATTTTAATCTGGGTGAGGCGATTGATAACACACATGTCATTAAAAAGATTTTGAAATCTCTCCAAAAATACTTTATTCCTAAAGTCAATGTTTGAACTATTTGGGAAATTTGAAATCACTTAAGCTGGAAGAACTTTTAGGAGACCTTCAAACCTATGAGATAGACATGTTTCCCCAAACTATTAAGGCTAAGGATAGTGGTGTTGCTTTAAATACACATTTTATGAAAAAGAAAGAAAAAGTTTGTGAGTCCGATTCTGAGGGTGATTTTGATTTTGATGATGTGGCCATGCTTATAAATTTTTTTAAAAAGTTTCTCAAAATGAATATAGAAAATTCTTCCAATAAAAAGATATCTTTTGAGTCAAAGATGAAGAAAGTGGAGGCCAAAAATTACAAGGTGGATGAGATCAGGTTCTTTGAGTGTGAGGTCAAAGCGCATATGGCTAAATAGTGTCCTACTAGGATAAGGAGAAAGGGCAAAGAGACTGTTATGCCCGCCACACTTAGTTATGGTGAGGTTGATGTGGGAGATGAGTCCGATAAAGGTTTAGCACATGGGATGTGTGTAGATTTTTCAAGTCGTCGGATCACATCCACTTTGTCTCACGTTGATAGAGGTCACGAGAGCATCAGTGATGACTCAAGTGTTTCTAGTAGAGATGAGAGAGAATTTGAGAGTGGAGATGAAAGTGATCAACAAAAAGCCTTTAGATATTTGTACACCGAGACCTTGAAAATAAAGAAGTATAATAAAGATTTAGGTCATCAGGTTTTAGATTTGGAGAGAGAGAGAAGGAAGTTTTAAAAAGAGAAAAATGTGATTTGACCAACACGATGTCTAGTCTGACAACATGTGTATCCCAACTCGATAGTAATCTCGAACGTGCTCGGGAGGTCAAAGTTCCTTTATAAAACGCATCTAAGCAGGCTGGAAAGATGGTTCCCAATCCCATTTTGTGTAAAGGTGAGAAGTTAGGAATAAGTCTTGACGGTGCTTATACTTCCCAATTAGCACCCGAGCCGGTTCCCACTTTAGTGTTAGATTCATGTGAGTCTCATCCTAACCCACCTTGGCATCCAATTCCTATTAGGAGAGCGTGTCCTAGAGTTTTTTAGAAAGGTGTTCCTAGGTCTATATATGTTTGTTCCCATTGTAAAGGAGAGGACACCTTAGAGAATTTTGTTTTAAGTTGGGTTATGTGTCACGCTTTGCTAGTATCCTGGAGACTACATGATATAGTTTGCACATCTAGCTGAGAAAGTTAAGTTTTTAGTCAAAACTTCACAAAATTTGATGGAGGTTTTTCATAAGTTGGCACCGCCTTTGGAAAACCCCTATGCCCCTAACTATTGAGGTTTGACTTGTTTTCTAGCATAGGATGATTTTCATGATGTCATTATTTTCCTACAGCTAGTATGCATCATTTTTGTATGTTTTACTTTTTTTGGAAAATATTTGAAAAATGCAAAAAGATTTTATTTTTGATAAAATTTGTGAGAAAATCCAAAAAGATTTTTGTATTTTGTCTGCACCATTTATGGATGGACACTTAGGATGACCGAGTCACAATTTCATTCCATTTATCCTTATGACTGTTTGATAGTGTTTTGAGACAATATGTCAATTCATCCATGTGATTTATAATGTTTTGAGTCATTGAGATGTAATTAAGTGTTACTTCCTACATGTTTGACTCATAATTTCCTTTAATGCACATGTTCATGGATTTGTTTGATTATTGTTCTTGTCTTATCACATGTTGGTTAGGTGTTTTCACTTCAACCCTATCCTTAAAACGAACCAAGCGCGATAAAACAAGACAATAAAAAGTGTGCAACTTTGAACTATGTTTGTGAGGATTTGTGTGTTTTGTTTGAAAACGGTGAAGAGCTACGAAAGGTTATCATTTATCCTTTGTGATTAATCCTTCGTTTTATTGGACCTAAAAAATTGAGGAACATTATTATCCGGGGTTCAAACAGGTTTAAAAGAGCCCGAAAAATTTAAAGGCAATAAAAAGAAATTCATGCCAAAAAGGGGCAATTAGGTTTTTGCACCAATTCTCCAAAGTTTGAGAATTTAGTTTATACACCTCTAAAAGAAAATATATATGAGGGAGTTTGAATAGATAATTTAAAACGGGTTTGCACACATCCTTAAAAGTCTTGAAAAAGCGCTACATAGTTTTGGACGGTATTGGTGTGAAAATCACTTTGACTTTGATTTGTTGATTTGCATAAGACGATGTCATCTAAATTCAACATTTTTTACACCTACGGATACTTTTGATGTTCATTCGTTAGGAGTACACATATTCATCATGCACATATGATTGACTGAGTTGATTTACCTATCGAATGTGTTCGCACCCATTCATTCGATTTCCATGACTTGATTGTTTGAATTTAAATCCATGGTGTGATTTTTGGTATCCTATTTTTGTACGAAAATTTGAAAAATCAAAAATAGTTTGTGAAAGTTTTTTGAGATGTACCATTGCATGCGCGTAGTTTTATTCGTGTTTGCTATGAATTTTATTGTAACACTCCATGTTTTGATTGTTTCTTCTTATCTATCTATTTGGGGACATCATAAAAAGGTGGAGAAAGAATTATCATGTTACGGGGGAGTTTTTGCATCACGGGGGAGATTTAATTTTTTAATGATTTATTCTTATATCATTTGAAACTTGATGCGTCACGAATGTATTTGCTTTATCTCATGTGTGTATGTACAAAGATTGATGATCATTTTATTGCACACCCTAATGAGAAAAGCTTTAAGATTTGATGAAGATTTTTGAAGAATAGTTTGTGATCGTGCAAATTTGTACCTTTTCAGTTTCGAGATTTATGGGAGGGTAGATTTGTATAGGTCATTTGGTTGTGATAATTCGGATGTTTTTATGTATGTACCGGCATAGACATATGGGAAGATTGATGATATTTATCTCATGTGTGTAAGTACAAAGATTGATGATCATTATGTTGCACACCCTGATGACAAATGCTTTGAGATTTTTGAATAACAGTTTGAGATCTTGCAGCTTTGTACCTTTTTAGTTTTGAGATTTATGGGAGGGTATATTTGTATAGGTAATTTGGTATGTGGTAATTCAGATGTTTTTATGTACGTACTGGCATAGACATAGGGGAAGATTTGTAAGGACATATTTTTATAAATGTCCATGACAATTAATCATGTCGTATAGCATTACACCATCGAAGAGCATTAAAGAACATTCAAGCATCAAAGATGGATCAGAATATCAAGGTTCTTCATCAAAAAAACTCTGCAAAGTTTACTTTGGTAAGGTAATGTTTGAAATACCTTAACTTTGCACTTAGAGCTTTGGAATATTTTTACAAAATACTTTCTAAGTGTCAAAAAGGATTTTTTTGTCAAAATTTGAGAATGTGTATTTTTTCTAAGTCCTATAGCATACCTCAATTATTGACGCACAGGTCGTTCAAGCGAGATCTCATCTCGTTCGAGCGACATGTGCATGTCACGCGATATCGTTCAAACGACACGTGTACGTCGTTCGAGCGAGATCCATATTTCATTCGAGCGATTGAGGCGAAGCATTTTTCTATAAATACTCATTAAATGGTTTCGTTTACATTAAGAAGTCCCAGCGTTTTGAAAGACAGAAAACTGCGAAACTACATAATCCTTTTGACTTCTTCTTATAGGGTTTAATCCCTTTTTGTTTTCAATTCACAAAAATCCCATATGCTTTGGTGAATTTTTTTGGTGTTCAAGAACACACTTTGCTTTTGTTCAACCTCTGTGGAGAATGCATCTCCATATTTGATCAGAGGATACCGAGCGTAGTTATTCTGCGCGTGGACGAGCCAAATACGATGCCACGACACCTGGAGGGTATTTCGCTGTCTCTCGTATCTTTGAAGGTTTGCTGAAGGCACCTTGCATTACACACTTATGGGCGATTATCAGATTGTATGTAAGTCAAAGGTCTTGTGAATTCTTCTAAGTGTTATAAAAGGTGTTACCCGAAATGTTTTTTTTTCGGAATCGGTCGTCTTTATTTTTTCATTCATGGTTTGAATGATTTATGACATTTAGATGCATGTTTAGGGGTTGATTTAATTTTGTTTAAAAATAGACTCTAATCAAATAAGGTTTACTTGGAAACTTGCGAATTAATTTAAATCGGTATCACGCACCACACTTACTCGTTTACACTTTATAATATCCAAGATCCCCGCATAGCCTTTCTAATGATTCATTCCGTACAAGAATCGGCCTTATGGTTCAGACCAATGATTAGTTTCACTCTTATCCAAAAGATCGGCGGGCACTTCTAATCCTTGTTTGACCACAGTCAAGTCTAAACCCAAGAATGGCCCAATGGATTCGTAAAGGGATTTGAATACCCTTTCCAAATCTTTATCCCATGCACCATTTGGACTTATGGATTGTGTTTTATGATTATTTTTCTAAAAAATCTATAGAGGATTGCTGAAATTGCAAACCCATTTCCATGCATATCGACAGTGTGCCCGGGGTTTCCTTTCAATAGGCATCACAAGGAAATTGTCGATTGACACCCCCTTGACCCCATATAAGGAGATCAAGATTTCACTTCAAAAGGCACCTCATAATCATCTAACTTTGTGATATCAGCAATATGCTCTCGAGGTCAGCGTGCTTTCCATATTAAAACCTCTCCCCCACATTACACTTCTATCCTTTCCTTAGCCAATTTGGCAAAATTCCCTTACATCTCCTACTATCACCTTCATCCACTTTCAAGAGCATCCCTTAAACATCCAAGTTCAACTACAAAGCTTCAAGAGAAGGTCCAAATCCTTCACTCTCTCTTTAAACTCTCTTATTTTTGCAATAGTTACTCAATTCATATTTTAGCATTTTATTTCAATTTGATCACACATATTGATATCCAACCTTTTTGTTAGTATTATTGCACATATTATATTTTCTATAAACAAAACGCAAAAGAAAAGGAAGGTTTTCATGTAAATTCCAAAAGGTAATTTCTCACTCCATTTCTCAGAATAAAAACATCATTTTTACACACACACGCATATAAGAGAAGTCCCCAGTTGGATTTATGGGATAAACCCCATCCTCGTGTTATATGCAAACTACGTGAACTTTGATGGATTTTTAGGCTACGTAGGATCTCAGGTAAAATCTGAGATTCGAGTCTTCCCCTATTTTTGTTCATATATTATTTTGTATCATATATTTGTTATTGATGCTTGTGTTTCGTCCAGCCTACACCATCATCCTCCTATAAACGATCGGTGACTTGATAAGAGCACACATAATATTTTGATTACTATTATCATAACACTACTAAGGATGACCTCACCACTCCTTTATCCATGATGCGGGTCGAGTAATTCCACTGTCAAATTATATATACACAGGCACACTTCCCATTCCGTAACTTAGTCCCCAAATCATTGAACTAATTAGTTTCGCAAACATCAGTATGTCTTTGATGTCATTCTCTTGAGGCGGTAACATTTCTTTTTTTGCCTATTTTGTGAAAAATAGGTTGGCAACTCTATCTTTATACATCACCCCAATTGATGGCAACCAAAGATCCTAGACGAAGGTCATGAACCACCCGCACGCGCGCACCAATCGAGGAGGGATGGACGCATTAGCGACTCTGTTAGGGACTGAATTTCATTCTTTAAGGATTAGACTTTATCTTTATATGAGTGTTATTATTGTCTGCATGTGTGTGTGTACACCTACCTTTATGTTCCTTTTATGCCTCTATTTCTTCTTGTATATATCTACCTCATGTATATATCACTTCTCACTCATTTTTCACTTCACACACATGTAAATACCCTTCATGTTTACTTCACACTATCTGCACTTGTATATACAATTACTTGTACCCACATGCTTCACACGCCACTTAAAGTATCCATGCTTAGGCTTCACTATCACACACCTCCAATTATCACAGTTGTATATATCCATGCTCACTTGAACATATCACAACCCACTTGTAATTAATACATATTTAGATTACTACCACACACTCACTTATAGATATTGACATATCACTCACTTACATGTATCTATGCATATAGTGTATTCTTTATGTGACATGCTAGATTTACTTTTCATGATACTCGTACATTCTTCATTAGTATAGTACTTATTTTACTCATCATGCCAAATAAAAGACACTCTCTCTATAATATACTAATTGAGAATGATGCATTTTTCACACTACAACACTGAGATCATTGCAATATTGACTAAAAAAAATTCTCGTACTGGGGGTTCACTTTGTGATTAGCGATGGTCCTGCAGGTCACAGTTAGATTAATAAATATGACTCTAACCTTCCATTATCCTAGTACATTTCACGTATATCGAACGGTTCCCCCCGCATCAAATCGCGTGATTGAACACACAACGGGAGGTATATACTTGGGAACTAGTTCACGTACGTCGAGTATATCGAATTCACTCTCACACATACTGTCCCCACGAGGTATATAGTAAGGATATTCATATACACTCAGGTATATCAAATGGCTTGTCCACACATATCGATTTCCCTCAAAAGAAAGAAGTATATCATGGGAGTCATACAAAAGGGGGGAACCCTACCACTAGCCGAACAAACTGCATAAACCTCATATAGGAGTCAAAGCTAGGGCACACATATTTAGTTTTTCGTTTAACACACGAAACTCTATCAAAAATCAGGGCAGCATGTCACCCAAATTTTCCTGCTATTTCACCATTTTTCAAAATACGACTCTATCCACGAACCTGGAAACAAGTCAACCCATGTCTACATATTTTTCAAACCTAATTTTCGCAGGCTCGAGTCCTGTCCGATAATTTTTTTTACATTTAGAAAAACTTAGTACGAGTGAAAACAAAATAATAGTAATCATGTTGAGATTCTTCTCTTATTTTTTGCTCATTTTTTTCTCAAAAAAACAAAATACCAAAAATATTTTTCCTTCTTTATCAAAAATATCGAAAACACTTTTCCTCTTTTTATAAAAAAAACGGCAAAATTTTTTCCTCCTTTTATCAAAATAACCAAAAACTTTTTTTCCTCGTTTTACCAAAAATACCAAAATACAATTATTTCTTGCCTCTTTCAAAATAAATTCAAACCTTTTTTTATTCTTGGGTCGATCAAATACTTGATTCTTTGTTTGGCTCCCTATTGGCTTCGGTCCTGCATCAAAATACCTAGGATCTCCGCTTGTTCCTATTATACTTCATCCGATTTCAAAATCTACCTTCACTAGCTCTTAATAAAAAAGACCGACCAATCACCGAACATACAACCTGATTCGATGGTAGTCTTAGTCCAACTCAGTGCTAAGATTAAGACCCTTCAAACCAAGGTCAATGTAATTGAGAGAAATTGGGTCAGAGTTCACAAAGAACCCGAGGTTCTCTTCCCTTGTGCCATGGGTCCCCCCACTCCCGAGTCTAATTAGGTCCCAGAAGAATATCAACATTCTCCGCGTGCCCCACCTGCCAATGGACCACCGCCATCTCAGCTCCTATGCCAAACCTTTCCTAGCTAGTGACTAACCTGGTAGTTCCCTTTGATCCTAAAGAGGATGAACTAAACAAGGTTAAGGAAGACCTCAAGCTACTATCAAAAAAGTTCGACCAACTCAGGATATCGGGGAACTAATTAGACTACACCCATATGTATCCCTATCCCAAAGAAAGATTACCAGATAAGTTCAAGATGCTAGATATCGAGAAGTTTGTGGGAAATGGGCCCCCAATTATGCACCTTCATAGTTATCATCGAGACATATCCCTTCTTGGTACATTTAAAGAGATAATGGCCCAGATTTTTCATTAGACTTTGAAAGAAAACTCCCTTCGATAGATCCTATCCCTCAAAGAATCCAAAATATGTAGTTAGGAAGACGTCGACCTAAAATTCTTGTCTTAGTATAAGTAAAATGAAGAAATAAAGGTTACATACCGTGATATGGAGATTCTTAAAAAGAACCCTGGGGAAACATTTAGTAGATTCATAGGAAGGTAGAATCCGAGCCTAAGAAGGTGATCGGACAGTTCATTCCTAAAAGTATTAGAATCTTACCAGTGCTACAGTCTCAACTAATATCTCCTAACCTCCTACCCCTTGGGCACTAGAAAGTTACCTTAATCTTGACAGAAATGAATACACCGAGATCCATGCTCCCTTATCTAAAGTCTACCAGGCATTACTAATCCAAAACCTCATCAAACCCTTAGACTCCCATCCATTACCAAACCCACTTCCCAAGAACTTTAAAATCGATACCCATTATGACTTTTAGCAACCTGTGGGCCACACTACCGACCAGTGCTTCCATCTTAAAAATGTGATTCAAGGCTTGATTGATCGGTGTCTCTCAACCAAAATATTTTAAACCCAACACCACTCACAACCCTCTTCTAACCCATGCAAATGCCATCTTTCTAGAGAATCACCAAAAATTCGATCATCTACTGAAATTGTGCCCAGTAAAGCACCTATCATACCAGTAATTTCACCCAAATCGCTCAAAGTTTGCCCATACTTTCTACTATGCCCTACTTGCTTTGTCAAATAAGCTCTGTCACTCCTCATAAGGGCTTGTATTTCCGTCTTTACCAAGTCTAAAGGGAAATATATGGAGCCAACTCTTGGAGTTTGGGCTGAAATTTCCTGAAGAGATTACCGTCGATTGTCACAAATTCAATGGTTTGTTCATTAAAGATAAAAAATGTGTTGAAAATTTAAATAATTGGGTGCTACCCATTAATTAATTCAGATTAGATGACGTGGTACAGATCATGGCCAACATATTCTGACAGACCAATGAGATCTGTAGTATTTTCGAACTACTCAATACTTTGAAGTTATAAGGGCAGTTGGTCCTTTCACTCTATCACCTCCCCGTTGAGTGAGAAGATTTATATGAGGAAACCATCGAGGTTATTAAATGCATCAATTTCTCTTCGTAAGAAGACATCGTCACCATCGGATGGGGGGATAAATTTGACATCTTAGATGATGAACCAAGTCAGGGAAAAGTCATTCCAGTAATCAGCATGTGAGGAATAATATCTTTCGAATACCCATTAGGGGATATTAGTAAAGTACCCCTCCAACCAAAAATAGAAGAAGAGATCGGTTTTTTGTTCTACCTCACCTCAGTAAACCACCTGACCAGATCATGGAGACACTACAAGGATTAGAATCCTCAGTCGTCGAAAATAGAAAAGAGAAAGGGAGTTATAGAAGAACTTACCATGCCATAAATCACCGTTGAGCATAGCAAAATACTTGACTAACTCAAGAAGACTCAAGCTAACATCACCTTATGGGGACTTTTCCTGTCCTCCCAACTGCACCAGTATTATTTGGTAAAGCTTCTCACCATGTCCACAATCCCTCCTTCCAACACTCTCGAAGAAGCTCTAAACATGGTTAGGTCATTAATATCCACTAAACTCCTTTCCTTATTCGAAGAGGAAATTCTAAATATTGGCCCTGACCACAACTATGCCATCAAAATCTTTGTTGAAGTGATGGGAAAGTAAGTCTCACTTTCACTCATTGATAATGGCTTCTCCCTTAATGTTTGTCCACTCAGAACTTTCAATTACTTGAGGTTTGAAGTCGGTGACATTACTCCTACTTCCACCACAGAGCATTCTTATGATAATACTCATCGAAAGGTAATGGGATCCATAACACTCACAATAGGGGTAGACTTATCAACCCTTGTTACCAAGTTCCAAGTCATCGACATACCAGCATGCTTCAACCTCCTACTTGGTTATCAATGGCTTCACAACATTCGAGGGGTATTTTTTCCCTTTATTAGAAATTGAAATTCTTTGCTAAAGGGAAGTCCATCACCATTTTAAGGGATGATGATGGTAGCAAAAATGCTAGCACTAGCAATATGATACGGAAAATCCAATATGGGATGAATGACATGCTTCCCTTCGACTTCAGAGTCGATCCACTTCCCTTTCTAGTAGGAGATAATTTTAAAGACTGAGGATGTCTGGAAAATAGCCCTCATGGTAATGTTAGTTTAATACAGATGTTCAAGAACATGCATTTCATGCCCAGACTAGGTCTGGGGAAACGTCAAAAAGGGATCCATGAGACCATAGTCCTAAAATAGGCCTTTCCCTCATGTGACCTGGTTTATCTGCCTTCACTCGAAGAAAGTTGTAAAGGGCTTAAGAAGATACAAAGACTATTTTGAGAGATTCTCTGAAATGTAAGACTTATCAAGAAGGGTGAAAATGACCACATTGATAAGAAGATGAAACTGAGGATGGAAATATTTTTTCTAGACAACTACTCTTGGGACGAAGACTCCCAGTATAAAATGTAACCTCTCACCGAGAAAGTTGAAATAATTATCTAGGTATTCGAGAAAATTGATTCCAAATACTCGTTTAACCTACAGATAGGGGTGCTAACTCTCTATATGATCCATTCAAATGCTACACTGTCAGACCCGTCCATTTTGTTTAAGGTTCCAGACAACCCTCTTCTCAATTAGAATGTGATACCAGTCCAACCAACTGAAATTAAACCCGACCTTGTTGTTTACTTTATAACATCACCTATTATTCCTTCTCCTATACTGATATCAATGTAACTGAAACCTCCTTTGATAAGTTTGAAGTAATAAAATATATCAATTACCTAAAACTAATCAAAGGGGACAGAATCCTATTGGCCTTGATGGTATCATGTTTTTCCTTGTCTGTATCAATAATGTTCATCTCAGTGTTTTCATTATCAATTTGACCCTCTCTTTAGTACGATAGTTATACTTAGTGAGGGTCGGGTCCCTAGTAGTACTTTCGGCATCACGCTCTGTTCGAGATATCATAAGGGCCTACGCGACCTTAATTTGATCTTTTTTCATGGTCTCTAGTTCAGTATTTAACCTTGAGATAGTCCTCGACCCTTCCTTTCGTCTCAGCCACATTTGAGACATTGGGGTCCCAAGAATGGTCACCCACACTTAAGAGTTACAATTAGTCATGATAGAAGGGACGTGGGATTCAAAAAATTTCTACACGCGTAGTTACATAATATCCTAATTGGATCATTTCCTTGGAACAAGTCATCGGTACCCCTCTCAAACGATCGAGATCACTAAAATCGATGGAATCATTGAAGGCTAAATAATTTTCATCTGAAGAATCATCCTGAAGGTGAGGGACACTATACCTCCCTCCATCCAGAAGTACCTCTTCAGTATCATTGCCATTAATGATCAGCCTTCTCCAAGTAGATTTTAGGGTGGTTTCGAGATCAATGGGCACTTTTTTGACCCGTCTCCTCTGAAGAGACTTTTCATCCACCAACCGAACAGAGGATGTCCCTTCAATTACATTGATGGGATGAATAATTTCAATAGTCCGTCTTAATTGGATAGTGTCACATCCACGGATATTTATGCTTTTGATGGTAAATAAGAATAAAATGAAATACAACAATTACTTTAGTCTAGCGAAATTGAAAATACTTTTCTAAGGGTGATGCTTGACATCTTATTACATATCGGAGTCTGACAATAAAAGAAAATACAATATTAATTATTTGTGTCGTATATAAATCTAAAGCATCGAAGAAACACTTTGGATTCATAAGAGATGATAGGTTTTGATGTAGATATTCCAATGGGGACTATGATTCTTATCTATCACTACCCATAGGTACGTAACTGCGAATATTTTAGGAGGTAGAACAGAATAAAAGTTCAAAGATGCGAGTGGTAACTAATCTTCTTCAGGTTCATCGTCCATCTGGAATGAAAATTATTAAGAAAACATGCCAAATAGATAAAAAAAATTCTATACAAAATATAGAGAATGATAAGGGTAAGAAAAGTACGAAAGAAAATTCTTGAATTTATACATTTTGAAACAAACTAAAATTTCATAAGACTATCAGGGGTATACTGAAACTTACTGATATGTTAATGAATAATATGGTAAAGATAACTACAAAAGGAGTATTGAGTTACTGTGATATTGATTCAAATAATAACTCATAAATTATTAGTTATAGGGCTTCAATAGCATAAACTTACCGTTACAACATAACTTAAGGCATAAGATACACTTGAACAGGCAATCCTAATAAGTGGGGAATAGTAAAATATAGATCAACACACTTGGAGTGAAACTCATATGTATGTGGTAGTACACAAAACTAGGAACTCAACATCTGAGCCCTACAGACTAATTAGATTTATCGTGGGTATACCAGAGTCTAATCCCTGAATCGCAAGGTATCCCAGTTGGTGTTTGTACTGCTAAGGATAATAAATTGTAAGGTTTTTTGTAATTAATAATAAGTTTCAGGGTTCTTCCATATTGAAGGGTGAAGGGGTTTAGAGCCTTAGTACAACAATTTATCGATATGCGGAAAAATTGAGAATATCAAGGGAATCAATATTACGACATAAATTTAAACTACTTATAGGAGATCTTCTTTAAATTTGGATTTCAAAACTATCAGAGAGTGATATAGAAATCATTAATTGAAATACGTTAGCTCAAAATTTTCTAATATTAAAATTTAAATCACCTAGTTTGAGCATTATGAATTTTAGTTGGTTGTGCGAATAATTTATTGGTTGAATGGGTCGTCTGAAACCATAAAAAGTGTATGTAGGCTATATAGGTCTAAAAAACTATTTTTGTAATGTAGCAGGATGGAATTCAAAATTGATTTTCTTCGAAAATTAATTTAAAGTATAATTTTGAAAACCATTTGAAATAAGTTTTTTCTCCTAATGAATTAGAATTTAAAATTAGTACCAGAAGACAAAGTAAGTCTAATTATTATTAAGTAATTAAAGAAAAAGTTTAAGGAAGTTTTGAAACACTTGAAAAAGTAGGCAGGGGTTAAGTGTAAATATAAAAGTTCAAATTTAACTTTAAAACTGAGTTTCTTGAGAAAACTCTATCTTAGAATCCAAACAAGGTGATGTAATATAACAGTTTGTTCAAAGTTAAAAAATAAAAATATTGGGAAAAAAATAAAAATAAAATAGTTGGGGACGCGTCCTCACGCGCCCAGTCAAATTTTTATGCACTTTGTTTTGACATACAGTCACGCGCGTGTGGTTTAATCATCTTCAAACTCTCGATATTTTGACTTTAGGATTTTAAAACTTTGACCTAGATTGTGAAACGTTTTAGAATTCCTATCAATTTGATTTCTGAATAAACATTGTTTAATATTTGAAGACAACTCCAACCATATTGGTTTTAAGAATTTTGGTGGACTAAATCAAGCTATTGGATTTCCATAAAAATGGTGGAATTTTGACCAAATATAATTTTTTTTAAAGTTATTATTCTCATTCTGGCATTATTAAGGTGTTATTCTACAAAGAAAAAATTGGGGAAGATTAAACTTGGTTTGAAGGATTTTGGTGGAGTAGAAACTGAGAATTTGATTTCTAAAAATATCAGGGCCAAAAACTTTAATTTGTGATTTGAGGTATCAAGAGTCATTCTTAGTTCAATTAAACACACATCTAGGTTTTGTGGAACCTAAGCTCAACTTATCACACTTTGAAACTGGTTCAAAGTCAGGGTAGCAAAATCAACCATTGAAGCTCAAGCTTTAATGGAGTTTTCTGCTTTTGAGCTCATTCAGTACATATACACATCAAATTCACATGTAAAAATGTATTTCTACTCTAAAGATATGCAGAAACATAAACACATTCAAGAAATAATCATTCATGCATTAAATCACACAAATGTAAAAACTCTCAAAACTTTACTTGGAAATTTCACTCAGTTTCGATGGATTTTGACTGAGGTAAGAAGAAGTATTTATAGGGTTCATCCAGGAGAGTTTATTAGATGAATTAGAGGTGAAGTACGATTTGTTTACGCAGGTTTCTGGCATGGTGATACTGGATGTAAAAAAGGTATCATAGGTTACCCACATGGTACCACTTATGATGGCTATCCAGTTAGTGACATGTCACCAAGGGTAAAGAATAAGTAAGTTTGGATTTAAGTTTGGGTTCTTGGGTAGTTATCATGTCAGTTTTAACGTTTATAGTTCATTTTATCAAATTTTAGGTGTTTTGTGCAATTATTCAAACTTAATGGATTAGTTTTTGAAAATCATATAAATAGATGTCCTTAAGTTAAACTTTGATTGAAAGTTGGGGTCAAATAGGTATAAGAATGTGTAAAGTATCCTAATTTTATTCACAATTTAGGAGAATTTCAGGGTTATGCTTAGAATTTTGCTAAATTAAAGGACTGAAGGTAAATCTGAGTTGGCCTATTACATTCTTCGTACCAAGAAATAAATTCATCCTCAAATTTTCTAGAGAAAAGGGTAGGGTATCATTATTTCATCATTGTGACACCCCGACTAATTAAATACCGGGTAGCTACTCCTTTATTAAATTAATACAAAATGCCAAGTTGGTTCAGTTAACAACATCACTATCGAAATTATTTTAATGATTACTAACCACCTAGTATTTAAAAAAGTGAGTTGCCAAGTTTTAAGTTAAATCTGATTAACATGCAATAAAAGGATAATGAAAGAATAACAACCATTCACCATAACGAAGCAATAGAATAACCAACAACATAATAATAAGTCCGGAGGAAAAACTCCTCACAACAATCCCACGATGAAACTAAATAAAACAAAGTATCCTGAATTAATTACATGCCAAAAGTCTGAAAATCTGAAATAGGAAATGTTTCTAATAGAAATGGGCGACATGCCCTACAACAGATGAAAGCTGAATATAGAGTCAAGATAGATGAAGCGTCTACTAGAAAAGTCCTATAACTTCCACAAACAGCTACAGCTCGTCACCTGAATGAAAATCCTATGCATGGTGTCCTTGTGGCTGGGCACCTAAAATGGTTTTTACAAAAAGTAGATTTGAAAGCAAACGGGTCAGATCCCGAAAGTGGAGAGTATTTTAAAATAGCAAGTTCTTTAATAACATTAAAACAACAAATGCAAAATACATGTTAGGACGTGCACTCACATGAAATACTCCTCTCGACTAATTTGAGCACTCCTAACGTACCGTACCCATCTAAGTAACATATAAATCTAACCAAACCGTAATAAGTTCTACCCCTTACTACTCGATTCTCATTATGCATTCTAGCGTTATCAACTAAATGGAGCTTTACTTAAACTCGGATTCTCGATTATTTCGCAATACAATTCATTACCGGTTACCCCTTTATAGTTACTCAAAGCGTTTCCGTATTTATATTCACAATACCAACATGAAAGTTCTCATTAATTTAAGTGTATATTAGCCACGCCATAAAAATACAATACAAGCACCCGAGACTAAGCTGCGGTGCACACATACTCTGCTATCCATCCCGGTACATTATGTACATAAGGATCACGCATTCCGAATCTCTCAGGAATCATTCTCAGATAATAGAAAATCACAAACAATGGAGGCGAACACAGTTACATCACATGGGTCACGCACATACCTACGCTCCCACGATCAGCAGACTTATTAACATCCCAATAAGTCCTTCTCTGACCTATGTTCTCGAGGTACCAATCTAAATCCGGGAAACACAAGGATTAGAGGGCCCTAGGCGAACGTAAACCTCCCGTGATAGCAAGTATGGTAGGTATATCATACACATAAAATCATATACATACACCAAGTATACACACATCTTAGTAATCACCGTAATTTATTTATGGTACACTTCTCATTCTCGTACGGACTCATAATGTTACACAATTCACATGTTCCCGGTTAATTCAATTATTTAAGCCGTTAATAATTCTCGCATCGTGATAGTCACTCACGTCCTATTCCATAATTTCCATTCAATTCGAATTGCACTTCTAGGTTTTACTCCTCAATATATCCCAAATGTCCCTACTATATCAATCTATCATCAAGGGAATGTTATCTCTACAATTAAACACGGTTATGGGACACGCGAAATCAAAACAGGCCAAAAAGCCCAAACTGTCAGCTCGTTAGAAGTCTCGTTCGAACGAGGCTGTTCGAACGAGAGTTCGTTCGAACGACCTGGGAATCTAACGAGATCTCGTTCGAACGAACATCCCTCTCATTAGAAGGCAAACTGTCAACTCGTTAGAAGCTCGTTCGAACGACCTGGGTAGGTCTTCTAACGAGGGGACAGTTTCGAGCCCAGATTTTCCCTTTTTCGTTTTTCCAATATTCTTCACTTCTAATCCCACATAAAAATCGTCCCAACATTATTTTAAGGTTTCTAATCCATACTAAACATTCGTAGGTCGTAATAAAACATTTAAAAAGGGCCAAATCTTCCTAAACATCATCAAATCATCCATTCCCTTCATTTATCCCTAAATCCCATGAACATGAACCCTAAAATTTTAAAAATCACCGATGGCATAATTAAATCCGTTTTTGTTATATGCAAGATGTATTTCTATCAGAATAATCATCCTAACACAATTCTACATGAAATCTTTTCATCAAAATATAAATTTCTACTTGCAATTCAATGGGTTTTTATAGATCTCCCAAAAACAATACAATTATATGAATTTCCCTACACATGGAAGAAGCATTCTTTGCAAAAATGAAATTAAACCACTTTCCTTTAATCTTTCTCTGAATCTGGTGTTGGATTGATGAAGGGTGATTTGTTCTCTCTCTCTCTCTGCAGAATTTTCCTTTCTTTCTCTCTCTACCAGCTTTTCTCTAAGGATGACAATGGTGGTTAAGGTTGCCCTAGGAAGCTCTTTCAAAACTCATTCCAATAACCCCCGTAGCCCATTAAGTCATAAGGTGTAGTTAGTGGGTTTAGTGGGTAAAGTCCAAATCAGATTTTTAATTCCTAATTTTCGTGGGTTTTAATTCCCAAAATTCCACAATTACCAAACTACCCTTTTATGTTTCCGGTATGGGCTAAAAATGCCCCGGGACCCAAACTAAACCCCCGGCTAGTGTTTTCTGACTATTTCGACCCTTCCGGACGCGTTGGTGCACTCAAAACGACCATACAGTTAATAGAAATAAAATTCACTTTTTAATTAAAATAATTATATTCCTGACGCGACTGTCACACGCGTCTCAACAAAATTCCAAATTGTCGTATTTCAATCTCCCGACAAATTTCATAATTTCCATATTCATATATAGCCATATATACTCATTAAAAACAAATACCAACTCGCATCTCGCTAGTATTTTTATCCGGATTAATTTCCAATTAATACACATTTAATTCAATTAATCCCATAAATAAATATCATAAAAATACGGGGTATTACATACTCCCCCCCTAATAACAGAATTTTGTCCCGAAATTCGGAATTAGAAAGTACCTAGTAAGAACAACTCTGGATAACGTTCGCGCATCTCATCCTCGCGCTCCCATGTGGATTCCTCGACATTATGATGTCGCCATTGAACACGAACTAACGGAACTATCTTTGACCGCAGTTTCCGCTCACTTCGGTCCAAAATAGCAATCGGCCCCTCCTCGTAGGAGCTATCAGGCTGGAGATCGATGTCCTTTAGAAAAATGTGAGAATGAGCCAAATCATCTCTAAGATATTTCCTTAGCGAGGAAATATGAAACACATCGTGAATCCGATGCAAATGCTCCGGTAATCCAAGTCTATACGCAACCGGCCCAATCCGCTCAATAATAGGAAATGGTCCCACATATCTCGGTGCCAACTTCCCTTTCTTCCCGAAACGTATAATCCCCTTCATTGGAGATACTCTAAGCAAAACCTAGTCCCCCACTTCAAATTCCCTAAAGGACCTCTTCGCATCAGCATAGCTCTTCTGCCTGTCCTGAGCTACCCGAATGCGACTCCGTATCAGCTCTATCCTTGCCGAAGTATCCTGAATCACTTTCGGCCCAAGTAGTTTGTTGTCCCCCACCTCCAACCAACATGCTGGGGAATGACAAGGTCTACCGTATAGCGCCTCAAATGGAGCCATGCCAATGGTGAACTGGTAGGATTTGTTGTAAGTAAACTCCACCAGTGGAAGATACTGCTCCCATCCACCCCCAAAATTAATGATGCACATATGCAACATGTCCTCCAACATCTGGTTTGTACGCTCGGTTTGCCCATCGGTCTGCGGGTGATACACCGTACTCGACCGCAATTCTATGCCCATGGCCTCCTGAAAACTTTCCCAAAACCGTGAAACAAATATCTTGTCTCTGTCAGACACGCTATTTAGGGGCACACCGTGAAGTCTCACTATCTCTGCAATAAAGAGCTGGGCATACTGTCCCGAAGTGTAGTATGTCCTTACGGGTACAAAATGAGTGACTTTGGTCAACCTTTCCACAATTACCCAAATGGAGTCGTGACCTCTCTGTGACGTAGGCAACCCCGTGATAATGTCCATGGAGATGCTCTCCCACATCCACATCGGGACCTCTAATGGCTGTAGAAGTCCTACCGGTCTCTGATGATCCACTTTTACTAGCTGACAAGTGGCGCATTTAGAAACAAACACAGCAATATCTCTCTTCATCCCGCTCCACCAATACTGACGTCTCATATCTTGGTACATTTTGTCCCCACCGGGATGTATCGTGAACCGTGATCCGTGCGACTCTGCCATCACCTCGTGTCGCAGTACCTACCCTTCCGGAACTACTATTCTGCCATTGAAGCGTAATCCCCCATCTGAGCTAACGGTATAGGACTCGGCTCCCTCTGCTAATAATCGAACTATCTGCTCCTGACAGAACGAGTCATCTGCTTGTGCCTTTACCACTCTCGTGACAATCTGTGGTGTAACAGTCATCACCGACATGAATGATCAGGCCACTGCATCCTGGTGTCCCAACTCCTTCCACTTTGCCTTCCACACCCCTGCCACTTCATCTACTGGCCTACGGCTCAACGCGTCTGCTACCACGTTATCCTTCCCCGGGTGATATTGGATATCAAACTGATAGTCCTTCACAAACTCAAGCCACCTTCGCTGCCGCATATTCAACTCCTTTTGCGTGAATAGGTACTGTAGGGACTTATGGTCTGTGAACAATCGAAACTTCTCCCCCAAAGGATAATGTCTCCAAATTCTAAGGGTAAATACCACTGCCGCTAACTCCAAGTCATGAGAGGGGTAATTCTTCTCGTGAGGCTTTAGCTTACGAGAAGCATAAGCTATGGCCTGACTCTCCTTCTACAATACACCTCCAAGTTCTTGCAAGGACGCATCGGTGTAGACTAGATACTCGACTCCCGGTCTCGACAATGCTAACACAGGTGCTGAGGTCAACATATCCTTCAACTCATCAAATGCCAACTGACAGGCATCACTCCAGATGAATGGCACACCCTTACGAGTCAGATGTGTCAAAGGACCCGCTATCTTCGAAAATCCCCGAATGAACCTCCTGTAGTATCCTTCTAGGCCCAAGAAACTACGGATCTCAGTCGGTGTCGTGGGCTGTCCCCACTCCCTCACCGCGGATACCTTCCCCGGATAAACAGATATCCTCCGGTCGAAAATAATATGCCCCAAAAGCTGAACCTCCTTCAGCCAAAACCCGCACTTCTCATATTTTGCATACAGCTCGTTCTGCGTCTGCAAAACCTGCCTCAAATGCTCTGCGTGCTCCTCCTCTGTCTGGGAGTAAACCAGAATATCATCAATGAAGACAATGACGAACTGATCAAGGAACTCTCTGAACACCCTATTCATCAAGTCCATAAACACGGCTGGAGCATTTGTCAAGGCAAAAGGCATCACCCGAAATTTGTAGGAACCATATGTCGTTAAGAACGCAGTCTTCGAGACGTCCTCTTCCCTGATACGCAACTGATGGTATCCCGATCGCAAATCAATCTTTGAGAAGAAAGAAGCTCCCCTCAACTGGTCGAATAAGTCATCGATTCGGGGCAACGGATATTTATTCCGTATCGTGACCTTATTCAACTCTCGGTAATCCACACACAACCTCAACGATCCATACCTCTTCTTTACGAACAACACAGGGGCACCCCACGGCGAAGTACTCCTCCGTATAAACCCCTGACCCAACAACTGCTCAATCTGATCTCGTAGCTCTCGCATCTCTGCCGGATCCATACGGTACGGTGCGCGTGCTATAGGTCTCGCATCTGGTAATAAGTCTATGACAAAGTCTATCTCTCGACTGGGGGGTAGGCCTGGTATCTCCTGAAACACATCTGAATACTCCCTGACAACTGGGATCGAATCTAAAGGAATCACAACCTCCTTAGAGGTATCCTCCTCTATGTAATACAAATGAGCGATCGAGCCTCCCTCTGAGCGAGGCATCGCCACTACAAACATCTCTTGCCCCGGAATGGCAAAAACAATGCTCCCACCGAAGCAATCAATCATGGCTCTATAATCTGCGAGCCAATCCATACCAATAATTACATCGTGCTCATGCATATCTAATACCAACATGTCTGCAGGTAATACCAAACTACCAATCTCTACCCCCACTCCCCAGCATATAAAGAAAATAAGTGACCCACTCCCCAATGGTGAGTCTACACACGTCACTGTGCTCTCTGTTGTGGCTAACAACCCTAAGGCTTTCACAAAATGTGTAGCTATAAAACAATGCGTTGCCCCCGTATCAAACAAAACCCGACCCATAGTGCCATGGATAGGAAACATACCCTCAATAGCGGGTGGTGCCTGTGGAGCTGCTGCCTGCTAAAGTTGGTATACTCTCCCACAGTGCAGCTGCCCCTGCTGAACTGGGACCGCTGGAATGGGTGGTAATGCTCCCATCTGTGGTGGCGCCGGGAGGGCGGCGGGAAACATGGGCCTCTGTGGCTCCTATCGAGCACCCTGTTGTTGCTGTGGGGCCCTGCCCCTATCAGGACAGTCCTGGCATTTATGGCCAGTCTTACCACAAACATAACACTTCCTCGGGAAGTTCCCCCCTCTCTGTCCCTGCTGCCCCTGGCTCTGGTGGTCGTTACCGTTCCTCCCCTGGCCCTGCTGGCCCTGTTGAAACTGTTGTTGGCCGTTCTGACCCTGCTGGCCCTGATGGCCGTTCGGACCCTGATGGCCCTGTCGGAAACCTCCCTATCCGTGCCTGAAATTTCCCGATCTGAACCTCTTGTGATCCCCCTGCTGGGAACCCTGGTCACCCTGTCTCTGCCCCTGAACAGATTGTGCCCCACTAGCACCATGTCCTCCAGTCCTTCCCTGATGGCTAGACTCTCCCGATCTCTTTCCCTCAGCCATGTGAAAGCGGTGATCCTGGCAGTGTAACAGTGCAGCGTTAACCACATCAGAGTAAGTGGCCAACGATAGATTCCCCAACAAATGTTGACGGATCCTTCAAGTCAACCCGTCTGTAAATTTCTGTATCTTCTTCTCTTCTGTTGGTATTTCATCCGGAACAATATTAAATAGATTGGTGAATTCGGCCTCATACTCGGCCATAGTCTTACCTTCCTGTCTGAGATTCATCAACTTCCTCCTCATTTTCGTGTGAACAGCTGACAGAAAATACTTGTGGTCAAACCGCACCCAAAACTCCTGGATAGTGAGAGTATCTCTCTCCTCCACGGTGGTAATAGACTCCCACCACTACAGTGCAGACCCCCCTAGCTTAAAGGTAGCTAGTATCTGCTTCTGGACATCGGTGCACTCATACTTCCTCAGGTGCCGCTGAATGTCCTTCCTCCACTGGCTCGAAACCACAACATCGGAGCTACATGCGAACTCCGGTGGGTGTTCTTTCTGAAAAGCATCACGTACACATTCCCAAGCAGACGAGAATGCATGTGCCTGAACAGGCGAGGCTACTGGCGCCTGAGGTGGTGCCTGCTGAACTACGACTAGTGCGGCATTTACTGCCTGGGCCACAATGGCTGCAACCTCGGCGGCATTCATCGTGCCCTGAACTGGTGCGGGCTGTGGTTCTGGCGTAGAATCCCTGGGAACCCGTGGTGCATGTCGTGGAGGAATCTGAAATAAGAATAAAGTTTATAAGTTCGCAGTTATAAACTTGAAATAGCTGAAGAACGTAGCATATACAAAAGAATACAACAATCCTAAAATATAGGGCTCTACATAAAAGAAATCTCAGCGGAAACATAATAAGCCATACACTAGAACCTGATGCTCTGATACCACCTGTGACACCCCGACTAATTAAATACCGGGTAGCTACTCCTTTATTAAATTAATACAAAATGCCAAGTTGGTTCAGTTAACAGCATCACTGTCGAAAACATTTTAATGATTACTAACAACCTAGTATATAAAAAAGTGAGTTGCCAAGTTTTAAGTTAACTCTGATTAACATGCAATACAAGGATAATGAAAGAATAACAACCATTCACCATAACAAAGCAATAGAATAACCAACAACATAATAATAAGTCCGGAGAAAAAACTCCTCACAACAATCCCACAACTGTACTAAATAAAACAAAGTATCCTGAATTAATTACATGCCAAAAGTCTGAAAATCTGAAATAGGAAATGTTTCTAATAAAAATGGGCGACATGCCCTACAACTGATGAAAGATGAATATAGAGTCAAGATAGATGAAACGCCTACTAGCAAAGTCCTGTAACTTCCACAAACAGCAACAGCTCGTCACCTGAATGAAAATCCTATGCATGGTGTCCTTGTGGCTTGGCACCTAAAATGGTTTTTACAAAAAGTAGATTTGAAAGCAAACGGGTCAGAGCCCGAAAGTGGAGAGTATTTTAAAATAGCAAGTGCTTTAATAACATTAAAACAACAAATGCAAAATACATGTTAGGACGTGCACTCACATGAAATACTCCTCTCGACTAATTTGAGCACTCCTAACGTACCGTACCCATCTAAGTAACATATAAATCTAACCAAACCGTAATAAGTTCTACCCCTTACTACTCGATTCTCATTATGCATTCTAGCGTTATCAACTAATTGGAGCTTTACTTAAACTCGGATTCTCGATTATTTCGCAATTCAATTCATTACTGGTTACCCTTTTATAGTTACTCAAAGCGTTTTCGTATTTATATTCACAATACCAACATGAAAGTTCTCATTAATTTAAGTGTATATTAGCCAGGCCATAAAAATACAATACAAGCACCCGAGACTAAGCTGCGGTGCACACATACTCTGCTATCCATCCCGGTACATTATGTACATAAGGATCACGCATTCCGAATCTCTCAGGAATCGTTCTCAGATAATAGAAAATCACAAACAATGGAGGCGAACACAGTTACATCACATGGGTCACGCACATACCTACGCTCCCACGATCAGCAGACTTATTAACATCCCAATAAGTCCTTCTCTGACCTATGTTCTCGAGGTACCAATCTAAATCCGAGAAACACAAGGATTAGAGGGCCCTAGGCGAACGTAAACCTCCCGTGATAGCAAGTATGGTAGGTATGTCATACACATAAAATCATATGCATACACCAAGTATACACACATCTTAGTAATCACCATAATTTATTTTTGGTACACTTCTCATTATCGTACCGACTCATAATGTTACACAATTCACATGTTCCCGGTTAATTCAATTATTTAAGCCGTTAATAATTCTCGCATCGTGATAGTCACTCACGTCCTATTCCATAATTTCCATTCAATTCGAATTGCACTTCTAGGTTTTACTCCTCAATATATCCCAAATGTACCAACTATATCAATCTATCATCAAGGTAATGTTATCTCTACAATTAAACACGGTTACGGGACACACGAAATCAAAATAGGCCAAAAGCCTAAAATGTCAGCTCGTTAGAAGTCTCGTTCGAACGAGGCTGTTCGAACGAGAGTTCGTTCGAACGAACTGGGCATCTAACGAGATCTCGTTCGAACGAAAGACATCGAATGAACATCCCTCTCGTTAGAAGGCAAACTGTCAACTCGTTAGAAGCTCGTTCGAACGACCTGGGTAGGTCTTCTAACGAGGGGCCAGTTTCGAGGCCAGATTTCCCCTTTTTCATTTTTCCAATATTCTTCACTTCTAATCCCACATAAAAATCATCCCAACATTATTTTAAGGTTTCTATTCCATACTAAACATTCGTAGGTCATAATAAAACATTTAAATAGGGCCAAATCTTCCTAAACATCATCAAATCATCAATTCCCTTCATTTATCCCTAAATCCCATGAACATGAACCCTAAAATTTTAAAAATCACCAAGGGCATAATTAAATCCGTTTTTGTTATATGCAAGATGTATTTCTATCAGAATAATCATCCTAACACAATTCTACATGAAATCTTTTCATCAAAATATAAATTTCTACTTCCAATTCAATGGGTTTTTATAGATCTCCCAAAAACAATACAATTATATGAATTTCCCTACACATGGAAGAAGCATTCTTTGCAAAAATGAAATTAAACCACTCGCCTCTAATCTTTCTCTAAATCTGGTGTTGGATTGATGAAGGTTGATTTGTTCTCTCTCTCTCTCTCTGCAGAATTTTCCTTTCTTTCTCTCTCTACCAGCTTTTCTCTAAGGATGACAATGGTGGTTAAGGTTGCCCTAGGAAGCTCTTTCAAAACTCATTCCAATAACCCCCATAGCCCATTAAGTCATAAGGTGTAGTTAGTGGGTTTAGTGGGTAAAGTCCAAATCAGATTTTTAATTCCTAATTTTCGTGGGTTTTAATTCCCAAAATTCCACAATTACCAAACTACCCTTTTACGTTGTCGGTATGGCCTAAAAATGCCCCGGGACCCAAACTAAACCCCCGGCTAGTGTTTTCTGAATATTTCGACCCTTCCGGACGCGTTGGCTCACTCAAAATGACCATACGGTTAATTAAAATAAAATTCACTGTTTAATTAAAATAATTATATTCCTGACGCGATTGTCACACGCGTCTCAACAAAATTCCAAATTGTCGTATTTCAATCTCCCGACAAATTTCATAATTTCCATATTCATATATAGCCATATATACTCATTAAAAACAAATACCAACTCACATCTCGCTAGTATTTTTATCCGGATTAATTTCCAATTAATACACATTTAATTCAATTAATCCCATAAATAAATATCATAAAAATACGGGGTATTACAATCATGTCTACTGTTTCCCATGTAGCTTCTTCAGTTTTCTGATGTCGCTAAAGAACTTTGACTAATGTTATAGTTTTTCATCGGATAACTCTCTTGTCGATCGGGAATTTGGATATGAATCTATTCAAATTCGTGCTTAGGTTCAATGGCGGTATCTTTCAAAGTAATGACATGACTGGAATTTGGGATGTCTTTTCGCAACTGAGAGATGTGAAATACGTTATGAAGATTAGATAGTATTGGAGGTAATTCCAGACGATAAGGTACTGATCCAATAAGTTCATTAATACTAAAGTGACAAACATAATGAGGTAATAACTTTCGTTTCTTTCCAAAGCATAGTATTTCTATTCATGGAGATACTCGTAAAACACTAGATCATTGATTTGAAATTCTAAAGGATTTCGTCGAGTGTGAGTGTAACTATTTTGTCGACTCTGGGTTGAATGTAAAAATTTCCGAATGAGGCATATATTTTTTATGGTTTTGATGATCATTTTAAATTCCAAGCGAATGATTCTTGATAGATTCATTCCATCATAAGGGTGAACAATAGGGTCGTACATGCATTGCTTTATACGGGGTGGTTTGAATGCTGGTTTGATAACTATTTTTGTAGGAGAATTTGATCAAGGCAAGATGATTCTTCTATAAACTAAAAAAATCTAAGGTACATGCTCGTAACGTATCTTGTAAATGGGATGATTGACATGCTTCCCTTTGAATTACTAAAGTTTGGTTCCTAAGGCTAGCACCAGCAATATGATATGGAAAATCCAATATGGGATGAATGACATGCTTCCCTTTGACTTCAGAGTTGATCCACTTCCCTTTCTAGTAGGAGATAATTTCAAGGACTGAGGATGTCTGGAAAATAGCCCTCATGGTAATGTTAATTTGATACAGATGTTCAAGAACATGCAATTCATTCCCACACTAGGTCTGGGGAAACGTCAACAAGGGATCCATGAGACCATAATCCTAAAATAGGCCTTTCCCTCATGTGGCCTGGTTTATCTGCCTTCACTCGAAGAAAGTTATAAAGGGGTTAAGAAGATACAAAGACTATTTTGAGAGATTCTCTGAAATGGAAGATTTATCAAGAAGGGTGAAAATGACCACATTGAAAAGAAGATGAAACTGAGGATGGAAATATTTTTTCTAGACAACTACTCTTGGGCCGAAGACTGCAGTATAAAATATAACCTCTCACTGAGAAAGTTGAAATAATTATCTAGGTATTCGAGAAAACTAATTCTAAATACTCGCTTAACCTAGAGATAATGGTGCTAACTCTCTATATGATCCATTTAAACGCTACACTGTCAAACCCGTCCATTTTGATCAAGGATCCTAACAACCCTCTTCTCAACTTGAATGTGATACCAGTCCAACAAACTAAAATTAAACCCAACCTTATTGTTTACTTTATAACTTCACCTATTATTGCTTCTCCTATACTGATATCAATGTAACCGAGACCTCGTTTGATGAGTTTGAAGTAATAAAATATATCAATTACCTAAAACTGATCAAAGGGGATAGTATCCTATTGGCCTTGATGGTATCATGTGTTTCCTTGTCTATATCAATAATGTCCATCTCAGTGTTTTCATTATCAAGTTGAGCCTCTCTTTAGTATGATAGTTATACTTAGTGAGGGTCGGGTCCCTAGTAGTATTCTCGGCATCACGCTCTGTTCAAGATATCATAAGGGCCTACGCGACCTTAATTTGATCTTTTTTCATGGTCTCTAGTTCAGTATTTAACCTTGGGATAGTCCTCGACCCTTCCTTTTGTCTCAACCACTTTTAAGCCATGGGGGTCCCAAGAATGCTCACCCACACTTAAGAGTTACAATTAGTCATGACAGAAGATATATGGGATTCAGAAATTTTTACACGTGTAGTTACATAATATCCTAATTGGATAATTTCCTTGGAACAAGTAATCGGTACCCCTCTCAAACGATCGAGATCACTAAAATCGATGGAATCCTAGAAGGCTGTTCGAAGAATCATCCTGAAGGCGAGGGACACTATACCTCCCTCCATCCAGAAGTACCTCTTCAGTATCATCGTCATTAATGATCAGTCTTCTCCGAGTAGATTTTGGGGTGGTTTTGAGCTCAATGGGAACTTTTTTGACCCGTCTCCTCGGAAGAGACTTTTCATCCACCAACTGAACGGAGGATGTCCCTTCAACTACATTGATGGGATGAATAATTTCAATAGTCCATCTTAATTGGATAGTGTCACATCCGCGAATATTTATGCTTTTGATGGTAAATAAGAATATAATGAAATACAACAATTATTTTAGTCTAGCGAAATTGAAAATACTTTTCTGAGGGTGATGCCTGACATCTTATTACATATCGGAGTCTGACAATAAAAGAAAATACAATATTAATTATTTGTGTCGTATATAAATTTAAAGCATCGAAGAAACACTTTGGATTCATAAGATATGATAGGTTTTGATGTAGATATTACAATGGGGACTACGATTCTTATCTATCACTACCCATAGGTACGTAACTGCGAATATTTTAGGAGGTAGAAGAGAATAAAAGTTCCAAGATGTGAGTGGTAACTAATCTTCTTCGGGTTCATCGTCCATCTGGAATGAAAATGATTAAGAAAACATGCCAAATAGATAATTTTTATTTCTATACAAAATATAGAGAATGATAAGGGTAAGAAAGGTACGGAAGAAAATTCTTAAATTTATACATTTTGAAACAAACAAAAATTTCATAAGACTATCAGGGGTATACTGAAACTTACTGATATGTAAACGAATAATATGGTAAATATAACTACAAAAGGAGTTTCGAGTTACTGTGATATTGATTCAAAAAATAACTCGATAACTCATAAATTATTAGTTATAGGCCTTCAATAGCGTAAACTTACCGTTACAACATATCTTAAGGCATCAGATACACTTGAACAGACAATCCCAATAAGTGGGGAATAGTAAAATATAGATCGGCACACTTAGATAGAGTGAAACTCATACGTATGTGGCAGTGCACAAAACTAGGAACTCAACATCTGAGCCCTACAGACTAATTAGATTTACCGTGGGTATACTAGAGTCTAATCTATGAATCGCAAGGTATCCCAGTTGGGGTTTGTACTGCTAAGGATAATAAATTGTAAGGTTTTCTGTAATTAACAATAAGTTTCAGGGTTCTTCCATATTGAAGGGTGAAGGGGTTTAGAGCTTTGGTACAACAATTTATCGATATGCGGAATAATTGAGAATATCAAGGGAATCAATATTACGACATAAATTTAAACTACTTAAAGGAGATCGTCTTTAAATTTGGATTTCAAAACTATCAGAGAGTGTTATAGAAATCATTAATTGAAATACGTTAGCTCAAAATTGTCTAATATTAAAATTTAAATCACCTAGTTTGAGGATTATGAATTTTAGTTGGTTGTGCGAATAATTTTTTGGTTGAATGGGTCGTCTGAAACCATAAAAAAATGTATGTAGGCTATATAGGTCTAGAACACTATTTTTGTAATGTAGCAGGATGGAATTCAAAATTGATTTTCTTCTAAAATTAATTTAAAGTATAATTTTGAAAACCATTTGAAATAACTTTTTCTCCTAATGAATTAGAATTTAAAATTAGTACCAGAAGACAAAGTAAGTCTAATTATTATTAAGTAATTAAAGAAAAAGTTTAGGGAAGTTTTGAAATACTTGAAAAAGTAATCAGGGGTTAATTGTAAATATAAAAGTTCAAATTTAACTTTAAAACTGAGTTTCTTGAGAAAACTCTATCTTAGAATTCAAACAAGGTGATGTAATATAACAGTTTGTTCAAACTTAAAAAATAAAAATATTGGGAAAAAATAAAATAAAAAATAGTTGGAGACGCGTCCTCACACGCCCAGTCAAATTTTTTATGCACCTTGTTTTGACATACAGTCACGCGCGTGTGGTTTAATCATCTTCAACCTCTCGACATTTTGACTTTAGGATTTTAAAACTTTGACCTAGATTGCGAAACGTTTTAGAATTCCTATCAAATTGATTTCTGAATAAACATTGTTTAATTTTTGAAGACAAATCCAACCATATTGGTTTTAAGAATTTTGGTTGACTAAATGAAGCTATTGGATTTCCATTAAAATGGTGGAATTTTGACCAGATATAATTTTTTTAAAGTTATTATTCTCATTCTGGCATTATTAAGGTGTTATTCTACAAAGAAAAAATTGGGGAAGATTAAACTTGGTTTGAAGGATTTTGGTGGAGTAGAAACTGAGAATTTGATTTCTAAAAATATCAGGGCCAAAAACTTTAATTTGTGATTTGAGGTATCAAGAGTCATTCTTAGTTCAATTAAACACACATCTAGGTTTTGGGGAACCTAAGCTCAACTTATCACACTTTGAAACTGGTTCAAAGTCAGGGTAGCAAAATCAACCATTGAAGCTCAAGCTTTAATGGAGTTTTCTGCTTTTGAGCTCATTCAGTACATATACACATCAAATTCACATGTAAAAATGTATTTCTACTCTAAAGATATGCAGAAACATAAACACATTCAAGAAATAATCATTCATGAATTAAGTCACACAAATGTAAAAACTCTTAAAACTTTACTTGGAAATTTCACTCAGTTTCGATGGATTTTGACTGAGGTAAGAAGAAGTATTTATAGGGTTCATCCAGGAGAGTTTATTAGCTGAATTAGAGGTGAAGTACGATTTGTTTACGCAGGTTTCTGGCATGGTGATACTGGATGTAAAAAAGGTATCATAGGTTACCCACATGGTACCACTTATGATGGCTATCTAGTTAGTGACATGTCACCAAGGGTAAAGAATAAATAAGTTTGGATTTAAGTTTGGGTTCTTGGGTAGTTTTCATGTCAGTTTTAACGTTTATAGTTCATTTTATCAAATTTTAGGTGTTTTGTGAAATTATTCAAACTTAATGGATTAGTTTTTGAAAATCTTATAAATAGATGTCCTTAAGTTAAACTTTGATTGAATGTTGGGGTCAAATAGGTATAAGAATGTGTATAGTATCCTAATTTTATTCACAATGGCACTTTAGTAGTTTAGGAGAATTTCAGGGTTATGCTTAGAATTTTGCTAAATTAAAGGACTGAAGGTAAATATGAGTTGGCCTATTACATTCTTCGTACCAAGAAATAAATTCATCCTCAAAATTTCTAGAGAAAAGTGCAGGGTATCATTATTTCATCATGTCTACTATTTCCCATGTAGCTTCTTCAGTTTTGTGATGTCGCTAAAGAACTTTGACTAATGGTATGGTTTTTCATCGGAGAACTCTCTTGTCGATCAGGAATTTGGATATGAATCTATTCAAAATCGTGCTTAGGTTAAATGGAGGTATATTTCAAAGTAATGACATGACTGGAATTTGGGATGTCTTTTCGCAATTGAGAGATGTGAAATACATTATGAAGATTAGATAGTATTGGAGGTAATTCCAGACGATAAGGTGCTGGTCCAATAAGTTCATTAATACTAAAGTGACAAACACAATGAGGTAATAACTTTCCTTTCTTTCCAAAGCATTGTATTCCTATTCATGTAGATACTCGTAAAACACTAGATCATTGATTTGAAATTCAAAAGGATTTCGTCGAGTGTGAGTGTAACTATTTTGTCGACTCTGGGTTGAATGTAAAAATTTCTGAATGAGGCATATATTTTTTATGGTTTCGATGATGATTTTAAATTCCAAACGAATGATTCTGGACAGATTCATTCCATCATAAGGGTGAACAATAGGGTCGTACATGCATTGCTTCGTACGGGGTGGTTTGAATGCTGGTTTGATAACTATTGTTGTGGGAGAATTTGATCAAGACAAGATGATTCTTCTATAAACTAGAAAAATCTAAGGTACATGCTCGTAACATATCTTCTAAAGTTTAAATTACTAATTCTGATTGACCATCAGTTGGGGGATGAAAGGTTATGCTTAGATAAAGTTTGGTTCCTAAGGCTGCTTGTAAATCTTGCCAAAATTTTCTGATAAATTTGGGAACTCGATCGGATATGATAGAAATAAATACTCCATGTAATCTCATAATTTCCTAAATGTAGAGTTCACTCAATCGTTGAAAAGAATCATTGGATTTAACTGGTAGAAAATGGGCAAATTTTATAAGACGGTCAATGATAACCCTTATCATATATAAACCTTGAATCATTCGGGGTAATCCGCTGGTAATGTCCATAGTTATATGATCCCATTTGCATAGGAAGTGGTTCGAGTAAGCCGTTGGGATGTTGGTGCTCAATTTTTAACTCCTGGAATTTTGGACACTTGGCTACAAAGTGTACAATATATTTCTTCATATCGGACCACCAATAATGTTAATTGAGATTCTGGTAAAATTTGGTGCCATCGGGGTGAACCATGACTTTAAAATGATGATCTTAATGCGAGATTTCTTCTCTAAGTGAAGATATGAGGGGAATATATGCTTGGTTTTTGAATTTTAACCCACGCTTAAGGTTTAAAGTCCAATCTTTTTTGGGGAGGTTATTTTGAAGATTCATAATTTTCTTGTGTAGAAGGGGGTGAGCAATAATGTTTTGTAATAAAATTTAGTTTATAGAGAAGTCTTATCATAAATTGAAATGTCAAATAGTTTTAAAAAGTACAAACATATTATAAAGGCTTCCTTGGGCTTTGCATCTTACAACTTCAGCAACTACGTTACCCTTTTCAGGATGGTAAATTTGGTGAAATTTATAATCTTTCTAAAATTATATCCATCATCGTTGCCTAATATTAAGATCTTTCTGTGTGAATATGTATTTCAATCTTTTATGATCAGAGAAAACCAGAAATTTTTCTTCGTTTAAGTAACATCTCCAAATCTCTAAAGCAAAGACTTTTGTGGCTAATTCCAAATCGTGTACCAGATAGTTACGTTGATGAGTCTTTAATTATCTAGAACCATACTCGATTAATTTACCTTGTTACATCAAAATACACAACCGAGTTTTTGTAAGGAGGCATAGGTATCCATGAAGGCAACAGGGGCATTAATTAAACCAAATGACACGACCAAAAACTCAAAATGGCCATAGTGGGTTCGAAAAGTGATTTTGGATATATCTTCTTCCTTCACACATAGTTGGTGATAACCAGATCGTAAATCAATTTTGGAAAATATTCTTTCTCCCGCTAATTGATCAAAAAAATACCCTACCCTAGGCAAGCGGTATTTATTTTTTATGGTGACTAGGTTCAATTTTCTGTATTCAGCGAATAAACAAAAAGATCGGTCTTTCTTTTGCACGAATAAAATTGGTACTCCCCAAGGGGATGTGGGGGGGCGTATAAATCCTTTATTGAGTAAGTCGTCCAATTGTGTTTGAAGTTTTCTTAATTCCAAAGGAGCAAAATGATATAGGGGAAGTATTTTGTAATATTTTGATAAAAAACTCAATCTCTAATGAGGGAGGTAATCTAGGTAAATCTTCAGGGAACACATCTTTGTGTTAGTTCATAATATTTGAAAGGGAGGGGTCTTATTTGAAAAAGTAAGGATCAACGTGGATTTCTTCCTTGAGAACAAAATGAAGTTTATTGAGGTGGTTTGAACATTATTACCTTTGTATGACACTCAATGAGGGCGAAGATCGGAGATAAAATGTCCATTCCTATGATTAAGTCGAACCATCTAATCAGTATTGATTAAGTCTAGGGTTAATGGTTTAGCTCCAAATTGTAAGGTATGATGTTTACAAATTCTATTGGTAACGGCTATTTCTCCTATTGGCATTCCTACAATGAAAGGATAAGTTAATGTACTATATGATAACTATAACCTTGTTACGCATGACTGGCCAATAGAAGAGTATGTGGATCTAGAATCAAATAATATATGTGCCGAGATATTATAAAATGGAAGATTACCTTTGACCACATTGTGGTAATTTTGATTTTTTGCTACAAGAAGGGAAGAATTCCAACTTTGATTCTTAGTAACTGGTTCCTGCTTCTTTTCGCGATGGTTTGATTGCAGCGGACAATCTACTGGTGGGATTTTTGAAATGAGGTTTAACAAAGTTAGCAGAGGTAGAAGGAGGAGGCATTTGCAAATTTAGTCATTGGGGTCTCAAGTGTCCTACTTGAATACAGTTATTGCAACGTATAAAAGGTATGTTGGTACCATGTTGAATTTGGCTGAATGCTCTTCCATCCTTGGCTTTATTGTAAGGGTGATCTCAATATTTTAGTTGATTCCTAATAACATTAGGATTTTGAGAAGGATTAGAAATACGGGCTAGCTTAGTAACTGTAAGATTTTTCTCTATAAGAGGGGATATTTCAATAACTCTGTTAAACTCTTATACCTGCAAAGGCATAACAAAACATTGTATGGTTTGGCATAAACCTCGTTCAAAATGCTTGCACTTTTTAGGCTTCATATTTCAATAACTCTTAGGCATATTGAGATAGTTTGGTAAATTTGGATTCTTATTGGGCCATTATCATTTTCTACTAATGTAGGTTTAAGAAAGATATGGTCATTTGATCTCTTAAACTCTCAGAAAAGTACTTGTTATAGAAAATTTCTTTAAATTTTCCCTAGGTTAGTCCATTCACATTATGAGAATGTGTAATGGACTGCCACCGAAAGTCTTCTTCTCCTTCGAATAGATAGGAAGATAACTTTACCCTATGCTCAAGGATGATTCTAACTCCATCAAGTACAATAAGTGTTTGGTGAATTCATTTCTTGGCTTTTCACTGCCCCGAACTTTCAAATAAATGCTGGGGGTTTCTGTCTTAAAAATTCCTTAAGAACGATCATCCTTCGAGTTTGATTGGGAACTTTATTATTCACAGGAGGTGGAGGTATAGTTTGTTATCACTGGGTTAGGTTAACTAACTCTTGAAGAAATCGTGAGATTTCTTCATTTGTGGTAGTTGGATTTAACATTTGTGGAATAGGTTGTTCTTTTGCATTCCACTAGTAGTTGCTCGAGTAGTAACCATCCTATATAGACAATATTGTAACGGATAAATTACAAGTAAAGATATAGAAATAAGTCATCATTTTATATCATATTAGGTTTTTCTGTACATAGTTAATGTAGAAAATAAACAAAACAGAAAAGTACATAACCGTCAGTTTTATTACCATCACACCAAAAGACACAAAAATAGAACTATTAGGTTATACTACGGTAGTGACGGTCGTCTACTTGAAAACGTGAACTTTTATTGAATTACATCCATACTCTGGTGATCAGTTTAAGCCATTTGAGGAACTATATGCTCATATTCAGTATCATCATCATCATCATCATTTAAGGAGTCTCGTGAAGTGGTTGTATCGATAGGGGTAAATATTATAATAATGAGGGAAAGAGATCCATAGTGTATCGGGTAATCAAGAGGAGTCATAATAACTTTGTTGGGAAGTACCAGGTCCCACACGAGATGGATTGCTTATTCTACAAATTTTTGGTCACCGAAAAACCGTTTGACTTGTCGAGTGGACTCATCTTCTCCCATTAGGTGACCAATGAGTAAACTATTTTTATTCTCAGTACTATCAATTTCCCAATCACGATCGATGATTCTGATGGGTTGGCACAATTTATCACATCCCACTTCTTTAATATCCCGCTCAAAGTGTGCATGCGTCGAACCACAAATGACGAGATAAATGTCATCCCAAATGTTCATTACTGCAAAACATTATGAGTCATAAAATATAATAAGGAAATTTTTTTAAATAATAAACACTTAATACGTTGGCAAAGATTCCTGTAGTTATCCCGTTTAAGCACAAAACCCGGTCACGCTTTGATACCATGTTGTTGCATCCGGGAATAATTATGCTTTTGATGATAAATAAGAATAGAATGAAATAAAACAATAATTTTAGTTCATTATAATTGAAAATTCTTTTATTAGGGAGATGCCTAGAATCTTATTACATACCGACATCTAGCAATAAGAGAAAATACAATACTAATTCTTCATGCTCGATAAACCACTTTCCTGGAATCCAAACAGGGTAATGTTATATACCAAATTCTTCAAAATTATATATATATATATATATATATATATATATATATATATATATATATATAAAATTTTAACTGGAGACGCGCCCTCACATGCCCAGTCCAATTCGTGATTCACCCGGTTGGACTTAAACTCGCGCACGTGTGGTTTAATCATCTTCAACCTCTCAACATTTTGACTTCAAGCTTTTAAAACTTTTACCTCTATTTCCAAACATTTTAGAAATCCTTTTAAGTTGACTTCTGAATGAAAGTTACCTAATTTTTGAATACGAATCCAACCATATTCCTTTTAAGAATTTTGGTGGGCAAAACAGAGATATTGGATTTCTTTAAAAATGGTGAAATTTTGACCAAATAGAAATATTTGAAAGTTATGGTTCTCATTCCAGAAATATAAAGGTGTTATTCTATATTAAAAATGGGGAAGATTAAACTTAATTTGAAGGATTTTGGTGGAGTAGAAACTGAGAATTTAATTTCTAAAAATTTTAGGGCCAAAAACTTCAATTCGTGATTTGAGGAATCAAGAGTCATTCTCTTAGTTCAATTAATCACAAACCTAAGTTCCTGAGAACCTATGATCGGCGTACCCCACTTTGAAACATGTTCAAATTCACGGAATCAGAATCCACTATTGAAGCTCAAGATTTAATGGTGTTTTCAGATTTTTGAGCTCATTCAGTGCATATACATATCGACTTTCACATGTAAAAAAGTATTTCTACTCTAAAGATATACAAAAAGATAAACGTATTTAAGAAATAATCATTCATACATAAAATCACATAAATGTAAAAACTCTCAAAACTTTACTTTGAAATTGCACTGTGTTGGGATGGATTTCGACTGAGGTAAGAAGGTGTATTTATGGGGTTCATCTAGGAGAGTTTAATAGTTGAATTAGAGGTGAACTTTGGGCTAGTTTACACAGGTTTATAGCATGTTTCCATTGGATGTAAAAGGGTACCTCATAGGTTACCCACATGGTACCACCTATGCTGGTTATCCATCTAGAGCTATATCACGAGGGGGAAAATAATAAACACGTTTCAATTTATGTTTGGGTCCTTGGGTAGTTTTATGTATGTTTCAAAGTTTATAGCTTGTTTTATCAAATTTTAGGTGGTTTTGTGTAATTATGAAAACTTAATGGATTGTCTTATGAAAATCTTATAAAATATATGCCCTTAGGTTAAATGTTGATTGAAAGTTGAGGTCAAATAAGTATAGTATTATGTAAACTATCCTTAATTATATTTATAGGGTCACTTTAGTAATTTAGGACAATTTTAGGATTATGTTTAGAATTTTGCTAAATTAAAGGACTGAAGGTAAATTTGATTTGGGTTGCTACGTTCTTCTTACCAAAAAAAATTTCTTCCTACAAATTACCTAGGAAAAGTATAGTGTATTATTGTTTCATCATCTCTTTTATTTCCCATCTAGCTTATTTAGTTATGTGATGTCGCAAAAGACCTTAACTAGTGGTATGGTTTTTTGTCGGAGAACTTTCTTTTGTTGATCGAGAATTTGGATATGAATTTCTTTAAATACGTGGTTAGGTTCAATGGAGATATCTTTCCAAGTAATGACATGATTGGCATCCACGATGTATTTTGCAATTGGGAGATGTGAAATACGTTATGAAGATTTCATAGTTCGGGAGGTAATTACAGATGATAAGCTACATGTCCAACACATTCAATAATTCTAAAAGTACCAATATAGTCGTGTGATAACTTTCCTTTCTTTCCAAATCACAATATAGTATCCCTTTTCGTAAAGATACTTGTAAAAACACTTGATCATTGACTTAAAATTCTAAGGGCTTTCGCCTAGTGTCAACCTCACTCTTTTGTCTACTCTGGGCTAAATGTAATTTTTCTCGAATGAGACGTATCTTCTCTATAGTTTGGTGATAACTTTAGGTCCAAGCGAATGATTCTCGCTAGATTCATTCTAGCATAAGGATGAACAAAAGGGTCATCCATGCAGTGCTTCATACAGGATTTTTTGAATGTTGGTTTGATAACTAATATTGTAGGATAATTCGATTAAGGCAAGATCATTGTTCCATAAACCAAAAAAATCTAAGGTATAAGCTCATAACATATCTTATAAAGTTTCAATTATTCGTTCGGATTAACCATCAGTTTGGGGTTGAAAGTCCGTGCGTAGATAAAGTTTGGTTCTTAAGGGTGCCTCTTAAACTTGCCAAAATTTTCCTATAGATCTGGGATCTCGATCGGATATAATAGAAATAAGTAAGACGTGTAATCTCAAAATTTCTTGGATGTAAAGTTCACTCAATCATTGAAAAGAATCAATGGATTTGATTGGTAGAAAATTGGCAGATTTGTAAGACAGTCAATGATAACCCTTATTGTATTTAAACCTTTAATCATTTTAGGTAATCCGCCGACAAAGTCCATAGTTATATGATCCCATTTACGTTCTAAGATATGAAGTGGTTGGAGTAAATCGTTGGGATATTGATGCTTAATTTTTACCTCATGGCATGTTAGACACCTGTCTATGAGTGTACAATGTCTTTCTTCATATCGGGCCACCAATAATATTTCTTATGATTCTGGTACACTTTGGTGCTGCGAGCATGAACCATGAATTTAGATTGGTGAGCTTCACGCAAGATTTCTTCTCTAAGTGAAGATATGAGGGGAATACAAATTTGGTTTCTAAATTTTAACCCGCGCTCGGGGTCTAAACCCCAATCTTTTTTCGACGGGTTGTTTGGGAGTTTTTTCTTTTGGTAATGATATATTCATCTTGATCATGAAGATCCATGCTTTTCTTATGTATAATTGGGGGAGCAAAAATGTTTCGTAACACAATCGGGGTTATAGAGAAGTCTCTTCATAAATTTAAATCTCCAATAGTTTCCAAAAATACAAACATATTACGGAGGCTTCCTTGGGCTTTGCGGCTTAAAGCATTAGAAACTAAGTTACCATTTTAGCGGATGAAAAAGTAAGTTAAAGTTATAGTCTTCCAACAATTCTATCCCTCGCCGTTGCCTAAGATAAAGATCTTTTCTGTGTGGATATGTATTTCAAAGGTTTATGGTCAGAGAAGACCTGAAATTCTTCTCCATATGAGTAACATTTCCAAATCATTAAAGAAAGGACTATTATGGCTAATTCTAAATCGTGTACCACAAAGTTACATTCATAAGTCTTTAATTGTAAATAACCATACTTAATTACTTTACCTCGTTGCATTAATATAGAATCGAGTCCTTGTAAAGAGGCCTCGGTATAAACATCGCGTAACACCTTGTATTTTTTAGCATATATAATTTGATTAATTTGGTGACCAAGGATTTAATTAATCGTGAGGATTTATTTAAATTAGTGAATTGAGATTTAATTACTGTGGTTATTTTTAAAGTTCACATGTGTCGTAATTTCAGGACGAGATTGGAGATATTAGTAAAGTAACTCGGAAGATGATTTTGAGAGCACGGTTGATTCCGGATAGCTCGAGATAGTCGAAAAAGAGTAGATAGGGTAATAAATGGGTCTCGGGGCATTTTTAGGCATAATCGGGCTTACACGGGAATGTTCGGGTCATTTGGGCTTGACCCAGAGGCTTAATTTCGGGATTAGAAAAATAAAACTTATATTAGGGAGAAAACCCCAGTTTTGTAGAGAAGAAAAAAGGGAGGATTTGGGAGATCTTTTGGGAGCCAAACCAATAAGAGGGGTGTGTTCTTCGTCAAATCTTCATCTACATCAAAGAAAATCTAACCCTACGAATTTATTTAGGCATGTAGTTAAACTTTCTTTCAATTTAATTTGTTGTTTCTATTAATATCATGGTGGGTGTAATTGAAATTTGATTTGGGGAGTGGGTTAACGTGTAAAAAGGGGTTTTGAGGAATATATTATTAGGTAAAGTACTCTTAGGTCCCTCGCAAACAAATTTTAAACACTGAAAGAACTTTGAAAAATTTTAAAAACTTAGTTCTACTAGTTCTCTTCTTATGAAATTCCACGCTAGTGGCATAAAAAGTGGACCAAATAGTAAATTGCCCCTAAATGTTTAAAATTTGTTTCCAAGGGACGTATTTGTAAATTGCCCTATAATATGTTGGGTAGATTAAATGTTGAATTAATGATGAAATGCGACTCAAAGTTTGTGGAATATGATTTATAGTATAAGTCCAGTAGTTAATATTGTTTAATTTGGACTCTAGGATCGTAATTTAGAAAATGGTTTAATGAAACCATTGAAAACTCGATTCAGGAATCGTTGAATTTGACGAGACAATGATGTTTAAAGGTTAATATGGTGATCAAATATGAGTGTTACCTTTTAACTTTGATTGGGTTAAAATTATGAGATGATATTTAGAAGCATTGATGAACAAAAATGGAGGAATAATGCTACAAAAAAGAAGTAGTTACATATTTTTTAGAGTAAATACATGATGGGAAAATTAGTTTGAGTTATGGGTTCAAGGAGGAAGAACTTGAGGTTTTAGTAATGGGAGAAAGAAGTGGGAAGAAGAATAAGGGTTGGAAGTAGCATCGAATGACTTTAAAAGTCGTTCGAACAACCTTGCAAGTCGTTCGAACGATAATGAGGGTCGTTCGAACGACAAGGGTGAAATTTGTGCAGTTTCGTCATTTTCCTTGATTTCTTTTGGGATTTTTCCTTAAGTCTTTAATTAGACAAAGAAATTAAAGGGGGATTAATACCTAGGATAATGGGAGTTAGGTATTAAGGAATATTAACATTAGTAAAGGTGACAAATTTATTTACGGGACTTTATGCGATAAATCCTAAAAGGTTAAATGACGGACTAAGTAAGGGAGTCCGGGTATTTTTGTTGAGTGACACCACTTAGATACAAATTAATTAAAGTAAAATTTATTAGATTAAGGTTCAGGGATTCGACTCGGATATTTTTAGGCTGAGTGTTGCGGGAGTTAGGCACAGGGTAGCCAGTTTAATTATTATATAAATATATAATAAATTATCAAATATTAAACTTGACGAGAGATGTTCACCTTAATAGTGGAATTTTGTGTAATTAAATCTAAGGGATGAAGATACGGATCAAATGAGTGAGTCTGGGTATTTTAATTGGCTGACACTAATTAAATAACAAAATAATTATGGTATTATTAATTAAATTACTAGTCGGGATATAGACTTGGGGATTTTGGGCTAGTGCTACGAATGTTAGGCACGGGTTAGATGGACTTTTATTAAATATATGTATACGGTAGTGTGATAATATATATATATATATATATATATATATGTGTGCGTGTGTGTGTGTGTGTGTGTGTGTGTGTGTGTGCGCTTTATATATATCGTTGTGGATGATATTTATAGGAATGCATACCCCTCTAGTGCTATCATAGTATGGTGAGCGATGTGGGTGATTCCCCTGGCTTGAGGAGCCGGAAAGTATAATCTCCAAGTCATAGCGTCCAATATTTATATGGTGTGATCCTTTTCGGGGTGAGACGTCATGGGTATGATTCTGTTTCACACCCGGGGAACTATGACTGCCCCCGCTATGCTTATTATTATTAGTTTAGTTAGAGTGAGCATACCTGGGATGTAATATCATTTTAGAGAAAGCATCCGGTGAGTTATTACTCTGGAATGGATGGTTATTATACTTGACGTGTGTGATCGTTGTAGTATACTAGTACGTATGTAATATGAGTAGATAATTATATATGGGGTTAATACGAAAGTGTGAATGTATTTCTTATATAACTGGTGTGAAAGTTAGATGATTTAACAAGGAGATTTCTTATATAACTAATGTGAAAGTTATATGATTAAAAAGTTATTTCCTATATAACTCATGTTAATGTTATATGATTTAATATAGTTGAACCGATTAATAAGTTAATGAGAAGATAATTTAATAATCAATGTAAGAATACTCGGGTTAGAGTATTGCGGTAGAAAAAGGTGTCATATGGCTAGTTAGGTGGTCCAGCTTAACTAGGAAGGTTAGAAGGCAAGAGTTAGGTGTCAACATTAAATGAAGGGTGAGTTATATCTCAAGAGAGTGGGATAGTAGCTTTAATATGAAGAGTGTGCATGCAAATTTTATTATTACAATTTAATTACTTACTAAATATTTTCAAAATGTTTTACTTAGGCTATGACCCGTGTCAAAAATCTTTTTCAAAACATTTAGGTGTCCAGCCATAGGGACACCCAGTTTGAGGATTCTATCCAGGGATGCGCAAATCATGTGGAAGTTATAAGACTTTTCTATAGACACTTCATTTATTCATTCCTAGTGTAGGACCTTTATTTCAGTACTCATTTGTGCCTGTCATCCTCATATTTAATATTTATTTATTTATTTGACCTTGTGTATCCATGTTATTGTTTCAGTTTACTATTGTATTTTATTGTTGAACCGGTGGTCGATTCGGTCATCTTTATTTATATTCTTCATATGTGTTGGATTCAGTTACAAGTTTATGTGGATGGTTTTACTATTTTTATTTGCATGTTGTTAATTAAAGAAACTTAAAATTTGGCACGGGTATATTTAAATTTGGTGGTTAGTAACTTTAAAATGTTTTTGACATTGATACTAAGAATGACCCATATGAGACCAACGTTTTATTTTAATCATGGGTTGACCACCTGATATTTTAGTAGGTAGGGTGTCAAATATTGTAGCTGATATTCTTGGAAGGAGTGGTTATGACGGGGGCAGTGGTCAATTTTTCTTTTAAAATGGGAAAAGCTTGTTCTCACCTAGGGTTTCATATGAATTGGACATCATTCCTATTTAACTTCATCAGGGGTAGTTCTATTTGGGAAAATCCTTCTACAAAACGTCGATAGTATCCCATAAGACCTAGAAAACTTCATAGTTCTGTGATGGTTGTTTGTTAAGACGATTCAAATACTGCAGTGGTTTTGGTTGGATCTACTTGTATTACTATTGTTGTAACTACATGTCTAAGAAACTTTACTTCTTCCATTATAAAATCACGTTTTTTTTGCGTACAATTGATGTTTAAAAAGAGTTTTCACTACTATACATAAGTGTTCTTCGTGTTCTACGCAGGTCCTAGAATAAATTACAATTTCATCTATGAATACGATCACAAACTGATATAGGAAAGGTCAAAATATTTTATGCATTGAATCCATGAAGGCAGCTGGAGCATTGGTTAAACTAAAGGACATGAACAAAAACTCAAAATGGCTATAATGGGTTCAGAAGGTGGTTTTGGATATATCTTCTTCCTTCACATGAAATTGGTGATAATCAGATCGTAAATCAATTTTGGAAAATACTCTTGCTCCTTACAATTTATCAAACAAATCACCTATCCTAGGCAAGGAGTATTTATTTTTTATGGTGACTTGGTTCAATTTTTGGTGATCAATTCACAATCGAAAAGATCCATCTTTCTTTTGCACGAATAAAACTAGGTCTCCCTAAGATGTTGTTTTGGGGCGTATAATTCATTTACTGAGTAAGTGGTCTAATTGTGTTCGAAGTTATCTTAATTGTAAAGGCTCCATATAGTAACGAGGTAATGAAATGGGGTAAGTATTTGGTAATAGGTTGTTATAAAACCCAATCTCTCAAGGGGGAGGTATTCTAGGTAAGTCTTCGGGAAACATATCTTTTTATTGTGTCTAAATATTGGAAAGGGAGGGGGGGTCCTTTAGTTACTTATTTATAAATTAAGGGTTCATGGGGATTTTTTCCTTTAAAACAAAACAAAGTTTTGTTAAGTGGTTTGAACATTACTGCTTTTATATGACAGTCAATGTGAGCGTAGTTTGGAGATAAAATGTGCATTCTTATGATTAACTCAACTTCCATCAAATCGAGGATGATTAAGTCTTGGGTTAATATTTTCTCTCCATAATGTAACATATGATGTTTACAGATTCTATTGGTAATTACATTTCTACCGTTGGCATTCCTATAGTGAAAGGATAAGCTAACGAACTACAGGATAAATGTAACCTGGTTAGGCATGACTGACTAGTGAAATACCGTGTGGATCCAAACTCAAACAATATATGTTATGAAATATTATAAAAAGGAAGATTACCTTAGACCACATTGCGGTAATTATGTTTTTCCCTAGGAGAAGGGAGGAATTCTGACTTTGATTCTAAGTAACTAGTTCCTGCTTCTTGTCACGAGGGTTTGATTGTGGCGAATGATTACAACTATTGATGGTATTTTTTAAATGAGATTTAACAAAGTTAGTAGAGGTATAAGGATAAGGCATTTGTAGATTTGGGCATTGGGGTCTCAGGTGTCCTACATGTTTGCATTAATTGCAACATATAAAAGGTTTGTTAGTACTGTGTTGAATTTATCCGAATGCTTTGCCATCCTCGGATTTATTGTAAAGGTGATCTTGTTGATTTGATTGATTCCTAATAACATATGGATTTTAGGAAGGATTAAAAATACAGGTTGGGTTAGTAACTGCAGGATTTTTCTCTTTAAGAGAGGATATTTTAACAATTCAGTCCCACTCTTAAAGCTGTGATGGGATAACAAAAGACTTTATTGTTTGGCGTAAACCTCGTTCAAGATGCTTGCACATTTCGGGCTTGGTGTCAACATACTCTTGGGAATATCGAGATAGTTTGGTAAACTTGGCTTCATACTTGCCCATTGTCATTTGTTGTTGTAATAGGTTTAAGAAATCTACGGTCATTTGATATCTTATAGTCTCAGAAAACTACTTGTTATAGAAAATTTCTTCAAATTGTCACTGGGTTAGTTCTTTCACATTACGGGAACGTGTAATGGACTGCCACCAAAATTTTGATTCTCCTTCAAAGAGATACGAAGCTAACTTTACCCTACATTCAGGGATAATTCCAACTCCGTCAGTACCTTGAGTGTTTGGTGAATCCATTTCTTAACTTCCACTATGCCAAACTTTCAAAGAAATGTTAGGGGTTTCTGTCTTAAAAATTCATTAAGAGCATTCAACCTTCGAGTTTCGTAGGAAATTTGATTATTCAGAGGTGGTGTAAGTATAGTTTACTTTCATTGGATTAAGGTAACTAACTCTAATGAGTAAACTATATTTAATCTCTGGAATAGCAATTCCCAATCACGGTCGATGCTTCGGATGTGTTGGCACAATTTGGTATATTCCACTTCTTTGATAGAAATTGCAAAGCATGCATGCATCGAATCACGAATGTCAAGATAAATGTCATCCTAGATGTTAACTACTGCAAAACATCATGAGTCATAAAATATAATAAGGAAAATATTTTAAAATAATAATCACTTTAAATGTAGGCAAAGATTCTCGTCGTTGTCCCGTACTGCATAAAACTTGTTTATTCTCTAATACCATGTTATCACATCCACGTATATTTATGCTTTTGATCATAAATAAGAATAAAATGAAATACAAAAATAATTTTAGTGCAGTGGAATTGAAAAGACATATATCAAGGAGATGCCTCTGACAGTAAAAGAAAATACAATATTAATTGTTCGTGTCGTACATAAATTTAAAGCATTGAAGAAACGCCCAAGATTCCTAAGATTTGATAAGTTGTGGTGTAAATATTCCAACGAGAACTACCATTCTTATCTGTCATTACCCATATGTACGTAACTATGAATATTTTCAGACGTAGAAGAAAATAAAAGTTCAAAGATGCGGGAAGTAACTGATCTTCTTCATGTTCATCCTCCATCAGGAATGAAAACAATTAAGGAAACATGCCAAATAGATAATCTTTATTTCTATACAAGATATAGAGAATGATAGTGGTTATAAAGTCATTGAAGAAAATTCTAGAATTTGGACATATTGAAACAAAAGGAAATATCATAAAACTATTAGGGGTATACTCAAGCTTACTAATATGTAAATGAATAATATGGTGAAGATAACTGGATAACAGAGTATCAAGTTACTGTGATATTAGCTCAAATTATAACACGATAACCCATAAATGATTGGTTATAGGACTTCAATAGTGTAGACATACCGTTACAATATCACTCAAGGCATAATATGCAATTGAATAGGTAATCCTAATAATAAGGGAATAGTACAATATAGCTCGGCACACTTATCTAAAGTGTCACTCATATGTATGTAGCATTACATAAAACTAGGCACTCAATATCTGAGTCCTACAGGACAATTAGATTTATCGTGGGTATACTGGGGTCTAATCCCTGAATCACAAGGTATGCTACTTGGGGTTTGTACTGATAAGGATAATAAATTGTAGGGTTATGTGAAATTAATAATAAGGTGTAGGATTTTGCTATACTAAAGGGTGAAGGGGTTTAGCGGTTCAGGATAACAGTTTATCGATTTTGAGAATAATTGACAGTATAGAGGGAATCAATATTATGAAATAAATTTAAACTACTAAAAGGAGATCGTATTTAAATTTTGAGTTCAAAACTATCACAGAGTGATATAGCAATCATTAATTAAAAGACATAAGCTCGAAATAGTGTAATATTGAAATTTAAATCACCTACTTTGAGTATCATGAATTTCGGTTAGTTGTGTGGATAATTTACTGGTAGATTGTGTAGTAAGAAACCATAAGAATTGTAAGTAGCCTATATAGGTCTAAAACATGTGTTTTGTAATGTAGCAGGATGGAAATTCAAAAGGGATTTTTCTATAAAATTAATTAAAAGCGTTTAATGTATAATTTTCAAAACCTTTTAAATAAATGTTTTGTCCTTATACATTAGGATTTCAAATTAGTACCAGAAGACAAAGTAAGTTTAATTACTCTCAAGTAATTGTAGAAAAAGTTTAAGGGAGTTTTGAAATACTTGAAAAAGTGGGTAGAGGATAATTGTAAATATAAAAGTTAAATTTAACTTTAAAATTGAGTTTATAGTGAAAACACTTTCCTTGAATCAAATAAGGTGATGTAATATACCAATTTTTTAAGAATAAAAAATCAAAATATTTGAAAAAAAAATAACTGGAGAAGCGCCCCCACGCACCCATCAAATTTCTGTCGCGCTTGGTTTGACTTACACTCGCGCGCGTGTGGTTTAATCATCTTCAACCTCTCGACATTTTGACTTTAGGGTTTTAAAATTGTGGCCCTGATTTCAAAACGTTTTAGAATTCCTTTCAAGTTGATTTTTGAATGAAAGTTGCCTAATTTTTGAAGACGAATCCAATCATATTAGTTTTATGAATTTTAGTGGGCTAAATTGAGCTATTAAATTTCTGTAAAATGGTGAAATTTTGACCAAAGAAAACTGTTAGAAAGTTATGATTCTCATTTCAGAATTATAAAGGTGTTATTCTACGTAAAAACATGGGTAAGATTAAACTTCGTTTGAACGATTTTTATGGAGTAAAAACTGAGAATTTTATTTTTAAAAATTTCAGGGCCAAAAATTTTAATTTGTGATTTGAGATATCAAGAGCCATTATTAGTTCAATTAAACACACTCCTAGGTTCTTGAAAACCTAAGATCAAATTTTCCCACTTTGAAACTAGTTCAAAGTTAGGGTAGCAGAATCCACCATTGAAGCTCAAGCTTTAATGATATTTTCTAATTTTTGAGCTCATTGAGCGCATATACACGTGAACATTCACATGTAAAATGTATTTCTAATCTAAAGATGTACAGCATACATACATTCAAAAAATTAGCATCCATACAAAAAATCATAGAAATGTAAAAACTCAGAAAATTTACTTTGAAATTACACTCAATTGGGATGGATTTAGATTAAGGTAGGAATGGGTATTTGAAGGGTTCATCCCTGAGAGTTTATTGGTTGAATAAAAGGTAAAGTTTGGGTTGGTTTACATAGGTTTCTAGAATGGTGCTATTGGACATAAAAAGGGTAGCATAGGTTACCCACATAGTAAGACCTATGCTAGCTATCCAGCTAGTTCCATGTCAGCAGGGGTAAAGAATAAACAAGTTTGGGTTTAAGTATGGGTACTTACGTAGTTTTCATGTAAGTTACAAGGTTTATAGTTTTTTTTTTATCAAAGTTTAGGGGGTTTTGTGTAATTATGCAAACTTAATGGATTGGTTTGTGAAAATCCTATCAAATATATATCAATAGGTTAAGCTTTGATTGAAAGTTGGGATCAAATAGGTACAGGAATGCGTAAAGTATCCCAATTTAATTTATAAGGGAACTTTGGTAATTTGGGAGATATTTAGTGTTATACTTAGAATTTTGCTAAATTAAAGGACCAAAGGTAAATTTGAGGTGGGTTATTAGAGATAGGGGGTTCAGATCTCTAGTAGGGGGTTCGGTTGAGGAACAACAGGTTGAGGGGCAATCGACATCTGGTTCAGTCTCTAGAGCGCTTGGAGGCATGCTCGGTGAAATATCTCTACGGTGTTTATAAATAAATGAAAAATAAGTTAATCAATATTGTGAAATAAGATAAAAGTTTGTTCGGAATGGAAAAATTACACCAGAAGAAATAAGAACGTACTAACAATGAAAATGGACAAAAACGATATGTCCTTCCTCAGTTTCTTCCCAGCGTCTAAGAGTGTCTCAGTCATTTACCTCTTCACCTCAGGCGATAAAAGTAATATGTTTCAACATCTTGAAGTAGAAAAGATCTTTGAATGGTCGGTCTTTGCTCATAGCTTCCCAAACTCTTTCCTGACGGGCTTTGAAGATGTCAAGAAGATCGTTAAAAGTCCTTGCATTTAATCAATAATACAGAATGTGAATACAAACAAGTTTCATAAGAAAATATAGCATGAAATTATAATGATATGACACACTCAGATCGGGTTTTTTCCAAATAAAGGAAACAGTGAAAAGATAACCGATGATGTCGTTCTTATCATCACACTCGCACCCCTCAGATTTGATGAAGAGGAAACGATGCCTTCAATCATGCTTAGAGAAGGGAAGTTAACTAACAAAACTTTTACCCTTATTTCCGTAGGCTAGGGTATACAACTCTCTTGGGAGGCCATAGGGTTGTAGATGGTCTGTATTTTACCTGCGGTTAAAGGGTGGTCAGGGCCGAAAAGATCATGGAAATGCATGATTCACCTTATCACAACTCTCTATGCTTTTGGTATTAGTTGGGAAGGTGAAAGATTTATGAATAAGAGGATGTCGTGAAAGAGTGTCGAAAGGTGAATTTTAAGTTCGTCTTGAAAGAAATGCTCATAGAGACAAACTTCCACATCATGAGCATTCGGGGCATGGTTCATATTATCGACAAGTCAAATAGACACGACCCTTAGAAGAGCAGGGTGTTCTCCCTAGTCATTGGTGTTCTTATCAAACAGATAGTTTATGTCCTCATATGGGAATTAGGTTTTTCCCCTTCCGTTTCCAACTCGAGGGATATTAGAAGGCACCACTTATTGAGAATCATTTTGGGCTCTAAGCAGATTGTTAGACCTGCTAGTATTTGACGAAGAATCTCCTCAGGTGGAAGCCCTCCATTCATTATGTTCTAGACCAAAGGCACCCATAATATCAGCCATATTAGTCAGGGCCTGCTAATGCTAAAACCTCTCTTGTTGAGCCAGGTTAAGAAATGTCCCAAATGGTTAAAGCCAATCAAGGTATTGAAACAAATGTGAGTCAGCAGAGAAAAAGTTTAAAATCTAGGGGTTAGCTTCTGGAAATTAGGAAATAAAGTAACTGATCCTAGTAAAGTAAAATATGAATCATAGACTATGATATGCCAAGATTAGGGATGTTCGGAAAGATAAAAATAAAAATAGGGGCGTAACAGTGAGAGGAACATAACAAAAAGATGACTAAGAATAATCACTTTTAAAACTCGTAAGAATGAACCGCAATTAGAAGAAAAGAAAGATCATGCATTTTGGGAATGGGAAATATGGAGAAAAGACTGTGGTAGAAGAGAGAGTAAGGGATACCTTTGTTAAATGGGAGTTTAAATGTAAGAACCGATAATTTTCAAACCTTAATATAACCTACGACCAGGATTTTAAACCCCATAAGGTGAGTAAAATCAAATATCTTCTAAGAATAAATTACCTATGTTTAAAATCCTACAAGTATTCTTTATTGAATTTCCACCCTTGATGTTTCTATTTCTTATAAACAAGTCCCTGAAGCTTTCAAAATAAAAATAAACAACATATATTTAACCCCTTAAACTTCAACCCAATATAAAATCAAACCTTTTGACCTCAAGTAATATGAAATTATAGTTCCAACCCTGAAAACTTGCTAAAATTACCAATATAATCCTAAACTTAACAAAAAACATACTTTTATGGACATAATTTCAATTCCATAAAATATAAAGGACCTAAATCTAAACCTTGGTGTTACCCTAGACGACATACACGACCACATCAGCAAAGGAGGTGAAAATCACATGGTAACACATGGTAAACAATAGGAAACCATGTGCACCCATTTTTACCCAACTCCAAACTCACCCTAACTTCATTCACATCCACCTCTTTTGTACACCGATCAACTCTCTTCTCAAAGTAGTATAAATACCCCACGCTAGACACAATAAATACGCATCCACGGTTCATTCTCAAAGTTCAAATTTTCCCTCAATTCAGGTAAACCCTTGTTTTATGCTTTAAATTCAATTCTAGTAGCCTTTTGTATAGTTAATGGAGGTAGAACACTAGAAACACGTAAGCTTTTACGTGTAGAAATGCATAAAATCGAAGAAAAAAGTAAGAACACCATTAAATCTTGAGATTTAATGGTTAAATCCATTATAGTAACTAAATCTTCGATTTCAAGCCATCAATAGACTCCTTAGAACCTCAGGATGTCAAGTGTAATGGCAAAAACCCACGAGTGTTCATACAAAAGGCTAATCGATTAAAAGTGTTTTTAAAACTAAAAACCTGCAAATCCAAAATTCTCGACATATAATCCATGAAAATCTTTGAAACCAAAACCAAGTTACCCTCATACATATCAGAAACCCAACTCAATTCATAAGATACCCTATCGTACTCTATAAATCCACTAATGTGAAGTCAAAAATTCCTGAAAAAACACACAGTTTTACAGCTCAAAATATATTGACATTCGAACTATGAAACTTATAAATTTTTGAAATCCTCATGAAAAATTAGGTTTAGTTTGTTGAGAAATAATCTCAAATGGTATAACACAGAAGGAGAAAAACTCAATCAATGCTTTAACCCATAAAACGTCAAAGTCGAGATGAAGAAGGTGAAGACTTTTTCCAAAAAGTTAGAACCTTCTGATTTTTATTCCAAACATTTTTATTAAATTTTTCTTATCAAAATGGAATAAGATAAGACCATGTTTGGATATTCATAGCTCAAGATATGCAAAAATGAGGTTTTTACTTAAAGAAATTTATTAAAATTACAAATTCACCCATAGTAATTTTTCCAACTTTGGATTTTATACCTGAAACTTTGCACCTACACACATCAAACTATTTTAAAACAAAAACTCTCCTGCACCAAAGTTAAAAAATGAGCTTATAGCCCTTATTTTAAACTCCCAAAAAAAATTACACATACACACTCAGAACTTTATTAAAGACAACTTTATGTACAAAACTGACTGATTAAGCCCTAATACTCCTATGACACACATTCTATTAAAAAAACAAGTCTAAAATCTTCTTAATACCCCAGTGTGATCTCAATTCAATAGAATACCCAAGAAGTAGGTTTTTTTCCCTACCTTTTCAGTATAATACTTTACGTATTTGAAATACTGCTATTGATATCAATATGTGATAGCCCCATTTACTTTTAGTGTGTGCATGTTATTACACTGCCATACTACATACTTTGTTAACTATCATCAGTATTTGAATTTATCACTAGTTTTTAAAACATACAGGTAGGTTTTTCCTACCTTTAAAGCATCATACTTTGTGTATTTGAAATACTACTACTGATATCACTATGTGATAGCCACACTGACTCTGAGTATGTGCATGTTATTATACTTCCATACCATGTATTTTCTTAATCATCATAAATATTTGAATTATCACCAGTATCTAATTTAGAATCAATTTTAAACCCTTATCACCTAATAACTAAGATCATGTACGATATTGATTCAGTTTGCCCTTGCACTTTTGTGCTATATTTTATTATAAGCATCAGTATTAAGTAGGAAGTAGACTAACATGTTATCCCACGAAACTATCTACTTGGCCTATTGGTCTCAAATGATTGAGAGCCCTGATTATTTCTACATACGTATGGGTGCCACTTTAATTGTAAGCATAGTAGGTTACTTTTCCCCAAAGGTTTCAGGATGATTAATAAAGTTACACTGATGACTTAATTACCTCTATACCTCTTCGTGAACTCGTAAGTAAGGAATTATTATTTCAAAGATCCTTGATTTTCTTTAACCAAGATTCTAATTAAACTAGTCATATGTCTTAAATTCTTACATAGATTAATCACAATGGAATTGTGAAATTCCCACATTTTGATGTTGATAACCTAATAAATTTGAAATTATCAGCTTATTAATGTCATCCTTTTTAAACAATGATTCTATACACACTCTAACTCTCATTTATATCTATATCATTGTTATAGAACTGGTAGAACCTAAGCATATTCATGCTAACTCCTTCCTTCTCCAGATGTGTCAGGAGAAAAGAAATAGAATTCCTTCCCTAATAGACACAAAAATCGGTCACCTGTTCTCATATGTGATTGTATGAGGAAAGAATAAACCAGATGGGAGCAATGAGTGGATCTTTTCAAATTTCTTTGTTATCGTGTGTACTAGAAACGTGTAATTCACCCCTGGAGTGGTACCACTTTATGTAACATATTAATAATGAATAAAAGGTTATGTTATTCCTCCTTAACATTAATTCATTGCTTTACATGTACTTCTTGTTCATTCATACGAAAAAGAAGGGTGTGGAAAGTTGTTATCAGAGCATGTTTTAAAATTAAAACATATCGCCGAGTTAGCATTCTATGCAGGGAAAATATAAGATATTAGTTATTTGATTTAATAATTTCTTTTACTATTATATGGTAATACATTTTCCAGTACAGATGCATGGGATATGTTCTTGTTTAATCCAGATATTGATCCAAATAATCGTTGGGAAATAAGTGTAAGAGATGAAGCCTTGGTAAGACTGAGAGAAATGATCCGAGGAGTAGAGGAAGACTGGGTAGGGTCAAGCAATGAGGTTAAGAGACTAGTATTGATGAATAGAGCACTAGGTGAAATTCAGGTGATGAGAAAGATGGATGACTTTGCAAATGATCCAGTTATACTACAGAAGCCATCAATCTATCATTTATTAATACCAGCTCCACCGATGTATCCAGGAGCACTAAAAAGTGGTGATATACATGGAGGAGATTCCCCTAGAACTACAAATGACTCGACGAATGGTACAGATCAAGGAGATTAATTATTTAGCCACGAGTCCACAACCAGTGATGATGTGATCATTCCGACTTAGAACAAGGAAACTATCATTAAAATGTTGTTTGTATATTTTATAATAGAAATGTTAGCCATACTATGACTGATAAGTGATGTATGATAAGACTATGCACCTAAATCTAGTATAAAATAGGCTTGTTTCTATAATTATTGTGATAATTCTTGCTATTTAAATTATGTTATTTTAGAATGGTTAGTACTCGAACTCCCTCTGCTGGAACTCAATCAGAACAGACTCAGACTGAGGAATCATGAGTTGTCTCCAAGAACTTACTACCTTAGCTTGATAACAACATATTACCCATTCTACTCCTGAAGATATTTCTGAGGAACTTCATAGGATGAATGCTCTTAAGGAATTTCTATGAGAATGACCACCATCTTTTATTAGACTTCCAGGTGAAAATGACGCTGAGAAAAGGATGCACCAAATTGTGAAAATATTGAACGGAGTAGGTATAGCTACAAATTTACGAATCACTTTAGCTACATACATATTTGAAGGAGAAGCATATTTCTGGTGGTAAGCTATGTAACGTAACTAGAATGTTGCGAATTTTAATTAGGAATAGTTTGAAGAGACTTTTTTGATAAAGTATTTTCCCGAGACTAAGAGAGACCAACAAACATTGGATTTCCTAAAATTGCAACAAGCCACCCTCTTCGTAGCTCAATACGACGCTAAGTTTACTGAACTATTTACTTGTGCTATGGAATACGTAGATACTGAGATTATGAGATGTAAGAAGTTTAAAATTACTACACCCGAGAATTAAGAATTTCATCACGCTGTTACAAGTTCATGAGTATTCCTAGTTAATTGATGTTGCAGCTATTGTCAAACGTAATTCTTTGACATTGATTCGATATTTACCCCCAATTACCAGGAACAACCATATCATGAGGACCATATCTTATTCTAAACCTCATCCATATACAAATTCTAGTGGTCAAGCTTATTACCAAATCTAACACCATACGACCCGTTCTGAAATCCATTGTCATGAATGCCATGAGCTATGACACATTCAACCCCATTATCCTAAGCTAAAATTAGCTTCGATTTGCCATCAATTGAACAAACCCTCACAAAACCTAAAATTTTGTTCTATTCTAAATCACTTCAAGCTAGATCAGATAACTCAACAAATCCCGAATCATGGGAGGAATTATTCGACATGACCTATGCGAAATGCAAGCGACGTGATTAAAGGTATGATTATTTTTCAGCAAGTTCTTATCTATATTATGTTTGACATGGGAAGTATGCATTCTTTTATTATCCTTAGACTATATAACTTAATACAATTGACCCCTACATCCTTAATTAGTCCAGTGAATATTGCATTAGCAACAGGTGAAATCAATACATCAACACAAGGGTATAGGAATTGTGCAATTCAACTTGGTCTAGGAACTCTATCAATAAACTTGATAATATTTGATATTTTTGGATTTGATATCATAATCGGAATGGATGTATTATCTGAATATCGCACTTATATCGATTTTTAAGCCAAGAAAATTCTTTTTTATGATGGAAATAATCATTCTTTTATATTCCAAGGAATAGGTTCATCAAAAAATTTAAATTCTCACGTTTAGATTTCTTCTCTATTTTCTAAATTGCTAGAACAATTTGACGATGTTTTTCCAAAAGAATTACCAGGATTACCCCATTCTAGAGAACTTCAGTTTACTATCAATCCTTATCCGAATACACTTCCAATTTCGATACCCCCATATTGAATGACACCTTTATAACTTCGAGAATTCGTACCCAGTTGGATGCTCTATTATCAAGAGGATTCATTAAATTAAGTACTTCACCTTATGGAGATCCGGTATTATTTGGTAACAAACAGGATAGAAGCTTTAGATTATGCATAGATTATCGTAAACAAAATTCTATAACGTTTAAGAATAAGCATCTTTTACCCCAAATAGGATATTTGTTTGATAAACTTAGAGGAGCAAAGGTATTTTCTAAAATATATTTACAGTCTGGATATCATCAGTTATTTGTTAGACATAAGATATTCCAAAGACTACTTTTTGAAATCGTTACGGACATTTTGAGTTTACCGTATTGTCATTTGGTTTAACCAATTCCCCCAACAACTTTTATGGAATTAATGCACCGAATATTTAGACCTTTTTTGGACAAATTCATTATTGTTTTCATTGACAATATTTTTTTATATTCTCAAGACTTAGCAAAGCATGTTCAACATCTGAAAATAATCTTAAGTACTCTTAGAACTCATCGGTTATGCGCTAAACAGAGAAAATGTCATTTCTCCATGAAATAGATCAAATTTCTAGGACATGTGATCTTTGAAAATGGAATCTAGGTTGACCTAGCTAAAATGTCATCCAATTTGGAATGGAAAAATCCTACCAACATTACTGAAATAAAAAAGTTTTCTCGAATTAGCTAGATATTATCATCGATACGTCGAACGGTTTTCAGGTATTGCTCTACCACTTTCAAAACTAACTAGGAATGAAGTTACATTTGTATGGACAGAAGAATGTAAATAATCATTCCAAGTGTTGAAGGATAAGTTGACCACTGCTCCTATCCTCGCTTTTCCTTCTAGTGATGTAAGTTATGAGGTATATACCGATGCTTTATTGCAAGGATTAGGATGGGTATTAATGCATAATAAAAAATTAGTAGAATATGGATTACAACAACTCAAGACACATTAGCGTAATTATCCAGTCCATGATCTGGAACTAGAAGCCGTAGTTTTTGTATTAAAGATTTGGCATTCTTACCTTCATGGTGTAAGTTTCATGTTTTTTCAGGTCACAAAAGTTTGAAGTATATGTTTACTCAAAAAGACTTAAACTTAAGACAACGATGGTGGATAGAATTTTTGCAACATTATCGATTTCAACTTAATTACCATCCAGGTAAAGGTAATGTAGTAGCCGACGCTTTGAGCCGAAATCCGATGGGAAGACTTTATACTCTAAACTCCTATAATATTGCCGCTACCATATAGCAATATGATCTATGATTACTTACCCCTAAAACCAAATTATTTAATATTATCCCTCATCCCAAATTAATAAATAGAATCTTATTACAACAGATAAAGATCCGTTTGTATAGAATTTTTTGAGAAAACATCCATACTTTTCCTATGATAAAGATACAAGACTCACATTTAGAAATAGGTTGTACGTACCAAATAATACATCTCCATGAGATGAAGTGTTACACGAAGCTCATCATTCGAAATTCATGATACACCTTGGCATTTCGAAAATGTACCATGCTTTGAAGAAGCAATACTAGTAGCCAAACATGAAAACTGACATCGAGAACTTGGTAAGGAGATGTCTTACTTATCAAAAAGTAAAGATAGAACACCAAAACCTTGGTGGACTTCTTTAGCCCTTACCTATTCCTGGGTGGAAATGGGAGTATCATGAATTTTTTCAGTGGACTACCTCGTACATCCCAAGGACATAATTCAATGTGGGTAATAGTAGATCGACATACTAAATCAGCCCATTTTATGCCATTACAAACTATCGATTCATTCCAAAATCTTAGTAAGTTATACATTCAAGAGATTATTCAATTATATGGAATCCCTCTATCCATTGTATCGGATAGAGATCCCCATTTTATCGAAAAATTTGGGCAAGCATTGCAAATTATAATGGGTACAAAACTTAACTTAAGTACCGCATTCCACCCCCAAACGGATGGACAATCTTAATGTATAATTCAAACTTTTGGAAAATATGTTACGAGATTATAGACTAGATATGTCCAACAACTGGAATTTATATTTATCCCTTGTCGAATTTTCATAGAACATCAGTTATCAAATTAGTATTAAAGCTTGCCTATTTGAAGCTTTATATGGTAGACCTTGTAGATCCCCAGTATGATGGATAGAATAAGGAAATAGTAAACATTTTGGTCCTGAAATAATTCAATAAACCACTAAAGTAATACAACAGATTCGAGAGAAATTGAAGATCACCCAAGATCGACACAAAAGTTATGCTGATCGTCATCGAAAACCATTGGAATTTCAAGAAAATGAGCAAGTATTTCTATAAGTATCTCATAGGAAAGGAATTTTACGTTTCGAAAAGAAAGGAAAATTATCACCCCGGTATAGTGGACCTTTCACAATTTCTAAGAAAATTGCCTCCATAGCCTATCAATTAGAATTACCTTCGGAATTATCCAATATCCATAATGTATTTCATATATCTCAGCTACGTCATTATATATCATATCCATCACATACTATTACATGACAAGATGTTTCAGTTGAACCCAACCATGAATTTGAGGTACGTCAGATTCAATTTCTTGATTGCCAAGTGAAGAATCTCAGGAATAAAGAAATCCCTCAGTTAAAGTACTTTGGGATCATTAGAATCAACAAGAAGCTACATGGGAACTGGAACAAGCAATGAAGGATCAATATCGAGACTTTTTTAAGGTAAAATTTGAGGATGATTTTCTAAGGTAGGTAGATTGTAAGAACCGAGAATTTTCAAACCTTAATATAACCTACGACCTCGATTTTAAACCCCGTAAGGTGAATAAAATCAAAAGTCTTATACAGAAGAAATTATCTATGTTTAAAATCCTACAAGTTTGCTTTTCCACCCTTGAAGTTTTTATTTACTGAAAAAAGTCCCTGAAACTTTCAAAATGAAATAAAATAAGGTATATTGAACCCTTAAACCTCAACACTATATCCAATCAAACCTTTTGACCCCAATTGACATGAAATTATAATTTGGGTACTTGCTGAAATCACCAAAATACCCCTAAAATTTACAAAAGACAAACTTTATGGGCATAATTTTAAATCCATTAAATATGAAGGACCCAAATCTAAACCTTAGTGTTACCCTAGCCTACACACACAACCACATCAACAAAGGAGGTGAAAATCACATGGTAACACATGGTAAACCTTAGGAAACCATGTGCACCCATTTTAACCAAACTCAAAACCCACCCTAACTTCATTCACATCCACCTCGTTTGTACGCAAATCAACTATCCCCTAAAGTAGTATAAATAGCCTACATTAGACATAGTAAATACTCATCCCACAGTTCATTCTCAAAGTTTGAATTTTCCCTCAATTCAGGTAGCCCCTCATTTTATGCTTTCAATTAAATTCTTTCAATTGTAGTAGATTTTTTCATAGTTAATGTAGGTAGAACACTAGTAACATGCAAGCTTTTACGTGTAGAAATGTATAAAACTGAAAAAAATAGTAGGAATAGACTCCCTAGAACCTCGGGATGTGAAGTGTAATTGCAAAAACCCATGAATGTTCGTACAAAAGGCTAATCAATCAAAGGTGTTTTTAAAACTAAAAACCTGCAAATCCAAAATTCTTGACATATACTCCATGAAAATCCTCGAAACCAAAACCATGTTATCCTTATACATAGCAGAAACCCAACACAATTCATAAGATACCCTGGCATACTCAATAAATCCACGAATGTTAAGTAAAAAATTCCAGAAAACACACAGTTTTACAACTTAAAATATATTAAGATTTGAACCATGAAACTTATATATTTGAAATATTTATGAAAAATTAGGTTTAGTTGGTAACTAAATCATCTCAAATGGTATAACAAAAGAGGAGAAAAACTCAGTCAAAGTTTTAAACCCTAAAAAGTCCTAGTCAAGAGGAAGCAAATGAAGACTTTTTCCAGAAAGTTTGACCCAACGCGTGAGGGCACGTGGCTAATCAGAACCCTCTGATTTTTTCCCAAATTTTGTTTCAAATTTTTCTGATCAAAATGGTATAAGATAAGACCATGTTTGGATATTCACACTCAAGTTATGAAAAAAGGATTTTTTTACTTAAAGAAATTTTATTAAAATTATAAATTCACCCCTAGTAATTTTTTTGAACTTTGGAATCTATACCCCAAAATTTTCCCCTGCACACATAAAATTATTTTAAAACAGATACTCTTTTGCACCATAGTTCAAAAATGAGCTTAAGACCCTTATTTTAAATTCCCAAAATAAATTACACATACACCCTCAGAACTTTATTAAAGATAGTTTTAAGTACAAAATTGACTGATTAAACCCTATTGCTCCTATGTCGCACATTGTATAAAAGAAAACTAATTCTTAAATCTTCTGAATACCCTAGTGTGACTGCAATTCAATAGAATACCCAAGTAAGTAGGTTCTTTTCAGTATTATACTTTGAGTATTGGAAATACTGCTATTGATATCACTGTGTGATAGCCCCATTTACTCTTAGTGTGTGCATGCTATTACACTGCCACACTACATACTTTGTTAACTATCATCAGTATTTGAATTTATCACCAGTTTTTAAAACTTACAAGTAGGTTTTTCCTACCTTTTTAGTATTTTGCTTTGCGTATTTGAAATATTATTATTGATATCACTATGTGATAGCGACATTTACTTGAGTATGTGCATGTTATTATGTTTCCATACCATGTATTTTGTTAATCATCATCAGTATTTGAATTATCACTAGTATTTAATTCAGAATCAACTTTAAAACATTCTCACCTAATAACTGAGATCATGTACCGTATTGATTCAGTTTTCCCTTGCACTTTTGTACTATATTTAACTATAATCATCAGTATTAACTAGTAAGTAGACTGACGTGTTATCCCATGGAACTTTCTATTTGGCCTATTGGTCTTAGATGATTGAGAGCCTTGATTATTGATGAATACATATGACTGCCACTTTAATTATGAGCATAGGAGGTTAATTTTCCCAAAAAGGTTTTGGGATGATTAATAAAGTTGCACCGATGACTTAATTACCTCTATACCCCTTCGTGAACTGGTAAGTATGGGATTATTACTTCAAACATATTTGTTTTTCTTTAAACATGATTCTAATTAAACTGGTCATATGTCTTACATTCTTACATAGATTAATCACTATGGAATTATGAACTATAACCTGATAAATATGAAATTATCAGCTTATTATTGTGAGCCTTTTTAAACATTGATTCCATATGCACTCCAACTCTCATTTATATCTATATCATTGTTATAGAACTGGTAGAACCTACTTAACCTTTTTATGTTAATTCCTTCCTTCTCCAGATGTGCCAGGAGAAAGGGAATAGTATCTCTTCCCTACTAGAGACAAACACCGGTCACCTGTTTGTATATGTGATCGTATGGGCAGAGAGTAAACCAAATGGGATCAAGGAGTGGACCTTTTCAATTTTCTATGTTATCGCCTATACTATAAATGTGTAATTCACCCCTGCGCTGGTACAAATTTATGTAACATACTAATAATGAATAAAAGGATATGTTATTCCACCTTAACTTTAATTCATTGCTTTATGTGTACTTCTTGTTCATTCATACCAAAATGTAGGGTGTGACATTAAAATACGAAAAGTTCATAAATAAGAGCCCTCCGATTTTTATACCAAACAGAGGCCGTCCTTTCAAATTCAATGGATGGATTATATTATATCAAATAGTGTTCCATGAGATACATACGAGGTTGAGGCATGTGGGGTGGTCCCAAAGACCCATGCACGTCTTGGGAGAATGCGAGGAGTCAAATGTGTAATTATGCCACATCATTCGAACGATGTCTTACTTGGGTACATGGAATCAACGTATCATGATGTTCTCTTATATCCTTATGTTAACATAAAATCCTATGAGGATCTTCACAAATCAGTACTGAACCACCTATTACGTCCATCATAAGGCATCGTGAAGTCTTGGGCACGTGTAAATAACATCAAACCCATTCAGTTATATACGAGACTCTTCACCTTATATATATAACTACAAAGAGTTTATGGGGGTAAATAATGAGGGGTATTTTTAGTCGGTTCAACACCTAACGGGGGCAATATTGTAAGAAGAAGTTGAATGAGTATTTAAGAGATCGACATATATGGGAGTTGTGGTTTACCAAACAGACTGATGTCCAAGAACACATATCTGTTAGGTCAAACACCTTACCTTCATCAATTGAACTCTTATCATCGGTCGAATGACCATTGGATAGTTAGAGCTCATAAATATTTTATCAACATGTCTTTGTGCCAAATGACTACCATGTTCCCTAGTAAGTCATTCCAGAGTCCAAGTGAATAGGAGGTGCGGGCACAGGTGGAGCTACAATAGACGAATGCATACACATCTCAGTTCAAATTCATTAAATGTGTGTGCTATAATAAATGAATAACATTGTAAAGGTTGAATATATATAAATCCTCATGGAGTGTATATAATAAGGAAGGTTAAAGAGCTCAAATAGGCTTTGTAATTATTTATAATTCCCCCAAAATAATTAAAAAATCGTCCTCACTCCTTTACCTCATGGATGTAGGTCGATCTCAATCGAACCACATACATCTTCACTTGAGCCCCAGCCTGAACGAACCAAAACATGTGCGGTACTAGAAGACCGTTGTAGTTTCCTATAAATACCGTGTTTTGTAGAATTTATTTATATTTATTAATTGGAAAATAAATTAATAAATGGGATTAATTATTACTTGTGTAAAATGGTGAAAATAAAATTCATAATCTAGATGACAGTTAATTTTGCATGTTATGTGATTGTGTTTGACATATTTAAATAATTAATTAACTATATTAATTATATGTGATTTGACTATGTGCGATTACATGTAAAATAACCAATTGTGTATTTTATTTTACATTGTGAGGTATTGCTGTGTGTTATAAGGTATCAACTTTTGGGACAGACACTAGAGTGATACGAAGGCCCTTGGGCATAGTTTTTAATGCCTTGGATTAGACCCAAGGGGTATGGGCTAACTTTTGCACAAGTTTGGGTAGTGTTTTAGGAACATATAAAGGTCCAAAATTAGGCCTTTTGAGGACCTGGTGGATTAAAGGCATTTAAAGGATGCCAATCCTCATTAATTAAACACTTTACACATAAAATGTAAAGCCTTATAGCCTAATTGTTTTGGGAGAGGTTAAGGAAAACTGTGGAGAGGAACAAAGAGATCAAAGAGAAGAAACCATTAATCATTATTCTTCACGCAATAATTCTCTATATTTATGATCTCATAATCTGTAACATGTTTATACTTTCAATGTTATTAAACTAATTTGGACTTAGAATAATGTTTAGGATATAAATATGGTATGTAATCATGTTTGTATTTGGTTAATAAGGGTTAATGTTTTATACTATTAATGGGTTTAATAGTGTGTATATATGTGTGTGTGTGTGTGTGTGTGTGTAAGAAATATGTACATACAAAAATATATATAGTTTACAAGGTGATAAAATAAGAGAACACAAACGAAGGGTTTTAACTTGGGCTTTGAGATTTTATAAACCTTTACTTAATTGAATAATTTGGCGATGGGAATTCGGATTGTTTGGGTGCACTCGAGAGTATGTGATCCCTATATATATATATATATATATATATATATTATGAGTTAAAGTGGACATACCATATATTATGACTTATGGAGAATCTATCAATTGGGTTTGTGTTTCAAATGGTATATGATCGGGTACCTCACTCGTGACTGATGATGTCGAGCTTTGTAAAGGTCAATATATATATATATATATATATATATATATATGTTTATACGTTCATTTGGTTATATCGTCGCAATGTTAGACACATATGACTTGATCCCCCATTATTTCTTGTGTGCAAGTTTTAAATTCGTTAAGTAAGGGACTCCCAAAGACCCGAAGTTCCATGCCTTCATATGGTTATTATGAGATTAGAACAATTTATGAAATAGTTCAGTGATGGACACTTTAATAAATAATCATATGTCACATGTGTTATGTTATGAGATTGTGTGTATCTTACCTTTTATGTGACATGAGTAAGGATTGGTAATGGTTTTTATGTTTTACGTATGTAGTTAGCTTCATCCCGATATAGCGTATTAATATGCGATAGTATTATTATTCTAGTGATCGAGATTTGTTATTGGTTGTTGTGGAAACCCTAATCTGCAATCAAGGTGTGGTCCATTTATCCCATTCATTGAAAATACCTTTAACCCAAAAATTACAAAGACCAAAGTGATAAATTTTTGAGGGAATAGAAACCACAAGAATGAAACTTCAGGGGGAAAAATGCAAACAATAGATATTAAAGAGCCAGAAAACCTTCAGGGGGTCATTCAATCGAATGGTTAAAGGCTCCAAACTGTATAACCAAAAAGTTAAAGTTCTTTAACAGATCAGACATCCCTCCCCTGGTAATAATTACAATATCTTCACATAACGTTTTCTATCCACATAGTTGTCCCTTAAACCCCACCCACCATACACATAGATCCTTGGATGATTGAATGGTCAAAGGTTAAGGACGATCAATTGGTCAAAGGCTCCATATCAGACCCTCTAAATAGAGGTCCACACAAACATTTAAAATCACCCCCAAACCCAACATTGATTGGTTTTATAACTTTCTTCAATCCCGAGCACCTGAGATACACAACCTCATTATGACAAGTCCTGATGAATTTTGTACTTCAAAAAAGTCACTTTCTCTCGTGGAAACTTTGTACTTCTTAAAATTTATTTCCCCCGAGTGAAGTTCATATTATAAAAAGTTGCTTCATTCAAAAACTAGAGGCAAACCTCTGTGCGCATTTCGTAAAAGTCGAAGCTTCTATACGAATCTCTACCCAACTAAATGGACATCTGTTCAATTTGGCACCTAAAGTGGGGACACTCCTTTAAGAAAAATTTAGCTCACTCTATATGGGTAAATAAACTCTGTACAAATCTAAGGACAATACCCCATTTTTATCGTGATAAATGGTCCACATCTATTTATCTCATTGATCCCACCTTCATTTAGGGGACCCTGTATGCACCTTAGAGCATTTTTATTTTAAAGCATGGTTTCTAATCCAACACCTCTATTTATTGAATTGACATGATCATATGATAAATAATGCTAATGAATTGCCATGACTAAATACAAATAAGAAAATATACTTTTCAAAACCGTTCGCAGGAAAGTGGTAGTGAGCCAAGTCAACCCAAAACTTTGTACCAGCCAAAGTTTAAAAGCAAACTACTCAAATCACTTATCCAAGGAAAAAAATCTTGTTTCGACGACGTCACATTCAAATATGTGTTTTCGTATAAATACTTGTCAATCATCGGCCTTTGATTAACATATTATTTTTTAACATATAAATATATCAATCCAATAGAACGAAAATGCTATATTAAGGACTAGCCTACATAACTACCGTAATGATGTATATTTTATACCCGGTATCCCATCACCCACACTCGTAAATATGTCGTGTTTATTAGAAATGTGTTGTCTTTGATCATAGGTCTCCTTGGTTACATAGGTGCTATACAGAACCAAAACCGTGAAGCCTAAGCCACTTAATACATATCTCAAGGTATTATTTCTTAGGGATGCCTCCACCTCTAGTCCAAACCCCATCCCCCATACTCGACGGTAGCAATGGATGTTTAAAACATGACATCTTTAGCATTACACCTCCAAACTAGTCTGAAGGACAATTCCTTTTGGCTATTAATTTCTCGATAATCATAACAAATTATGCCTTTATTGTTGCGGATTCCACTCTCATTATGAACCTCCACCAAAGCTACCACATGTCCTATAGGTTGCTTTTCCCCTTCTCCAAGACAAGCCCTACAATTGCACACACATCACGATAGAATAAATGAATAACCAAACTACGATTGATTGGATCTAGTGATTACACAAGTACATAGGTGCAATACGGAGTCAACCTCGTGAGCAAAATCCTCAAAAATAGGTCTCTTGCTATATTGGCCCCATTGAGATGCAAATTTATCGCATCTCTCTTATCCCTTTCTAAACCAAATGAGATATAAGAGTATCTCAAAGCTACGATCTCTCACTGATAACTTGATTTTTGTGTGTCGTTGTTTGAAAGCCGAGTTAATCAAATCCTCAATTACCCACAAAATATAACAAACTCAAGTGTAGAGGTAAGTAAGGGTATCAATCCACATCTAGGGGGCAAGATAGAGACAAACTCAATTGTAATTCAATTTTATTTTCTTTTTGGGGTTTTGCTTTTCTATTTTTTTTAGCTTTTTCAAATATTAAAGCAAGTACGTGAGGTGATGATGTGAAATAACACTAAACTAAAATGAAAGATCAAATTACAAACTAAAAAGTGACTAAAATGAAAAATAAAGTCTAACACTAAAATAAGAGATAAATGAGGTAAATAAATTTGAGAACAATCAAGGAGTGGGATTACACCAAAAATTTTAGCTATTCTAACTAATTAGTTTAATTAATTGAATTCTCCCAAATTAATATCAAACTTACAAATCCATTCCTTGCAAATATAATTTTTATTGTAATCTTTTAGAAAATTAAGTTTAACACCTCACAACTCTAGAAAATAGATCTACACTCCTTTTAATTAATCACCCGCTAGGATCGATCAATTAAAATTTATGTAAATCTTAGAAAATAAATTTAGAGTTGAAATTCAAGTTATAATACCCCACTTAAGAAACCTCTATCTCTAGTTCGAATCTAAAGTGGGTATTATAACTAGAATTTTGATTTTCTCTCGAAAATCATTTACCCTCTCTCGAGGCATAAATTTAAGGGTGAGGGATCAAAATTAACATTCAAAGGGAATTTTCAAGTAATCAAACTAATTAAACTAAAATACCATCAAATAAGGGTTTCCCCTCACCCCTTGAAAGAGGATTTAGCCTAACATAATACAAATCATGATAATCAAATAATCAATTGGAATTTAATATAAAAGAGAAAAGAGAAGAACAATCAAACCAATCTCTTAAATTTAATTGACTCCAATCCTCCAATTTGAAGTATACAACCCTCTTAATTGAGCTTCCAAGTAGTTTGCAATAATACCCACCCAATTAAATCTCATACAAAATTTCTCCTCACAAATCTCTAAAAAAAAAAATATTTTCAAAATGTTTCTCCTAATTTATTTTCTACAATAAACTGTCTCTAACTCTCTCTAGAATTATCTTCCTCTACAAATTGATATGATGTCCTCAAATGGGGTCTTCCATCTTCCTTTACAATACATGCATGACACACATGGTCTAAGGGGTATTTTTGGTAATGGGCTAGGGTGAACATGTGGGAGAAGTGTGAGCACATGTGCATGGGGTGTGAGGTGTGAGAATATTGTGACAACCCGCTATCCGGAATAAAGGGTGGCCAACCCTATACCCCGATAAAATAGGAAATCATTGATGAATATCATTCTCAGCATCACAACAATATACAAAGTATAAGGAATAACCACTCTATATTCCAGAAAACGGGTTATCAAAAACTTTGATTTGAAATAAAAAGAAAATATTTTCAACAACCCATAATAGAAATAGAGGGTGGAAACCCCCGCAAGCGTAAATAAGAAACCCAAAAGATACAAAGGACCGAATGAAACGTCGGTCAATAACAACCATACTACATACAATTAGTACCAAGTGTTACATAATAGATCCATTATACAATTACAACGGTTTGGGCAACAAGCCTGAATAAACTGAACATAACTAGAAAGATAAATGGAGGCGTCTACACAAAACTCCCGTGAAACCCGCACAATGTCACGGCTCCTCAAAACATAAGGAAGGAAGGGTCATTACTGGCGACCGTGCGGCGGAACACCGGAACGGATTATATATATATATATATATATATATATATATATATATATATATACACAACAAGAAATGAAAACCGGTCAGGGCCGGATATATGTGATCAATAGATAAATAACATGTATGACAATGATGCACAATTAAGCATGGATGATAGTCTAGCATGGTAACATAATATAAGGAACTAAAACTGATAAAGGACTACATAGAGTGAGATTCATGTTAAAATAGAATTAAAAGTACTTGTGAGCCTTTATCATCATTCATCATTCATCATAATTCAATTTCAATCTTCTTTTCCATTCCCTATCGGGAATATAATTATCATCATGTGCTATATATGGCACTAATCTCAATAGCATGCTCTTTGTGGCATAAATTTGCTCTATGTGGCATTCATGTTCCATCGAGTCCAACTCGAAAATTAGAATAGTCATAAATATAAATATAACGATTCTAAGACTGCCCGTCCGGGTTTCCCCACTGTGCGCGTCCCTAAATAACCATCATCTTCCAGGGCCTATCATAAGACAACCTGGGATCCTATCGAAAACGTCGGGAAGCGGCCATATGCCTGCGGGGTAGTCAAGACAACAGCCAGAATCTCCTACCCATCGCAGAAAAAATAAAACAAGTGCTCATATGGCCTAGGACTATATCCACCCTGCATTCATTAGCTAGGGGGCTTCACCTCTCGCACGGACTTCCCTTAAGATGGCATTTATAGAGGTGTGTAACATCCATTTTATTAATTTCCATTATATGATTCAGTAAATTATCATTTACCTTATCAACTTCCCATTTTAATAAATGTATAAGATAAACCGGGACCATACGTATTACGTACCGTCATAACATCCTCGATAAGAAATTCGGACTCCAAAGTTATTCCCAAAGCCTCCTTTAGGCTTTAATATAAACCTTCAAGTCAAATCTAACTCGAGTTGAATTCTAAAGTCTCCAATTTGACCTTAATATATTCTAGACCCTTATAAAACTACACGACGAAAGTAATGCCTAGACATCACTTTAAATTCCCCCTTAAACGAACCCTGGATGAACCCTTTCGAGTCTAGGATGTCGACCCAACTCAACTAATACTCTAAACCCTATGTTTACTTCATTTAAGAAGGTCCCTAATCACTAATCCTAAAGAAAAGGGGTTAAAAATGAAAAATAAAAAAATTTAAAAAGTGCAGGGCTACCGAATCGATTCGCCCCCTTGGCCGAATCGATTCGGCCAGAAAATTTGAGTTTCTGAAAAGTTGCCGAATCGATTCGGATGGAAACCGAATCGATTCGGTCAGAAGGTTTGGGTTTCTCCATAACTGCCGAATCGATTCGGATCAATTCCGAATCGATTCGGTTCACAAGACCTGGGCACTGGACCTAACCGAATCGATTCGCCCAGGGGGACGATTCAATTCGGGCCTGCGATTTTGCCAAGAATTGGCTATGGAGTCTTGGACTCCATTTTCTACCCCAACTCAGATTTCTTCAAACCAAACTTACATACCAACATCAAGATAACATCAATGATGATATAACCATCTTAAACCTCATGAATCATCTTAATCATCTTTGAATGAATCAAAACCCAAAAATACATGAGAAAAACCCTAAGTTTGCTAAACCAAACTCAATACATCATTACCATAGCAAATCATCTATCTCAAGACAAAAATAGCAAGTAAAAACTTGCCTTAATTCAGCAAATTGCAGGTCTCTTGGTTGAAGTAGCAAGAATCTCTCTCAATCTCCAAATCTCCAATCTTTCTCTCTACTCTTCTCTTTCTCTCTTTAGGTTTAAGAAGGGAATTAGGGAAATTGGAAGACTTAGAAAGCTTAAGTCGTGACCTAAGACAAATATCCCACTAAATTAACTAATAGTGCGATAAAATAATACACAACTGCATAATTAAGGCATAACCAGTCAAAAATGCCCAAAACTACAAAATACAATATGGTAACTTATTTGACTATTTCGCACGTTCTGGAATCAAATGCAACCTCCAAATTATCATTTGGACATTTTAAAATTCAATTTAGGTTCCAATCTCATAATTAAGCCAAATATCATTTTAAACACAGAGGATATTAATAAGCATGACATAGCAATATTTCCCATGATTATGATATGTATGCAACCTCATAATAAATATCAACTTTCTACATTGAATTAACGTTCAAATCATAACCCAACACTTGATTCCAATTACTATACTAAGTAATTACTATAAAATACGGTCTCATAAGCGAGGGTTATTACATACTCCCCCCCTTATGAGGGAATTTTGCCCCCAAAATTCAGGCATACCTCATGAGAAAAGATGTGGATATTTCTCCCGCATCTCATCCTCACGTTCCCAAGTTGATTCGCTTGCATGATGATGACTCCAATGAACTCTCACTAGGGGCACCACACGAGATCTCAACTTTCGCTCCCCAAACTTAAGGATAGCAACCGGTTGTTCTTCATAAGAAACATCGGGCTACAAATCGATATCTTCGAAAGGAATGTGCCAAAGGGCACCTTCACACCTTCTGTACTTCTTCAAAGAGGAGACGTGAAATACATCATGGATTTGTTGTAAGGGTTCCGGCAAGGCAAGTTGGTATGCTACGGGACCAACCTTAGCAATTACCGGGAAAGGTCCAACAAAGCGTGGTGCAAGCTTTCCTTTCTTCCCAAAACGTTTAATACCCTTCATCGGGGACACTCGCACTAACACTTGGTCTCCAACCTCCAATTCCATATGTCTCCTACCCGCATCGGCGTAACTCTTTTGATGATCTTGGGCTATCCGTGTGCGATTTCGAATAAGCTCAATCTTTGAAGAAGTATCTTGGATCATTTCAGGTCCAAGAAACTTATTATCACCCACTTCCAACCAACAAGTGGGCGATCTACAAGGTCTGCCATACAGAGCTTCATAGGGTGCCATTCCAATAGTGAATTGGTATGATTTGTTGTAAGCAAACTCAACCAACGGAAGGTATTGTTCCCAACTGCCTTTAAAGTCGAGTATGCACATACGAAGCATATCCTCCAACATCTGGTTTACCCTTTCGGTCTGACCGTCTGTTTGAGGATGATAGGAAGAGCTTAACTTCAAATCGGTCCCCATTGCTCCCTGGAAACTCTGCCAAAAGTGGGACATAAATATCTTATCTCGGTCGGAGACAATGTTTAAAGGTACCCCGTGGAGTCTGACGATCTCCTCAATGAACAACTGGGCATAACGAGTGGTATCATAATCGGTGCGCACGGGCAAGAAGTGTGCCGACTTAGTCAAACGGTCGACAATCACCCAAATTAAGTCATGACCATTTTGCGATCTAGGCAAACCCGTAACAAAGTCCATCGAAATGCTCTCCCATTTCCATACGGGAATCTCGAGCGGTTGCAACAAACCTGTCGGTCGCTGGTGGTCGATCTTAACCAACTGACAAGTAGTGCATTGAGACACAAACTCTGAGATATCCCTCTTCATACCCGCCCACCAATACAAACGATGCATATCTTGGTACATCTTGTCCCCGCCTGGATGCACCGTGAACTTCGACCCGTGGGATTCTTCCATCACTGTACGTCTCAAATCCCCATCGTCGGGAACCACAAGTCTTCCATGGAAGCATAGTCCACCCTCGGAACCAATCGAGTACGACTCCGCTCCCTCAGACAACAACTGGCATATATGGTCTTGACAAACTTTATCTCCTTTCTGAGCTTCCACAATCTTTGCTATAATCGTGGGAGTAACCGTCATCACAGAAAGGAATGCTCTCACCCCTGCATCCTCCAGGCTGAGTTCTTTCCACTTAGCTTTCCACACCTCAGCTAAGTCTCCATCAGGCTTCCTACTCAAGGCATCTTCTACCACATTCACCTTCCCGGGGTGATAATGAATATCAAATTGGTAGTCTTTCACAAACTCCAACCAATGACGCTGGCGCATATTCAAATCCTTTTGGGAGAATAAGTATTGTAGCGATTTGTGGCCGGTGAACAGACTAAACTTTTCCCCTAAGAGATAATGCCTCCATATCTTCAAGGCAAATACAACGGCGGCAAATTCCAAGTCATGTACCGGATAGTTCTTCTCGTGAGGCTTCAACTTACGAGAAGCGTACGCAATGGGTTGTCTCTCTTATTGAAGAACACCTCCTAACCCCAAAAGAGATGCATCAGTGAAGACAAGGTATTCCAATCCCGGCTTTGGCAATGCCAGGACTGGAGCAGAAGTCAGTCTATCCTTGAGCTCATCGAAAGCCGCTTGACATGAACTGTCCCATACAAATCTTACTCATTTCCGGGTTAAATTCGTCAATGGTCTAGTAACCTTGGAAAAGCCCTTAATGAATCGACGGTAATAACCCGCCAAGCCCAAAAAACTACGAACTTCAGTGGGCGTCGTGGGCTGACCCCACTCTTTTACCGCGATCACCTTACTCGGGTACACAGACACGCCTTGGGATGACACCACATGCCCCAAAAATTGAACTTCCTTCAACCAGAAGCCACACTTCTCAAACTTTGCATACAATTGATGATCTCTCAATCTCTGCAGGACCAACCCCAAGTGAGCAGCGTGATCCGACTCTGTCTGAGAATAGACTAGGATGTCATCAATAAATACAATGACAAACTGGTCAAGGAAATCCCGAAACACCCTGTTCATAAGGTCCATAAACATCGCAGGGGCATTGGTTAGCCCAAAGGGCATAACCAAGAATTCATAAGACTCGTAACGGGTCAGAAAGGCCGTCTTAGATACATCTTCCTCTCGTATCCTCAATTGGTGATACCCCGTCCTCAAGTCGATCATGGAGAAGTAGGAAGCTCCCCTAAGTTGATCAAACAAGTCGTCGATGTGAGGTAAATGGTATTTATTCCGGATGGTGACTTTATTCAACTCTCTATAGTCCACGCATAACCGGAGAGAACCGTCTCTCTTCTTCACAAACAATACCGGAGCGCCCCACGGTGAGGTACTACGCCTAATAAAGCCCTGCTCCAGTAGCTTCTGAATCTGATCTCTCAGCTCCCTCATCTCCACAGGAGCCATTAGATAAGGAGCTTTGGCGATCGGTCGAGTTCCCGACATTAATTCAATCACAAACTCTATTTCCCGACTTGGAGGTAATCCCGGTATTTCCCGAAAAATATCTTCAAAATCTCTAACGATTGGAAGAGAATTTAGGGGAACCACGACATCTCTAGATGCATCTTCCGCAATACAATATAGATAAGCACTCGTGCTCCCTTCCATGCAAGGCATAACTATCAGGAACATCTCTTGTCCCGGAACTGCAAAAACTATACTCTTCCCATAACAATTCACTATAGCATGGTACTTCACTAGCCAATCCATACCCAAAATTACATCGTACCCGACCATATCAAGGACGAGTAAATCGTCCTCAAAACACAAGTCACCAAGATTAATTCCTACATTTTTACATACGAAGAAAATCAATGAGCCATCGCCCATAGAGGATTCGACGCTAGTGAAGGTACTTTCAGCAGATTTTATCAAACCTGTAGTCTGGACAAAACTTCTAGAAATAAAGGAGTGTGTAGCACCCGTATCAAATAGGATTCGACCCATATGCCCATGAATGAGAAACTTACCCTCGATCGCTGGTGGTGCAGGAGGAGCTGGAGGAGGCAGAGCCTCCTGAATATGGTAAACCCTTCCGTACTGCAATTGCCCCTGTTGAGGAGGAGCACCCGGATTAGGCGCTTGGGGCGGAAACTGTACATATGGCTGCTGTGGGGCCCTTGGAAGATGACCTCCAACCAACTGAGGACACGCCCTTTTATAGTGGCCCAGCTCCCCACACTGGAAACATTTATTCATCGTATTATCCTGATTCCTACCTTGGTTATTTCGGAATTGCCCCGCACCTCGGCCCTGTTGGCCCCTACCTCCATTTCCACCTCTACCTCCCTGTGGTTGCTGACCACCCTGACCCTGCCTGTTATTATTGTTGTTGCCACCATCATTAAACCCACCGAAACATTGACGCTTTGACGAATCCCCCTGCTGGGGATCCCTCTCAACCTGCTTGTTACCTGAGGATTGGGATGAAGAAGAGGTTCCCCCTCCGCTCCCAACTCCTCCCTGTCTCACTGTTTGCCCTGCAGTTACAACCTTCTTCTTACTTTGCACAAATAATCTATGCTCTTGACAGTGAAGTAAATCAGCATTCATCACATCACCAAAGGTCACCAGAGATGGATTTCCCAGCAAATGTTGTTTTATTCGCCAGTGAAAACCTCCCACAAACTTGGAGATCCTCTTCGCTTCTGGAGTTACTTCATCCGGTATAAAGCTTGCTAACCGGGTAAACTCCTCCTCGTACTCGGCAACCGATCTCTCCCCTTGTACCAAATCCTGAAGCTTCCTCTGCATTTCCCTCTGAACTGCAGGAGGGAAACACTTTCCATCAAACAAAGCCCAAAAATTTGTGATGGACATAGTATCCCTTTGTTTGGGTGTCGTCATTGACTCCCACCAGTGCAAGGCCGGTCCGACAAGCTTGAAAGTAACGAGAATTTTCCTTTTCTCCTCACTACATTCCACCATCCTAAGATGGCGCTGCATATCTCTCTTCCACTGGTTCTCCTTAATAACATCCGAACCTCCCTCGAATTCCAGGGGATGTCCCTTAAGGAAAGGCTCCCTCACCCGTTCCCACTGAGAAGGTCCCGTAGGAACTAGTGCCTCTTGTCCCCTCACTTGAGCTTGTGGCATTTGTTGGGCCACTGCAGTCATCGCGGCGTTAACGGCTTGGGCCACAATATTTGCCACTTCAGCGGCACTGATATTCCCCTGCAGTGGTAGAGGACCAAACTCATCCTCTACAACCCTATTACGTCTAGCGGGACGTCCTCTCTTCGGCGGCATCTGAGATAAAGAAGAGATAGAGTTAAAACATAATATAAGACAATCTATTTAGCAGAAGATCGCATACATAGGCAGCAAAACAATCCTAACATTAAGTTCTATATCAAAGAACGCTACGGTAGAACGTGACAAGTCCGAATAGATCCTAAAGACTCTAGAACCCAATGCTCTGATACCATCTGTGACAACCCGCTATCCGGAATAAAGGGTGGCCAGCCCTATACCCCGATAAAATAGGAAATCATTGATGAATATCGTTCTCAGCATCACAACAATATGAAAAGTATAAGGAATGACCACTCTATATTCCAAAAAATGGGTTATCAAAAACTTTGATTTGAAATAAAAAGAAAATATTTTCAACAACCCATAATAGAAATAGAGGGTGGAAAACCCCGCAAGCGTAAATAAGAAACGCAAAAGATACAAAGGACCGAATGAAACGTCGGTCAATAACAACCATACTACATACAATTAGTACCAAGTGTTACATAATAGATCCATTATACAATTACAACGGTTTGGGCAACAAGCCTGAATAAACTGAACATAACTAGAAAGATAAATGGAGGCGTCTACACAAAACTCCCGTGAAACCCGCACAATGTCACGGCTCCTCAAAACATAAGGAAGGAAGGGTCATTACTGGCGACCGTGCGGCGGAACACCGGAACGGATTATATATATATATATATATATATATACAACAAGAAATGAAAACCGGTCAGGGCCGGATATATGTGATCAATAGATAAATGACATGTATGACAATGATGCACAATTAAGCATGGATGATAGTCTAGCATGGTAACATAATATAAAGAACTAAAACTGATAAAGGACTACATAAAGTGAGATTCATGTTAAAACAGAATTAAAAGTACTTGTGAGCCTTTATCATCATTCATCATAATTCAATTTCAATCTTCTTTTCCATTCCTTATCAGGAATATAATTATCATCACGTGCTCTATATGGCACTAATCTCAATAGCATGCTCTTTGTGGCATAAATTTGCTCTATGTGGAATTCATGTTCCATCGAGTCCAACTCGAAAATTAGAATAGTCATAAATATAAATATAACGATTCTAAGACCGCCCGTCCGGGTTTCCCCACTGTGCGCGTCCCTAAATAACCATCATCTTCCAGGGCCTATCATAAGACAACCTGGGATCCTATCGAAAATGTCGGGAAGCGGCCATATGCCTGCGGGGTAGTCAAGACCACACCCAGAATCTCCTACCCATCGCAGAAAAAATAAAACAAGCGCTCATATGGCCTAGGACTATATCCACCCTGCATTCATTAGCCAGGGAGCTTCACCTCTCGCACGGACTTCCCTTAAGATGGCATTTAGAGAGGTGTGTAACATCCATTTTATTAATTTCCATTACATGATTTAGTAAATTATCATTTACCTTATCAACTTCCCATTTTAATAAATGTATAAGCTAAACCGGGACCATACGTATTACGTACCGTCATAACATCCTCGATAAGAAATTCGGACTCCAAAGTTATTCCCAAAGCCTCCTTTAGGCTTTAATATAAACCTTCAAGTCAAATCTAACTCGAGTTGAATTCTAAAGTCTCCAATTTGACCTTAATATATTCTAGACCCTTATAAAACTACACGACGAAAGTAATGCCTAGACATCATTTTAAATTCCCCCTTAAACGAACCCTAGATGAACCCTTTCGAGTCTAGGATGTCGACCCAACTCAACTAATACTCTAAACCCTATGTTTACTTCATTTAAGAAGGTCCCTAATCACCAATCCTAAAGAAAAGGGGTTAAAAATGAAAAAGAAAAAAAATTGAAAAAGTGCAGGGCTACCGAATCGATTCGCCCCCTTGGCCGAATCGATTCGGCCAGAAAATTTGAGTTTCTGAAAAGTTGCCGAATCGATTCGGATGGAAACCGAATTGATTCGGTCAGAAGGTTTGGGTTTCTGCATAACTGCCGAATCGATTCGGATCAATTCCGAATCGATTCGGTTCACAAGACCTGGGCACTGGACCTAACCGAATCGATTCGCCCAGGGGGACGAATCGATTCGGGCCTGCGATTTTGCCAAGAATTGGCTATGGAGTCCTGGACTCCATTTTCTACCCCAAATCAGATTTCTTCAAACCAAACTTACATACCAACATCAAGATAACATCAATGATGCTATAACCATCTTAAACCTCATGAATCATCTTAATCATCTTTGAATGAATCAAAACCCAAAAATACATGAGAAAAAACCCTAATTTTGCTAAACCAAAATCAATACATCATTACCATTGCAAATCATCTATCTCAAGACACAAATAGCAAGTAAAAACTTGCCTTGATTCAGCAAATTGCAGGTCTCTTGGTTGAAGAAGCAAGAATCTCTCTCAATCTCCAAATCTCCAATCTTTCTCTCTACTCTTATCTTTCTCTCTTTAGGTTTAAGAAGGGAATTAGGGAAATTGGAAGACTTAGAAAGCTTAAGTCGTGACGTAAGACAAATATCCCACTAAATTAACTAATAGTGCGATAAAATAATACGCAACTGCATAATTAAGGCACAACCAGTCAAAAATGCCCAAAATTACAAAATACAATATGGTACCTTATTTGACTATTTCGCACGTTCCGGAATCAACTGCAACCTCCAAATTATCATTTGGACATTTTAAAATTCAATTTAGGTTCCGGTCTCATAATTAAGCAAAATATCATTTTAAACACAGATGATATTAATAAGCATGACATAGCAATATTTCCCATGATTATGATATGTATGCAACCTCATAATAAATATCAACTTTCTACATTGAATTAACAAATCATAACCCAACACTTGATTCCAATTACTATATTAAGTAATTACTATAAAATACGGTCTCATAAGCGAGGGTTATTACAAATATTTGGGAAGTGGGGTCATGGAGATAATAATATGATTTGGTTAAAAAGGGGTTGGGGTAAAATGGCTATACATGGGTTTTATACATGTGGGTTTTATTTTGTCTTTGAGTTGTTGGTCTTCGGACCTTGACTTGGCAGCTAAAATCGTGATTTCATTCAACTGAATTTGAAGGGGGTTGGAAACGGGGCTAAGGGATTTGAACTCGGGTATGGAGATGGGAATGGGGTTTTGGAGTTGGACAACCCAATATCGGTCACTGCTGGCGTGGGTTGGGTTGGGGTTACCATTGATGGAGGTCGATGGATTCGGGTAGGGGAATTTCCGGAGGTCGCCGGGTTTGTGTTGTGATCGGGCTGCCATGGGTTGAATGGAGGTGGAAGGTCTTGGCCGTGGATTGGGGTCAGAAGTTGGGTTCGGATGGGATGCCACCGATGGGATTAGAAGGTGGGTTACACATGGGGCTGGCGGGTTGTGGCCATGGCAGATAGGTCGAGTGATGGTGGCTCGAGACAGAGGGACGCAGGTTTCGGGATTGGAAAGTGGGTGGTCCGAGTTTAGAGGTGGGTGAGGGTGTAGGACAACGGGGTTGTCAATTTTTGGAGCTGGCCGGAGTGGCAGGTTGGCGCCGGAGGTCATTGGTTGGGACGAAAGGGCAGGTCCATGGATTATGGTGGTGAGGATTTAGGGTTTATGGTGTTTTAGGAGAGAGAGAGTGTTGGGTGAGTTGGAGAAGATGATGTTGGGGGCTTATTGTGTGAGAGGGTGTAGGGGAGTTAGGTGAGGATGGGGGTTTTGTTTGTGTGTAGGATAGTGTGTAGGTCAGTGGGTGTGAGTGGGTTTATGTGTGTAGGTATTATGGGTGATGTGTGTGTGAATTAAATATGGACACCTAAAAAAATATAATACTAACTAATTAAAAATTTAAAATTTAAAATAAAATCCTACTCTAAAAATAAAATAAAGACTCAATTAAAAATGAAACTAAAAAGAAATAAAAATAAAAATAAAATGTAATAAAACTAAAACTAAAATCCTAAATAAATGTAAAATCAAATAAAACAAAAAAATAAATTAAATCCTAAAAAAATCTAATCCTAATAAAATAAAATAAAATCTAAAAACTAAAATAAAACAACATTAAATAAAAAGAAATAAAAAATAAATCCTAAAAATAAAACGATTAAAAAAATTAAAAATAAAAAAACGAAAGGGAACTAATCAAGCACACACGACTCAGGACAAAGTTTTCGTAGGTTAGGGAGGCTAGGCATATTGGATTGGGTATTTAGCTCCATTCAACGCGCATTTGCCTCGATATATAGCTTTTGACACCGCAAACGGACGTTTGACCTACAAGATAAACATTTAAGGACGTAAGACCCATATTGTCGAGAATTAGCAACTAAAGTACGTCTATTTGGGGTGTAAACTATATACAGTTTTGGGTGCTTATCACACCACCCCCAAACAGAGCGTTGCTAGTCCTCGAGCAATAAGATAGAGAGAAAGAGAAAGATAAGTAACCAAAAGTGTACCACTTTAGCGGGCACTTACGATTGCACTTAGCATGTGCAGCAAGCCTTTAAACCTATAGGTTGCCCTACAGGACGAGTTGTGTCTCGTGAGGGTTTGCAGGGAATATACCCACAAAATTCTTATTTGCAAAAATTTATTGAAAAGGCAGCCGAACTCTTATTAGACGTAGAATGATCACAAAATCCATCACATGAGATAAATATTATCAAAAATACAAGCTAGAATATGTAAAATGTTAGCTAAGTAAATACACAAGGCACATCCTTCCTAGAACTCAACGGGTGTAGTGCAAATCCGTCAAAACGGGTCGAGTATCAAAAGAGTAATTCCTAGATTGCCTTTTTGGAATCAACGCTTCAACTTCAAATCTCATGGATATATATCTCTCAAATGAACTCTCGAGATTTGGGTAAGTGTATCGCTCTTGTGTGTGAGGGGGTGGGTAAATGTAAGCAAGTTCAAATGTCTCACACACACATAAGAAAGAACGAACAATTACAAAGAAAAATGATCTCATGAAAGAAATGTTAATCACTATAGTGAGAACGTCGAGTTATTCAACACGCCGACTTTCATTTACCCGAACACCTATGGGAATATGGATTTTATTGGGTGAGGGGAAATGATATGTAAAGGTTATGATGATATGAGGTAGGATGGTGATGTATGGATGAATAATGAGTGATGGATGTGTAATGGATAAAATATGGATGTGATATGTGAGAAGACTGTACTATGAAGAATAAATTTCTTTATTTCACAACCAACTACTAACTACTAGCTCTCTTTCTTTTCTTTTCTCTCTTTTTTCTCTTTTTTTTTTCTCTTTTTCTTTTCTTTTTTTCTTCTAGTTTTGCTAGTTTTGCTATTTTTCTCTTTTTTCTTTTTTTTTTCTTTTTTTTTCCTCTCACTTTTCAAACCAACAATGAAGACATTTAAATTTGAAATCTCACTCTTTTATTTGAAAATGAAAGATGATATTGCAATGATAGGTGATGGTGTGGGGAAATATGTGAGAATATGGTAAGGTAATGGGTGAAATAAATGAGAAATGGTATGAAAAAGGGGTGAGTTTATGGATGAAAGTGTGGTGATCAGGACAAATTTCAAGACACGTGTTTCTCACAACTCGAAAGTGATGTCGTTCTCAGTGATCAACCAAATTTTAATGAAGGATAATGAGATCATGCAACGATTTAAGTGCGGATCCAAACAAAGTTGAATCAACTTGTGACTCGGAGATTGCGTAAAACTCTCTAAAAGGGTGAAAGGCAAAAATTTCACGGGCTAAAGTCTCTACTAGTGATCCTTAAAGTTCTCTTGAGAATTATAGAACTCTTCAACTCTAAACCGTAGTGACGTGATAAGTGCGCAAATTTTTGTTGAGTCTAGAAATTCATGGTGCAACATGCCTTGTTACGTATTAGATAAGCTATTTAGAAAAAATATTCTCTAGATTGATTCGTAAACTTAAAAAGATGGATGATTGAAAATTCACATCAATAAATGAGATGAAAGAAACTGCACAAAATTTTAAAAATCAGGTTTAAAAATCGAAATTTTTCAAAAGAGGTATGATTTTGATAAAATTCCCCACCCCCAAACAAAAAGGAACATCGTCCTCGATGTTAAGTAAAATGATTTTTAAAATTTAGAGCATAAGGTAGGAAAGAGATTACCAGAATGAACCGCTAATGAAGTGGACAGAGGGAGCCAAGAATAAACCTTAATAAATGATAAGAGAAAAAAAATTGTACAAGTCTATAACATGGCAAAGCATTGGGTGATGTGAAACACCCCCCCCCCCCCAAACAGGATGAGACTAGTACAAGAAATGTGGGCTACCTCCCAGTAACGCTAAGTTTAATGTCTTCAGCCGGACCGAAGGGATCTCACCTTAAGGATAAGAAATATGAAAGCGCGTGGTGGCAAAAAAAATGGGTGATGAGAGTCACCCGCAAACAAGACTGAAGCGTCAGTCTTGTTGGATATAGGTTAAAGGGAGTCAATGCACTTGTATAGAAAAGTGCATCACATGATACAGAGCATCGCTAGACCAAGGGTGGGTGGGGATCAGGGTAAAAGTGAGAAAGGCATCGGTGATGAAGCATTGATCACGGGCCTTATTGAGCTGGAAGGTGAGGGCGACTAGGGCCCTATAAGCATGGTGCTCTAATTGGTGAGGGAGGCAAAATGGTTTGCTAAGTTGAATCGAATGGGCCTTAGAAAAATCACACGGCCATTTTATAAATGGGCGATGGTAATGGTCGTGTCGTGGGACACCAGGGAGCTGTTGAGAAGAAAAATCAACACCACAAGGAAGCGGTGTGCATGGAGGAACAAGCTCGGTGTCACGGAAGTGGAGAGTATCACCACAAATACTCTCTTAGATGGTGGAGTATGGCTTCAGGTGAGGATCGAAAAATGCAGATGGAAACATGAACTGTGTAAAATCAAGATCCAAACCAGGTGGTGGAGTGAAAGGGACAATGGGTGGGTTGGGTGGGATAAACCATGGAAGAAAATGATCCAACTCAAGAATGGGAGACATGCACTCCTCATGAGGCACGGATTGATCCTCAAGGGCACTCGCATGAGGAAGTGTAGAAATAAATGGGTGAGTGATCAACCTCTCCACAAGAGTAGTATCAGTGAATGTGGTGGATGGGTAAGACAAGGCACCAAGATCAAAGATAGAGGAATCACTAGAAATATCGGGCTCAAAGGGAGCCATGCATGGTGGGACATCATCCATATCCGGATAGGTAGGAACTATCATAGATTCTAGCTCGGGAAAATGGTGAACACTCATAGCCGGAGCTAACCTGGGATGAAGTTGTTCCTCGGGAACACAAGGGTGAAGCTCGATAGGTGTAGGCTCGGGCATTATTTTGGATTCGACGGGAAAGGGAAGGTGAACCGTAATGATGGGTTCATGTGGACATGGTGGGATTGGATTAGGCTCACTATCTAAAGGTAAGTCAACACAATTGTCGACTTGGGGCCCGGACCATGGGATGGTCTTAACTTCGAGATTCTCGGGGTGGTAGAGTTGGTCACACTCAAAATCTACGGCACAAGACGACTCATCATCGTCACACTCAGGTGCAACAATGGGTGGATCCATGGGAATGTCCAGCTCTCGCTCACACTCAATTTCATTAAATCTTTGTTCAAGCCGTTGGAGGGATTCATTTTGAATTTGAGTGGCTTGCTCTTTCTCGAGTATGAACTTTTGCAAGAGGCTTTCGAGGGCGGATGTGGATGGTGGTGGTTGAATGACGGACGGTGGAGGTGGTGTAGGTGGACACAACTCGCTATCACTATATGGAGAATACTCAAAGGAAGTGTGTGGGGTGGGGCCAAGTTCATCATACACGAAAGGATCGCCCTCGTGATGGACAAATGGTTGATACTCATGGGGTGCGTAATGAGGGAACAGATCATGAATGGGTGCACAAGGTTTCCATGACAACTGTTAGAACGTGTGATGTCCACGACACCGGGTTAGGGTTTTTATTACGTGGGAGGGTGATCAGGCCTCCACGAATATCTCGGGTACTCACACCACTCGGGATTGGGCGTATCGGGATAGTAGGCCGAGGTGTATTCCGAAACAATGTCAGATGGATACACATGTTCCATGGTGGGTTCTGATGGATATGAATAGTATGGACAATCATGGGGTAAGTGATCGGCATAGGAACAACGGGTGCACAATAAGGTACGCGACACGTCGACACTTGACACCGAGGGTGATGAAAAATGAGGTGCGTGTGTGGACGGATCAAGAGTATCTGTAGTACTCGTGAGAGAGGTGAGACCACTAAGGATATCATAAAGAGACAGCTCGGGATCACTCCCACACATGTCGCGTGACAATAGAAAATGATCAAAGTAGTACCGTAAAGGATGTTCTTCGGCCATGAGGAAAGAAGTATTTTTTTTAAAAAAAAATAAATAAAACGAAAGAAATTTTTTTTGGATTTTTTATAAAAATAATAGAAGAAAATATTTTTGAATTTTTCTAAAATGATAGAAAGAAAATATTTTGGGATGTTTTTATAAAAATGAAAGAAAATATTTTCGAATTTTTTGAAAGAAAAGGTTGGGAAAAATATGGATTCTTTGAATGGACGAACACACTAAAATCCGACTACCGAAAAATTAAATTGGACACACACACGTCAAGAGGAATTCCTAACTAGCACATAGCCAATTTTTATCTTTGAATTTAGTGAAAGGGTAGTCAAATTTTAATTAAGTCCGCGGGTGATAAAAAAAATCACGAAATAATCTGAGTGATTGCCTTTGCAAAAATATTCTCCTAGTGGGATGCCTAGTTGATTGATTTTAAATTTAATGATGGCTAGGGTAGTACACAATGGTAAGCGAGTGAGTCGGGTGATGAAATCCCTTCTTGTGAGTGACCGGGTATAGGTCTTAGTAATTTAATTCATCACATCATTCAAAAAACAAATGCAAGAATAAAATCACACTAGAGCACACAAAAGCACACAAAAGAATTGACTCGCTAACAGGAGAGGCGCGAGGGTGTAAGAAATGTACCTCCCACGATTTTTAGGCCGTGGGGTGCCGAAAAATTTGAGCCAACTGGGGGGAGATCACGTCTATCTCAGTCGGCCTCGGGAGTCCTACCGACCCAAGGTAGAGAGGCTTCTAAATCCTCGCCTTTGGACGCCCTCTCCCTACCTTGTCAGGTTAACCTATCACGCTTGTTTTCAATTATTACAATTTTTAAATGAAAAATAAAATAAAGGTGTCTCTCTTCACTACAATACAAGCAGTGATAAAAATCATAATACAAGCCTTCTAATAAAATGTAAAAATGGTACTAAAACTAAGAAAGTGCGAAAAATAAATGATCTACAATATAAAATTCGCTCCACGTGCTTCAAGCTCCCAAGAATGGAAACGACGCCATTTGATAACTTTATTTTTTGTGCCGTTGTTTGAAAGCCAAGTTAATCAAAACCTCAATTACCTGCAAAATATAACAAACTCAAGTGTAGAGGTAAGTAAGGGTATTAATCCAAATCTAGGGGGCCAGATAAAGACAAACTCAATTGTAATTCAATTTTCTTTTCTTTTTGGGGTTTTGTTTTTTCTATTTTTTTAGCCACACAAAGCTAAAAAATTGAGTTGAGGTGATGATGTGAAATAACACTAAACTAAAATGAAAAATCAAATTACAAACTAAAAAGTGACTAAAATGTAAAATAAAGTCTAACACTAAAATAAAAGATAAATGAGGTAAATAAATTTGAGAACAATCAAGGAGTGGGATTACACCACAAATTTTAGCTATTCTAACTAATTAGTTTAATTAATTGAATTCTCCCAAATTAGTATCAAACTTACAAATCAACTCTCCTTGAAGATGTAATTTTAATAGTAATCTTTTAGAAAATTAATTTAATACCCACAACTCTAGAAAATAGATCTACACTCCTTTTAATTAATCACCCGCTAGGATCGTTCAATTAAAATATATTTAAATCTTAGAAAATAAATTTAGAGTTGAAATTCAAGTTATAATACCCCACTTAAGAAACCCCTATCTCTAGTTCGTATCTAAAATGGGTATTATAACTAGAATTTCGATTTTCTCTCGAAAATCATTTACCCTCTCTCTAGGCGTAACTTTAAGGGTGAGGGATCAAAATTAACATTGAAAGGGAATTTTCAAGTAATCAAACAAATTAAACTAAAATAACATCAAATAAGTGTTTTCCCCCACCTCTAGAAAGGGGATTTAGCCTAACATAATACAAAACATGATAATCAAATAATCAATAGGCATTTAATATAAAAGAGAAAAGAGAAGAACAATCAAACCAATCTCTTGAATTTAATTAAATCCAATACTCCAATTTGAAGTATACAATCCTCTTAATTGAGCATACAAGTAGTTTGCAATAATACCCACTCAATTAAATCTCATACAAAATTTCTACTCCCAAATCTCTAAAAAAAAAAACTAAAACTATTTACAAAATGTTTCTCCTAATTTATTTTCTACACTAAACTATTTCTAACTCTTTTTGGAATTCTTTTCCTCTACAAATTGATATGATGTCCCCAAATGGGGTCTTCCATCTTCGTTTATAGTAGACGCATGGCACACATGGGCTAAGGGGTATTTCTGGTAATGGACTAGGGTGAATATATGGGAGAGGTGTGAGCACATGTGAATGGGGTGTGAGGTGTGAGGATATTTGGGAAGTGAGTTCATGGAGATAATAATCTGATTTGGTTAAAAAGGGGTTGGGGTAAAATGGGTGTAAGTGGGGTAAATCGTTTAAATGGTTTTTATACATGTGGGTTTAATTTTATCTTTGAGTTGTTGGTCTTGGGACATTGACTTGGCAGCTAAAATCGTGGTTTCATTCAAATGAGTTTGAAGGGGATTGGAACCGGGTCTAAGGGATTTGAACTCAGGTATAGAGATGGGTAGTGGGTTTTGGAGTTTGACAGCTCGATATGGGTCACTGTTGGCGCAGGTAGGGCTAGGGTTACATTTGCTAGAGGTTGATGGATTCGGGTAGGGGAATGTTCGGAGGTCACCGGGTTTGGGTTGTGATCGGGATACCACGGGTTGACTGCAAGTCTTGGCCCTGAATTTTGGTCAGAAGTTGGGTTAGAAAGGGATGCCGTCGGCGGGATTCGGAGGTGGGTTGCATGTGGGGGCCGGCGGGTTGTGGCCATGGCAGCTAGGTCGAGTGATGGTGGTTCGGGACAGAGGGATGCCGGTTTCGGGATCGGAAGGTGGTTGGTCCGAGTTTGGAGGTGGGTGAGGGTATAGGATAACGGGGTCGTCAGTTTTTGGAGCTGGCTGGAGTGGTAGGTCGGCGCCGGAGGTCATGGGTTGGGACAGAAGGGCAGGTCCACGGGTTATAGTGGTGAGGATTTCGGGTTAATGGTGTTTTAGGAGAGAGAGAGTGTTGGTTGAGTTGGAGAAGATGATGTTGAAGGGTTATTGTGTGAGAGGGTGTAGGGGAATAAGGTGAGGATGAGGGTTTTGTTTGTGTGTTGGATAGTGTGTAGGTAAGTGGGTGTGAGGGCGTTTATGTGTGTAAGGATTATGGGTGATGTGTGTGTTTATTTGATTTGGACACCTAAATAAAATATAATACTAACTAATTAAAAATTAAAATTTAAAAATAAAATCCTACTCTAAAAATAAAATAAAGACTCAATTAAAAATGAAACGAAAAAGAAATAAAAATAAAATCTAATAAAACTAAAACTAAAATCCTGAATAAATGTAAAATCAAATAAAACTAAAAAATAAATGAAATTCTAAAAAAAATGTAATCCTAATAAAATAAAATAAAATGTAAAAACTAAAATAAAACAACATTAAATAAAAAGAAATAAAAAATAAATCCTAAAAATAAAAATGATTAAAAAAATTTTAAATATAAAAAAAAAGAAAAAAGGGAACAATTCAAACACACACGGCTCAGGACAAAGTTTAGGTAGGTTAGGGTAGGCTAGGGCTATGGGATTGGGTATTTAGCTCCATTAAATTGCGCATTTGTCTCGATATATAGCTTTTGACACTGCAAACAGACGTTTGACCTACAAGATAAACATTTAAGCACATAAGACCCATATTGTCGAGAATTAGCAACTAATGTACGTCTATTTGGAGTATAAATTGTACAGTTTTGGGTGCTTATCACTCACCCACCCGGATACAAACGTGAAAATAATTATACACCAATCATAACCAAACTATAGATGCTTTGATCTCATGGCTACATGGATATGTTAGTGCAACACCGAGTCCTTCTCGTGAGCACAAGCCTTAATAATATGCCAAATCATATATTTGTCCGCACCAAGATGCATCCATCTCATATCCCTTATATCGTCCCCATCATGATGCATCCATCTCATACCCCTTATATCATCTCTCCCACATACTACAAATGAGATATCCAATTATCTCAAAGTCGGGACCTCTTATGCACATCCATACAAACATGAAAACATGCACGCACTAACATTAATGGAACTATGTCGGGTTTGATCTCATGGATGAATGACTACTTACGTGCAATAGTGAGTCCTTATGAGCACAAGCCTCATTTACATGTTGTCACAAAAGAGTTTCATTTCTATCTCTCCTCAAACTTTTATTGAGATATCAAACTAAGTTCTCCATGACTTCTCATGCAAACAGACATTTACATAAATTGACGCCTTAATAGTCATGAATATTGTATATTAACGCTCTTTTTAGTTATGCATTCTAGCACAATTGTGTCCATTAAATTTTATATTTATGCTCATTTATTAGTTAACCTTTTTTCAATATATATATACATTCTGAGGCTCTCCAACATACCTCCTAACAACATACCTATGAACATACCCATTTTTAAAAACAGTTAAAATATATATTTTCCAACTAAATTTGGTATATATGATCTCCATAATGAGTAGATAATCTATAAAAAAAATATCAAAAAATACAACTTGGAAGTGGGTGATTCGAAAATGGATGAATGCATGCATTTTTAACCGTTGAAACTTGTAACCACCATCTCATCCTCTTCCAAGTTGTATTTTTGAATGAATTTTTTTAGAGGATGATCTTCTCATTTTGGAGATCATGTATACCAAATTTGGTTGAAAAATACATTTTTTTTACCATTTTTAAAAATGGGTATGTTCATAGGTATGTTGTTAGGAGGTATGTTGGAGATATATATATTTATATAATAAAGTATGAAACTTATGTATGTCACAAGTTTAACTCATGATGTCATCTATAAAAGATTTTCATGAACTACCTCTTTTACCCTTCAATCATTTGAGTTCCCCCTCTTTTTTTCACACTTAAAAATTCAAAAACAAGGCTATTTTTGTCCTTATTTTATACTCTAATTATAATTACAATTTTATCCCACTGAAAATTATTTTTTCCCTCATTTTTACTTTTAAATTTTATCTTTAATTAAAATACAATGGATATTTTTGGAAGACAAGAACACTGAGACATTTTTGTACTTTAGATCTTTCCTTACTCACAAAAATTTTCACCCGCTCACACATTAGAGTTGTGCTAAAGTACAGGCTCTCTCATTTATCTCTCTATCTCTCCATTCAACCATTAAACGACCACGAAAGGTCTGTCGGTATTGTTTCCCCACAAAAGGTGGGTATTGTTTTGGATTTACCCACGGTTTTGGATTTTCCAACGGTATTGTTTTGGTATTGTTTCTCCACAGTTTTCGTTTGGGATTTACCATTTGTGGGTATTGTTTCCCCAAAACAGGTGGGGCGTGGGGATTCGCCGCTGTTTCCATCCCAACTAGACATTTGTTCGGTGTTTAGATCCGCACTTGGTCATCGTGATCAGGCCGAAGACAACTCCAACTACGTTTCTGATCGAGGGAGTAAATCGAAGCTCTAATGTTGTTAGTTTATGATTTTTAGGTTTTTCTGAGTATATTTTTTGCTTTTTGTAGGGTTGAAAGATGAACGCAAGCCAGGAAGATAAGGGTGCAGAGAAAAGAACCTCGGCTAAAAAACCGTAGGTTTGTTTCCACTTTTGTGGTTGGTGTTGGGTGGGCGGTGGACCAAAACTAAGTATGTTCAAGAGTGTAATAATTTCCACTTTTCTGTTTCCAAAAATCATAGGTGTTGTGATTTTTGTTTATCCCCCTTCTTGGAATGTCCTCCTTTTAAGCCTCAAATCAAGATACGTAAGTGCATGTTCCCTCAATCTCCCATTTATACGCTCAGTGTCGGATATTGGCGTATCTCTAATTTGGTAAGGTAGAGTTCTAACTTTGTGGAGGTTGATCCACCTCCTTCACAATCCATGGAAGATGTCTGTAAATTATTTTCTTATTTTTTTTTGGTTTCTTATATAGGGTTTTTATTTTGTTTGTTTACCTTATCTTGAATGGGTACGTACATTTAAAAATAGATGTTTCATTGGCAGATCTTACTCTTTTTCAAGGCACTTTTGTCTCTTTTGATTCTTTCCCCTGGATATTTCTTTTTGATTTTTTTTACCCAAACCACTAAATACATTCAGTTCTTATGTTTGGTGTTCTAGTTCTCCATGTCTATGTTTTTATGTTTGGTGTTCCAGTCATTTCAGGTTTTTGTATAGATAGACAAATGTTATTAATATTTTTTTTGTGATGCGTCAAGTATTTGGTGTCTCTACTGTGTTTCTTCTTTGGGGTTAATCAGTGCGGTTGAGGTATCATTCATGGTAAATAAATATTTGGTAAAATGATAATATGAGAATTGTCCCTACTATTTTATTTGATTGCACTGAATATAGAGCAATAGCTATATAAGCTACTACAACAACTAGGTATGTTCAAGAGTGTAAATGTGTATTTCGGGCTTAGGTTTGTTGGCTTGGTACAGCAAGCAGACTAGGGATAGAATAGTTAGTGGGTGAAGGTGGTAGGTGAGATAAGGATAGGATAGTTGGTGAATGCATGTGGTAGGTTAGAGATTTAATACAATAAATTTAATCGCATTTACCTTGGCTAAATTTAAAAATATGTTTTCAGTGTTATTATATCACAAACGGAACAACAATGTGAAGAAAATTACACAATATGAATAATGATTAATTAAAAAAAAAAGGGTTTAACATTTTTTTGTGAAGCTCACGTAGTATGCAGAATTTTGGAACCACCGAACACACTTAGCTTGGAACTCAGTTCAATTCGTGAAAGGCCCTAAAATCATATACCCAAAATCAAATATTAATCTGTAATGTTTCAAAGTGTGCACCTATAATATGGCAATTTTTGGGGTCTTAAGTTTTTCACCCAACTCATCTTATATTCATTAATTCTTCCGTTATTATTAAGTCAGAAATAGTTTATGTGACCGGGTTTGTAATGAAGCATATCTGTTGCAACGTTTTTTTTAATTCTTATTTGTAATGAAGCATTTTTGTTGCAATGTGTTTTTTTAATTTTTATTTGTATTTTTGGGGACTTTATGCTTTTCGAAATTATCAGTGTGCCTTCAGGCACGGGCATACCCTAGTATATATCTATATATATATATAAAGAGAGTGGGGGGGATTGCTCTCCTATATAACACCTAATTATGAGCCCGAAGAAACCTTTTTCCCAAATTTTTTATTTTTTAATTCAAATTGTCCTTTCAATCAACACATGTTCAAAAAAATAGTTCAAAATACATTTTCTAGCTATTTTAAAAGAAAATCACAAAATTCAGCTAGTCTCACCGTTATAAATAAGGTATTTTCAACAATTTTTTATTACTTTTTTTAAAAATAGATAAAATTGTATTTTGACCTAATTTTTTGAACAAGAATTGATTGTAAGGTTAACTCCTTGAGTTAAATATAAAAAAATGAAAAAATAGGGCCTAGAACTAGGTGTTATTCATGGGTGATGTAGGAAGCATGATGGAGAAGAGCCTTTCTCTCTCTCTCTCTCTATCTCCCCATATATATATATATATATATATATGTGTGTGTGTGTGTGTGTGTGTGTGTGTGTGTGTGTGCGCACGCGCGCATGCTTTGCAAGGTTTATTGAGCTTTTGTGTCTATTAAAATGCTTGGCGGAGCACTTAGTTGCATTTAGGGAAAGTTACGTCAAAAGATGCAACTTCAAGACCATTTAATAAAGCCAGACATCATGTCCCAGTTTAAGGAATGACATTGAAGCTTAGTTCCTTGAATTAGCTTTGTGTGGCTAAAAATACATGCCATTATGAGCTTAGAAGATGAAGTTATGGATGTTTTCGTGATGCACCTATTTCCCCTTTTGAAGAAAATAGTGCCCAGAAACACAAAGCATTGATCGATCGACCCTTGTAGACGGTCGATTAACCCCTATAGGTCTTGTCAAGAAATGAATTCAGTGAGTATTTTTTCCATCCATCGACTGATCGAAGCTTGGTCGAATGATCAATGCTCCGGATTTTCGTGCTGAGAATGAAGATAGTTTGGTCGACTTCAATTTCATTCATCGATTGATTGATCGATCCATCATATTTTTAGATAGTTTTATTGCTTTTTATTTCTTTTCTTTTGTTTAATCCACTTACTATTAATAGTAAGTGAAGCTTATTTGTTCATCGCCTTCTTTTATCTATTATTTTAGGTTACATTAGTTTAGTATTAAGACCTTATCACCATTCTCTCTCCTAGGGTTTGATTATAACTTACTGTTGATGTAAAAAATTAGATCGCTCTAATTATTCAATCACAGATAAATAAAATGAGACAAAGATTTTTAAAGTGGTTCAGCCTTATATGAATGGCCTACGTCCATTGTTATGTTATTTCTGAGTGTTTGGGAATTCTCGATGTTAATTTCAATCAAGAAATTCCGGTCCCCTTGAATGAGGGTGATACAAGGTATTTATAGCCCTTAGGATGTACATGAAAGGGTTCATACATTAAATGATATACATATGAAAGGGTAATACATTTAATGCAGCGTGTGCGTCAAGATGTTAAACATTCAATGAATAGTTGAACTGGCAATTAATGCTACGGCCGAGATGCAGCTCGGACCGCCTCCAGTTTGCTCGTTGCTCAGGAGTTCCTCGGAGCGCTAGAGTACCTCGGAGTGCTAAAGTTCCTCGGTGTATCCTCATTGCTCGGCGAGCACATGAGTTGGTTGGGGGAATGAACTTCCTCGTTGCTATTGTGCCACGCAGATTGACACGCGTCTTCATATTATTCATCCATATCAGCATATTAATTTTGGTATCAACAGAAGCCCCCAATGTTTCATATTTCAAAATTTGAGGAGTATGGAACATTCTTTCTCGGTATATGCCAATATTAAATGACTTTCCTATGTTTTAGGAGACTTTTCTTCATATTTGAATTTTCCTTCCAAATTCGCAGAATTCGCCATTTTGCTTCGGTCTTCGTGCCCTTTTTGTCCTTTTAGCTGCCTGAAGTTCGATAGTTTCTTTTTGTAATCATTTCTTTCGCCATTTCCCAAGGAACAATATTTAAACTTCCCAAGCAATCATACCGTCTTCTACCTTTTCCAATTTTCTTGCTTTCGAATTCTCCATAGTCTTTCTTTCTTTTGTGCAATCATCCTTGTTTTCGTTCGTTGTCAACAGATCTCCTTTCTTCCTGTAAGATCTTCTTCCTTCTTCTTTTATTCACCATGGTTTATATTATTGAATCTATTGAAAAATTTCGTTCTGATTATTCCATTCCATCTTGGGTTACTTTGGAGAATCTTCTTGAACCCTTTGATTATTTTCGTTTGGCTGAGGGACACTGGTTCCCAAGCCTCTTTATTGCTGAGTGTGGATTTTCTTTTCCACCCAACTCTTTATGCTTAGAATTCTGCCAACATTTCGATGTTGTTCCGGCAAAAGTAGCCCCCAATACATGGAGAATAGTTAATGGGGTGCATAAATTAAATCAAACTCATGGAACTCGTATGGAAATTCCTGAGATTATGTATTGCTATAGATGGGCTGTCTTAGACAATGTTTATTATTTGAAAACCATATTTTTGAATAGAGCTTTAGTAGTTAACCTCCCTGATGCCAACAGGGATTATTTTGAACATGGGTTAGTTTTCAAAAATTAGCAACATGCTCCTTTAGTCGGAGACGGAGTGTATGAAGGTCCCAAATTCCCCCCATACGGCAATAGGATTGGTTATTTTCATTTTATTTTATTATTGAAATTATGACTTCATCATGTTTGAATAAATGCATGATTGACATTTCAATTGGTTTTTGTTTGCAGTTAATAGCAAGAGAAAAACTCCTAAAGAATCAGAAGTTAATATAAGGCAATTGAAACATATCTGGAGCTTGCATCAGAAGATTGCAGACGAGCACATCAGGTCTGCCTCATACTTGTTGCAGTATAGGAGTTATACGTCGTCTTTTACTGCTCGCCCTGTGGTCAGTTCCAGTGATCCAGTGCAAATTCCTGAAGACTCTGATCCGGAATCTCATATTCCTTTGAACCAGAAAATGGGCAAGAGAAGAGTTCCTACTCTCTTCGAGGATAGTTCCTCTGCTGGCGATGGGAAGAAAACCAAGGTTAATGTCCCAAAGGGGACAAAGAAAATTGATGATGCTCCTTTTGTTGCTGTTCAGAAGGTTGTCGAGAAGCCCCCAGTGGCTCCTGTGCAGAAGGATGCACCTGTTGAGATAATCACTGTCTCACCAACCAAAAATTCCTCTTTGGTTGAGGTTGCTGAAAAGGCACCGAGGAGATTGAGGAAATTCTCTTCGATCAGTATTTCTGGAGCTGGTGGAGATGGTGTTCCAGTCATTATTGTTCCTCCAATCTCTACAATGAGTTTGGAAAAATTTTCACCCATCCCCGAGGTGCAAGGTACTGAAGAAGACTTTACTCGGGATGTGGTTACTTCTCTGGCTGCTCGTCATTTGGCTTCAGTAAGTATCTCTACTCCGAGCTTTTTATATTTCCCTTTGTTGTTTCCCATATTTGTTTCTGATTTCATTCTCCTCTTTTGATTGCAGTTGACTAGTTGTTTCAATTTAATCCTTAAAAAGGATGAAGCAATCAAAGCTTCTTACTCCTCGTCCACTGTGGAGGGAGCACTGGAGAAAGCTATTAAATCTGTGAGTGAGTCTCGTCAGAATTATGACGATGATAAAACTGAATGGGAAAAGAAATTGGCTACGTCTGATGCAGAGAAGGTACAACTGGATAATAAGGTGAAGGTCTTAGAGAGAGAAAATAAAGATTATACCGAGAAACTTTCAGGCTTTGGGGATCTGGAGAATAAACTGAAGTCAGCCGAGGAAGAGTTGACACTTCTGCGCGAAACAAATCGTCAGAAAGAGGAGTTGGAGGCCAAGCTGAAAGCCTCCGAGGACCTTCTATCCGAGAAGATCTCCTCGGAGAAGATGAAAAGAAAAACGGTTGTGAAGAAATCCTTTAAAACTGGTTGGGACAAAGGATGGGACAGGGGGGTGGCAGCTATGACGACCCAGGGGAAATATGGAAGTCTGAAATATTTTCATGATGGTTGGGTTGCAGCACTGCAGGAGTTGAAGGTGAGTGAGGACTCAGAGCTATTTCAACAACATCTCCCTGGTCCTCCTTCAGTTATTGAAGATGAGTCTTCAGACGAAGCTGCATCTGAAGAATCTTCAATGACAGTGGGTGATCAAGTCCTTGTTCCATCATCTAACCAGACAGCCACCGAGGAGATTTCGTCATTTCCTTCTCCTCCAGAACAAATCCCAGCTTCTACTAATCAGACCATCGTTCCTACGGAGCAACCAAGCTCCTCGTCCCAGCCTCCCGAGAAAGTCTTGGGAGACAAGGAAAAGGTGTGAAGTTGTTCGGTACTCTTTTTCTGTTCTTCTTTTACTTATCCCCTGTATTCCAAATGATGTAATCTTGTTGATGATGTAATAAAATCACATCTTTTTGTTCCTCTTCATTATTGATGCTCTGTCTGTTTTTATTTATTAACTCTTACCTTCTGTTCTTTATTAGTTTGTGGCTAGAATGGAGCTGATATCTGCACATGATACAAAGCTGATGCAGCAATGCCATGAATATTATAAGGCTGGTCATAAAAATTTGAGTGTATCAGAAATTACTGACATCCTTGGCCATGATGCTTCAGAACAAACAATTGAGGCTTATCAGTACCTGAAGGATTTACTTGATCGAGCTGTGGCCAACAACGTGGCCTACTATGACTTGATCGAGGAGCTTCATTATTCCCTTGAAGGGTGAACTTGAAGCGTGTTGACAGATTGCAGAATTACTGGAACAAGAAAACAACAATTTGCAAAAGGAGCTAGCACAGTATAAGTCTCCAGCTTCTTCTTCAACAGCAGTGATCCCAGTGACTGATGAGGGATATTCCTTCCTGGAGGTTGAAAATGCCAAATTAAGGCAAGAATTGGACACTTTAAAAAGGTCTGGTATCTCTACTGCTCGGGGACGAGGAAGAGGTTCTCGCGGGCGAGGAAGAGCTGCCTAGAATGTTAGCGAGAAGCAAAGTTCTCCACCTTCTCGGAGTCGATCAAGAGTTCTCAGCCGTAATATTGAAGAAGCTCGTACTCAGTCAACTTTAGAAACTCAAGCATTCCAATTGAATGCAAAAGATCGTGCTTTGTCTAAGATGTCCAAGAAAATCCTGACTTTGGAAGATCAACTTACTACGACGAAGTCTGCTTTACATACCAAGGACCTTTTTGCTAAAAACCTTCATGAACAACTGGATAGATTAACCTTCCAATTCCATAAGCAGCTCAGGGAATTTTGGATGGCTGGATACAACGAAGCTCTAGTTCATTTAGATGCTCGTATTGAACACTCCAATAATGAAGGTTATAAGCAGGGCTGGTTGAACGCCCTGGGTGTATTAAAATTGGAGCGAGGGCATTATTTATGGGATTATCATGCTCCTGGGCTACTAGACTTGCCTGTACCGCCTTATAAACTGGACATGAAATGGATCCCAGCTCGTGCTATTCCTCAGAGCTTAATTTCAAAATATCTTGGTGACTATAGTCTTCATTCTTAGACTGAATTATCTCGTCCCGAGCACCTCTTGGATACTCCTTCAGTGATGAATGTCAGGATGTTGAAGGACTTGAATTTTATCAATTCTCCTCAGACATTAAATGATCCTCCTGCTGGCGAGGAACCTGTGTCAAAGGCTGAAGGGAAAAAACCAATAGAATAGGATTTTCAATGTAATAGTTAGCATACATATATGTAACTTATAATTTATTTTGAATTTTAATGAAAGACTTTCATTTTCTGTTTGCAAATCTGTATTGCTATTCTTTTGTGCCTGTTAAACACTTTATATTTGTGCATATGTATTTGTTAAAAAGATAACAATATTGTGTTGTTCATCAACCAACCTAGTAATAAAAGTTGCAAGTATCAATGTTGCTCAATCACTTAACAATAAAGTAATGAGTATAAAATGTTTCCATCCAACCAAGGTTGTTAAATTGTGTTTGTCGACCAACTACAGTTAATGGGTTTTTATCCCCGACCAACAGTTGATGGGTTTTCATAAAATATGTCCGACCAATCAAGGTCGATAATTTATCCTCGTCGACCAACTGTAGTTAGTGGGTTTTGATCACCGACCAACTATAATTGGTTCAGTTTTGGAATTTTTGTATTTTGTGGAATGGTTTTACCTTCCGACCAATATATGTTGTTCTTTCCCTTTTACCAACCAAAGTTGGTCGTGGGTTTGAACTGTTAGGTTCTTTCGAACTATCTGGTTCTTTCGAACTATCTGGTTCTTTTGAACTATCTTGTCCACAAGCTCTTTTACCAACCGAAGTTGATCACGCAAGTGTACGCCTCCTAACCAAAGGAGTATAATTTGTTCTCGCTATTTTACCAACCGAAGTTGATCACGCTCGAACTATCAGGTTCTTTCGAACTATCTGGTTATTTCGAACTATGTTGTCCACAAGCTCTTTTACCAACCGACGTTGATCACGCAAGTGTACGCCTCCTAACCAAAGGAGTATAATTTGTTCTCGCTATTTTACCAACCGAAGTTGATCACGCTCGAAATATCAGGTTCTTTCGAACTATATGGTTCTTTCAAACTATCTTGTCCACAAGCTCTTTTACCAACCGAAGTTGATCACGCAAGTGTACATCTCCTAGCGTTAGTGTACAACACTAATATTCCCCGAAAAACTTTCAAACAAAGGAGAGAAAAATGGTGAAACATCATCGTTTTATTCATATTAATGGACCTGTTGTACATTTTACATTACTGATAATACTTGCGAAGGTGTTCAGCATTCCAGGCATTCTTGAATTCCTCTCCTTATAGAGCTGCTATTCGGTAAGTTCCTGGTCGGACAACTGTAGTAACTCGGTAAGGTCCATGCCAGTTTTCTTCCAACTTATTGTGCTTTTGAATGACTTTCTTTAGCACGTAATCTCCTTCCTTTAAATCGCATTTCTTCACCCTCTTGTTGTAGAACAAAGTTGTTCGTTGTTGATATGCAGCATTCCTAATGGCTGCTTCTTCTCTAACCTCCTCGAGCATGTCCAAATCTAATCTTCTCATCAAATCACTGACTGGGGAATTGAAATTCAGCACTCTGTGTGTTGGTAGACCCAACTCGGCATGTATTACAGCCTCACTTCCAAATGCCAGCATATATGGGGACTCTCCAGTTGCTGCTCGTGGAGTTGTTTGGTAAGCCCACAATACTGACTGTAGCTCATTAATCCAATTTTCTTTAGCCTGATTTAACCTCTTCTTCAAGCCATTTAATAATGTTATGTTCGTCACTTCAGTTTGTCCATTGCTTTGAGGATGACCTGGTGCTGAATGGGTCTTCAAGATGTTTGATTGTTGACAATAGGCAGCAAACTCCTCGTTGTCGAATTGTGTTCCATGGTCTGTGATGAAGGAATGAGGAAGACCATATCTACAGATGATATTCTTCCAAACAAACTGGTATACCTTCTCGTACGTCATATCGATAAGCGGTTCAGCTTCTACCCACTTAGTAAAATAATCTACTGCGACGACGAGGTACTTTAATCTTCCTCGGGTGGTTGGTAATGGTCCAACCAAATCAATTCCCCACATGGAAAATGGCCAAGGGGAAGCTATGGGTGTCAAAAATGCTTGTGGAGTTCGTCGGATGGAGGAAAAACATTAGCACTTGTCACATTTCTTAGCATAGGCTATACAATCAGCCCTCATCGTCGGCCAGTAGTATCCTTGAGTCATCACCCTCTGCAAAAGTGTTCTACCTGCTACATGGGCTCCACAGGACCCTTCATGGATCTCTTCAATAAATTCTTTTACCTCGGAAGGATGTACACATGTCTGCAAACCTACCATAATTCCTCGTCTATACAAAACACCATTAGTTAGTACATACCGAGCAGCTTTAAACTTCAATTTCTTTGCCGCGAGCTTGTCCTCTGGCAATTCTCCCTCTTCAATATATGCCCTGATGGGATCCATCCAAGATGGTCCTAAATCAAGGGTAATAACATTCATCGTCAGGTCTTTATCTATGCTCCGACTTTCCAGTACTTCAATTGGTATCGTTCTTCGCAGCTCGGTACGAGTAGCTGATGCTAGTCGAGCCAGTGCGTCTGCTTGTGCATTTTCTATTCTGGGTATTCTGATCAACTGAATGGCATGAAATTCTGCCAGCAATTCCATCACCTTTGCATGATACTTGACCATTAATTCTCCTTTAACCGCATATGTTCCTATCATCTGATTTACAATTAATTTAGAATCACTGAATACCACCACTTGTTGTGCTTCCATTATCTTTGCTAAATTAAGACCTGCTATCATGGCCTCATATTCAGCCTCATTATTGGAGGTTTTGAATTGAAATCGCAAGGCATATTCTATGTCAATCTCGCCTGGGGTTTTCAAAACAATCCCTGCTCCACAGCCTGCTGTGCAAGATGATCCATCCACATACAATCTCCATGTAGGTAACTCGTCTTCAAATTTCTTATCTGATAAAGTTCCTCGGTGAAATATCTGATGTTTTCTTTCATCCTTCCCTGATAATTTTCGCTCCTCGTCGACCATTTCTTCTCGCCCTTTTACCAACCGGAGTTGGTCTGGGTTTGAATTTAATGATTTTTCTACACCCACAAGCCATTTTACCAACCGGAGTTGGTCTGGACTTATGTCTGTTGATCCTGTATCATCCACAGGTTGGTCAGTGAGCAACCTTTGTTCCTCGAGGGTATCAGGATATGTAAACTCTACTATAAAATCTACTACAGCTTTCCCTTTCAATGATGATCTGGGTTCATACACAATATCATATTCACCGAGCTCTATTGCCCAGTACATCAGTCTCCCTAACTTTTTCAGCTTATGAAGGGCTTGTCTTAATGGCATGTCGGTATACACGATGATGGTATGGGCCTGGAAATATGGCCTCATTCTTCTACTTGCTTCAATTAATGCCAATGCCAATTTTTCTAACTTTCGGTACCTGATCTCGGCACCTCGTAAAGCCTTACTTGTGTAATAAATTGGCTTCTGGACTCCATTCTCCAATCTGATCAATGCCGAGCTGACTGCATGCTCTGATACTGCCAAGTATAAGTACAACTTTTCTCCTGTTATTGGCCTAGACAACAGTGGAGGTGTTCCCAGATATTTCTTCAAGGCTTGAAAGTCTTTTTCACATTCATCATTCCACTCAAAAGTTTTTCGGAGTGTTTTGAAGAATGGAAGACACCTATCAGTTGCTCGAGATACAAATCTATTGAGCGCTGCAACTCGTCCTGTAAGACTCTGCCCTTCTTTCTTCGTCGTTGGAGATCGCAACCCTAAAAGAGCTTTGATCTTTGCTGGATTTGCCTCAATGCCTCGCTGGTTAACGATGTACCCGAGGAACATTCCTTCTCGTACTCCAAAGGTGCACTTCGTCGGGTTGAGCTTCATCTGGTATTTATCCAATTGATCAAAGGTCTGGCCTAAGTCAACTAGATGATCAGCAACTTTCTTGCTTTTTGTCAGCATATCATCGACATAAACTTCCATATTGTAACTGATTTGTTCGGTAAAAACCTTGTTCATTACCCGCTGGTATGTCGCTCCTGCATTTTTTAAACCAAAAGGCATAACATTATAACAATAAGTACCCCTAGGGGTAATAAAAGAAGTACTTTCCCTGTCTTCGGGTTTCATCTTGATTTGGTTGTAGCCAGAGTAAGCATCCATGAAGCTGAGAAGCTCGTGCCCCGATGTAGCATCAACTAGCTGGTCAATTCTGGGCAATGGGAAATGATCTTTTGGGCAGGCCTTGTTGAGATCAGTGAAATCAACACACATTCTCCATTTATTGTTTTTCTTCTTTACCATCACCACATTTGCCAACCAGTCCGGATACTTCACATCTTCGATGAATTGAGCCTTCTGGAGCTTGTCGACCTCCTCTTGAATAGCTTGATTCTTCTCAGGGCTAAATACCCTTCTTCTCTGCTTTACAGGCTTTATCTCTTTATTCGCATTGAGTTCATGGCATAAGAAATTTGGATCTATTCCTGGCATGTCTTCATGACTCCATGCAAAAGTTTTCTTTCTGTCTCTCAAGAAAGCTACCAACTCCTGTTTTATTGACACATCCAACGATGAACCTATTTGGTTTACTCGTTCAGGGTGCTCGTCGTCCAGAATAACATTTTCTGTAGACTCCACCGCCTATCCTTTTACCAATTGGGATTCATCTCTGCGATCCAATGTTTCAATTTCTGTACTTTCATCCACCTAGTAGGTAATAGTCTTTTTTCTTGATTCTTCAAGCTCCTCTTGTTCGGCAGACGAATAATAGCATTCCCGAGCTACTTTCTGATCACCTTTCACAACTCCCACTCTGAAATTTGTTAGGAATTTTAAGCATTGATGTACCGTAGATGGAAATGCTTAGAACTTCTTCAAACCAACTCTTCCCATGATGATGTTGTTGGCTGACTGCACATTCTTATCCATCACAAAGTAGCGTATTCTTTCTGTTCGAAAAGCAGGCCAGGTTCTAATGAATATATCCAACTTGATCGTCCCAAGTGGAAAAACTTTCTCACTAGCGAAACCCAGGAGGGGTCTGTGATAAGGTTCCAATTGAGATAATTTCAGATTCAAGCTATCAAAGCATGAATAGTACATGATGTCTGCCCAGCTTCCATTATCTACCAACACCCTTGAAATCACTACTTCCTTCATCCTCATTTTGATTACCAGAGGATCGTCATGAGGATAAAGAACACCTGCCAAGTCATTTTTTGAAAAGCAAATGACCAGCTTCTCTTTGTTTACCTTCCTCGGACGATCGTCCTCGGCCAGATTTATTCGTTGAATATATGAAAAAGCTTGAGCCTCTTTGAGGTAAGCTTTTCTTTCTGTAGTAAGGTCTCCTCCTCCTCCATCTCCTCTTGTAATAACATTACAATCAAATGATCCAAAACGTATGGAAAATACCTCTCGTTCTGGCTGCCTTGGCTTTTTGGGAAGATCTGGATCTTCATCTAGATCATCTTCATGGTCCTTTTTCTTTTTCTCCTCTATTCGGCGAGGAGATCTAGATCTTTCTCTAGTTTGGTCATTATTTCTTTTTTCGCCTCCCCGATCAACATACTTTGCTAGCTTTCCTCTTCGGATGAGTGTTTCAATCTCGTTCTGAAGAGCTATGAAATTTTTGGTCATGTGACCATGATCTTTATGAAACTCACAATATTTATCCCTACTCCTCGAATCAGGGTCTGATCTCAGTTTCTTTGGCCATTTCACCTCCTCGTTGTTCTTAATTTCTTCCAAGACATGATTAATACCCATTTTCAAAGGAGTATAATTATCGTACTTCTTCATGACTTCCCATTTATTCTTGGAATGTTTATCTCCACCATTGCTTTTATGCTCTTTCTTCTTAGATTTGTCGACTTCCACCTTGGTGTCTTTATCTATATTCTTCTTTGCAGCCATAGCCTCCTCGGCATTCATGATTTTAGCCGCTTTTGCCATCAACTCTGACATATTTGTAGGTGGATCTTTGGCCAAAGTGTAATACAACTTGTTAGGCAACAAACCACTCATCAAGGCAGTGATTGCTGTCTTTTCTTCGTAATCTATGACTTCCAGCTTCTCGTTATTGAAACCAGTTATGTAATCTCTAGTACTCTCACCAGATTTTTGTCTAACACTTAACAAGTGTGCTACTCGTTTTACTGGCTTCGCTCCAAAAAAGAAATTTCCAATAAAGAACTCGGCCAATTGAAAGAAAGTTGAAATCTTACCCCGAGGAAGATTGTTGTACCATATCTGGGAAGCTCCAGTGAGAGTTCCTGAGAACGCTCTGCATCTCATCTCGTCGGGGACGACATAGATGTCGGCAGTAGCTTGATATTACTCTATATGAAGAACATTATCTGTCTTTCCATCATATTTGGGGGTCACTACAGGTGCTTTAAACTTTGACGGGTTAGGAAAATTCACAATGGCCTGTACAAAAGGTGTTCCTCCAACAAAAGTTCGTTGTAGGGGGTTCTTGGCCTTAGCCATTTCTCCCAATCTATCCTCCAACTGCTGGATGGAACCTTTCCACTCATTGTTTCCTTCCTCGGGCTTATTAGTCCGAGCAATTGATTGTTCTGATGTTGCCTCTTGAGATATTTCTTGACGAGCAACTGGTCGTGATTGTGCTGATCCTTCTCTTAGATCTGATGGTCGTCGAAAACTTCTCGACATGGTCTTATATGGGCTCCTATTTCTCCTAGGGCCTAATTGACTGAAAGGAGACACCCTACTCAGTCTTTCTATGGCACTGGGTCTTTCTGGAGAGAGAGTGATACGTTTATCAGTATCTGTAGCTCTTATTGACGAAGTTTGCCCAGGTTGATAAGAGAAATCATCAGACTCCTCATTACGATATGACTCAGTACGTCTGGATCGTGAAGAAAGTAAATAAGTTTGCCTCTGACCACTTTGCTGTCCTAAACGTGCAGGTGCACCACTATGAAGGGTTTGTATGAGTTGCCTCAGTGTGTCTTGCATGGAGGTTTGTCCTTGAGCCATATTCGTCATAATTCCGTCCAGATCTGGAGGTGCATAGGGATTTGGAGGATTTCCAGCATTTACAGCGTTTCGATTGCAAGATTCTGGATTATCTGCCATTGATGATGAATGATTTTTAGTGAAAAATGATAATAATAATCGTTCCCACATACGGTGCCATTCTGTTGATGTAAAAAATTAGATCGATCTAATTATTCAATCACAGATAAATAAAATGAGACAAAGATTTTTAAAGTGGTTCAGCCTTATATGAATGGCCTACGTCCACTGTTATGTTATTTCTGAGTGTTTGGGAATTCTCGATGTTAAGTTCAATCAAGAAATTCCGGTCCCCTTGAATGAGGGTGATACAAGGTATTTATAGCCCTTAGGCTGTACATAAAAGGGTTGATACATTAAATAATATACATATGAAAGGGTAATACATTTAATGCAGCGTGTGCGTCAAGATGTTAAACATTCAATGAATAGTTGAACTGTTGATTATCTGGCAATTAATGCTACAGCCGAGATGCAGCTCGGACCGCCTCCAGTTTGCTCGTTGCTCAGGAGTTCCTCGGAGCGCTAGAGTACCTCGGAGTGCTAAAGTTCCTCGGTGTATCCTCATTGCTCGGCGAGCACATGAGTTGGTCCGGGGAATGAACTTCCTCATTGCTATTGTGCCACACAGATTGACATGCATCTTCATATTATTCGTCCATATCAGCATATTAATTTTGGTATCAACACTTACCATTCACCATCTTCCTTATTTATCTAAGCTTTCATAGTTAATTCCATACTTTATTAATTAGTTCCTTTCGATTAATTATTGCATTCTTTCATTCCTTGTAATTTACAATGCTTTCCAGCTAAGTTAAATTGGGTTGAGATTCTTGAACTCACCATGGATTAATTGGTTGTTTTGATATGGTATGATGGTTTAGAATTATTTTTATGGGATAAGTTTTTCTTGATTTTACGTCTATTAACCTTAATGGAGTATATAATGTATACGCCATATTTGAGAACTTTTGTTTGTAATTTCATGCCAGAATCAAAGTACGCTTTTATAAAACTTTTGGGGGTGACAATTATAGATTTTATTAATTGCCTAAGTGAGATTTAATATTGATAAATCTTTTCTTTCCATGTAATCGTTTATCCTAATTAGTCTGTAGCGAGGGATATGATTCTCAATATATAGTTTTCATTCTTGTTGATATTCTAGTTTCAATAATATCCTAATGTTAATTTTTTTTATATTTATTGTCATCTTTTACACTTTTATTATTGAACAAATAAATCAATTAAAGTCTAAAATATGTGGATTCGATACACATACTTTCCCCTATATTCCTATAAGAGTGTAGTTAATGTTTAGGCTTTCTGCATTGCGGTGGTAAACTAATAACAACGATGGGTGGCCTTACACAACCGCTCGATTTTCCCTCGATCAAGATGGCACCATTATCGATGAGTGTTTTTGTTTTAATATTGCTAAAGATTTTCTTTCCATGTAATATTTATCCTAATTATCCTGTGGTGAGGGATATGATTCTCAAGCTATAGTTTTCATTCTTGTTGATTGATTAGTTTCTATATTAGCCTACTGTAAATTGTTTTATATTTCTTATCATCTTTTACACTTTTATTATTGAAGTAATAAATCAATTAAAGTCTAAAATATGTGGACTTGATACACATACTTCACTCTATAGTCCTTTAAGAGTAGTTAACTTTTAGTTCATTTGCATTTGCGGTGCTAAACTGATAACAATGATGGGTGGCCTTACAAAACCGAGTGGATCGAGGGAAAACTGAGTGTATTTAGTTGATCAACTAAAAGTCTTATCAGTTTAGTTGATCACTCGATCCACTCAGTGGAACAATGCTATCAGTTTAGTTGATCAACTAAAAGTGTTTTGTTTTAGATTGTGATTGATTTAGTATTTCTTAATACTTTTTCTTTGTAATGGCATTTTTTTTTTATAGACATGGACATTTGACCTCGAAGAATGCTTCAATTCTCCATCACACACCACTTTGTTGAATTTTCTATCTTGATTCATTTTGGGTAAGCATTTTTTATTCTAATGGTTTTAGTGATTGTAATGGTTTACATTCCTATCACAACGATAATTCTTAAAATCCCCTGAAACTGAAGACTTTTGGTGATTACTTGCAATGTCAAAAACTTGATACATCTAAAATGAGTTTAGGTGAGTATTAAAAAAGTAAAACAAACGATGTGGGGAATTTTGATAACGATTTTTTTTATTTTTCGTGATAATAGTTTGCAATAACTTTCAAAATTCTTATTGTAATAATTTTGAAACTTGTTTTGGGAATAATTCTTAATTTTTTTAATTTAGAGAATTCGTGCCTCCCCCTATGACATTAAGTGAGGGTATTCAAATTATTAAGAATAAAAATCTTGAAGACCGTTATCGAGAAGAAAATCATTGTTGGGAATAAGAGTTGGATCCATTATTCGAATCCAATGATGATTTTTCTTCTGAGACTATGGAAGATCAGGAATGTTTCTAACCAATTGAGAAATATGAGGTTTTTGGACCAAGGATTCCTACTTTGGAACAATCCATTCTTATCCAAGGCATAATTGAGAGAGAAAATGAGGTTGAGACTAGTTTTTCATTTTAAATGTTTTTTAAGATCAATTCATTGAAAGTGAATCTTTTTCATTTAAAATTCAATCTTTGAGCAATGATGAATCTCTCGATAATAAATTTATTTCATTCGCATTTCCTTTCATCGTTATCCAACCATTACATCAATTCCATGATTCTGTTCAAAATTTTAAATCATTTGTAGACACCCTATTATAATACCCCCTAACTTCTCCTAAGTCATACCATGGGTACTGACCTAGAGGCCATTGGGCACTCCCAGGCTCCATTTGACCACAAGTCAAACTCTTCAGCATGACTGAGACTGAATGAAATTTTGAAGCGCACTAAAACCCCTTTCCAATGGTCCATCTCGTGCGTGATTCTGACTTACCATGCAAACGAACGACGCATTTTCCCCCGAAACTTGATTAGGAGGTTATCGGGCGCTCCCAGGCTCCGTTTGACCAAAGTCAACTCTTCATCTTGAACGAGACTGAATGAATCTTCGAAGGGCACTGAAACCCCTTTACAACAGTCCACCTCGTGCACGATTCTGACTCACGGTGCGGACGCACGATCTGTTTTACTCCGAAAGGTCACCAAGCGCTTCCAGGACCCGGTTGACCAAAGTCAAATACCTAAACATAGTCAAACTCTTTGGAATGTCGACGTAAATCTCCTAACGTTTCCAACAGTCAACCCCGTGCACAAGTTTGACTTACCATGCAGATGAAACAATCCCTTCGCGCCCGACGATCCCCTGTCCAAAGGACCGACAAACGCTTCCAACCACATTTGACCCAAAGTCAACACCCGGACCCGGGAGGAGTACCAAAGAATTTCGAAGGAATCTAAAGTACCTTTCCAACGGTTTACCCCTTGTGCAATTCGGATCAACAGTTTGCGCTCTACGATTGATTTTCTAGAGGAACCTGAAAGAGACTACCAAACGACACGTTCTAAACCCTGCCTATCGCCAGTGTACCTAAACACACCTGCCGATTGGCAGGACCAGGGCTATGCCGATCGTCAATGCCCAGGGCCTATAAAAAAGATGGCCTGACCTCATTTCCAAAAGAGAAAAGATCAGAGATCCATCACTCTCAACAAGCTTAGAAAAACCCCTCTCGAAGTCAGCATGATTTCCATATCCAAATCTCTTTCCAACCTTTGACTTTCATCACCTTTACTAGGCCTGTAAATTGAGCGCCCGAGGCCCGAAGCCCGCCCGTTCGTCCCGCTATTTTCGGGCAGACCTTTAGTTGAGTTTGAGCCGAGCCGAGCCTGAGCCAAAATTCCAAGCCCGAATGAATTTCGAGCCGAGCTTGAGCCGAACTTCGCCAAGCCTGAATTGGGTCCGAAGCCCGAACTTCATATTAATAAATAAATAAATAAATAATTTATATAATATAACATATTTATGTTAATATTGTTCAATTAGGTTTCGTCCTTTTATTTCATTTATTATTTTTTCTAAAAAAAAATCATTTGTCATAATACATTAGATTACATGTGATTTTCAATTTTGTGATTTTATTGTTAATCTCATTATGGGTATTTGATTTAATAATTGATCAAGTCACAATAGGCCTTTGTAAGTGATCAAATTATGCTAAATGTCTGAAATTTAATAGGCATTTGTAGCTTTTCACTCTTATTTCCCTTGTTTTAATTTAATACATTTCATAATTATATATTTTATTTCATGAAATATCAATTAGATGTTAATGTATAATTTTGTCCATGATGGAAATACAAGAAAAAAAATTAATTCAAACTTTTTTAATAAAAAAAAAAGTGAAATCAGGCCTGCCCGAAATCAGGCCTGAAGCCCGTAATATTTATGAGCCGAGTTCGGGCCTAGGTGGGAAAAAATAATTCGGGCCGACCTCGGGCTTGAGCATGGGTATGTGAGTTTGGGCCGAGCCGGAGCAGCGCCAAGCCCGGCTCTCCCAGCCCGATTTACAGCCCTAACCTTTACCATCAAACTTGGTTAATTAAGTACCCTCCATCATCTTCCAAGTGCAAGGGCTGCTCTCCAACATCCAAGATCAAGCTCAAGATCTTCAAGAAGTTCCAACTTTATCCACTATCTCCTTAAATTCTCCTAAATTCACATTAGTTTGTTTTGTTACTTAGTACTTTTATTCTCTCATATCATATATCCTAATATAATTTTTATCCAGTATTATTGCACATCTCTTATTTTTCATATAAATAAAACCCAAAGAAAACAAGAAAAAGAGGATTTGCTCATAAATTCCAAACGGGAATTCTCACACTTTTCTCATACTTTTCTCACAAGTAAAACACTTTTTTACACACACACACATACAAGAGAAGTCCCCGATTGGATTTATGGTATAAATACCACCCCTCATTTTGCATAAAAACTATGAGGACTTTGATGTCTCTATAGTCTACATAGGCATCTCGGGGTAAAACTCGAGACTCGATTCGCCCTTTTCCTAATTTTTCCTTTTTTCTATAAACTTAAATCTTTTAGATTCTATATATTTACATATACGTATATTTGTGCTTAGTGGCATATTATTCCATAGGTGTTATCATTCTGTTATAAGGATCAACACTAGGATAATCACGTAAATCCTATTATTCTAATATTACTTTTAAAAACATTCCTTTGGATGACTCACTTTATCTCTTCCATGATACAAGTCAATGATTCCTATCTCCACTACATATACACAAGCACACATATCACGGGGAAATAAAGGAAAATAACAATAACCCATGAGAGACGGTAAGGGCAGAATGGGTTCCTAACACCTTCCCATTTTGTAACTAAGCCTCTGGACCCCTTTCGAATCATTTTTGTTTCATACGTATCAGTATGTCTTTTGGATGTTATCTTTTGGGACAACTCCCTCTTTCTTTTGTCTCTTTTGAGTAAAATAGACTGGCGACTCTATTTATTTACATTTTTAACCTCATCACCAACGCCGGCTGAAGCGCTCCTGAGAGGGATGCGCGGGACCAAGATCCTCCTCAGACGAATGGGAGACACCCCCCTTTTCTTCCCCTCCTCCTTCCACGAGGATCAAAAAGGGGATGGCCACAATGGCGACTCTGCTAGGGATTCGTCATTTTGAGGGCTAGACTCTATTTACATGGGTGTTTTATTTTCTTATATATCCGCCTATTTTGCATGTTCCCCTTTTTGTTATTCATGTGTACCTCATGCTTATGCTTCTATTTACACACTTGTAGAAAATTATCCATGTACACTTCACACCACGTGCACCTAGGATCACATAAATCCCCATGTTGCATGCATCACCCACCCTTACCTCGTATATCATTAGTACTCATACTTTGCTCCCTATTGGGCATGATCAAGAAAAATACTCTCATAAGATACTAATAAGAGAATCATGCATGATTCACACAACATCACCAAAGAGCATTTTCATTGACCAAATTTTGTCCGGCAACTGGAGGGTCACTTCATGATGGGCGCTGGTCCGGCAGGGCGCAGTTAGCCTAAGCGATATGACTTTCACCTTCTATTGGCCAAGTACATTCGACGTATATCGAACGGTTCCCCCGCATCGTACCGCTTGACCGAAGTCATGACGGGAGGTATATCGCAGGGAACTCGTTCACGTACGCCGAGCATATCGAATTCGCTCTCACACGTACCATCCCCACGAGGTATATATTGAGGAAATTCACGTACACTCAGGTATATCAAATAGCTTGTCTACACGTATCGATTGCCCTCAAAAGAAAGATGTATATCATGGAAGCCACTTCAAAGGGGTTAACCCTTTCCGATTCACCCAACCAGCTGCATACCCGCATATAGGTATCAAGACTAGGACACACATGTCAGATTGTCGGTTTCAACCTGAAACTGCTGAAATTTTGGGTCAGCCTACCGCCAAAATTTTCACACATTTTTAAAATGGGACCCTGCCCGTGAGCCTGGTTACAAGTTCAGCCATAACTTTGGATCTATAAGAAACCCAACTTTTCCAATTTCGGGTCCCGTCCGACATTTCATTTTGCATTTAGGAGAATTTAATAGAAGTGAAAACAAAATAATAATAATAATAATAATAATAATAATAATAATAATAATAATAATAATAATAATAATAATAATAATAATAATAATAATAATAATAATAATAATAATCATGATGAGACCCGTCTCCAAAACATTTCTCCTTTCTTTATCAAAAATCCAAAAGCATTTCTCCTTTCAATTTAAAAAAAAATGTTAAAACTATTTTTCTTCTTTCTTTTCAAATAAATAAATAAATCCCATTTTACGCCTTCTCAGGTCGATTGTACGCCTTTGGCCTCGATCCTTATTGTCTTCGATCTTTAGTAAAATCACCCCAGAGTTCTGTTCGGTTCCCTGCTACATCTTCCGAGTCTGCTATCCATCCACTTTCCATGGAGAACACAAATCAAGTGCCAATTGCGCAGCCAGATCTGATGGCAGTTTTAGCTCAGCTCGTGTCCAAGATTGACAGCCTTCAGAATGAGGTCCAAGAGATGCAACGAAACTAGGTTCCCGTCCCTCAAGAGCTCGAGGCCTTATTCCCTCATACTATGGGTCCACCCTAGCCTATCTGGGTTCTCTAAGAGTATCATCACGTTCCACATGCCCCTCCTGTTAATGGGTCGTCGCCTGCCCAACTTCCTATACCAAACCTTACCGATCCTGGGGCTAACTTGCCTGTGATCATTGATCCGAAAGAGGAATAATTGAACAAGGTTAAAGAAGATCTCAAGATGATGACTAAGAAGTTCGACCAAGTCAGAATCTTCGGAAATTACATGGACTACACCCACATGTCTCCTTATCCAAAAGTGAGGTTACCTGAGAAGTTCAAGATGCCAAATATCGAGAAATTCGAAGGAAGTCGACCCCTGATTGTTCATCTTTGTAGTTATCACCGTTCCATGACTCTCCTAGGGGCTTCTGAAGAAGTGATGGCCCAATTATTTCAGAAAACTTTGAAGGATAGCGCTCTCTGATGGTTTTTGTCTCTCGATGAGTGTCACGACCCCGACCCGAAAATAGTAGGGAACGAGTGTCTTGACATGCCACCAAGGCATCTAATACTCTGGCCTTAAAATTTTTCTTTTAAAATATATGTAGCGGAAGTATAATCACATGGTTATGAATCGTAAAATACTGAAAGTGAAGGAATTTCATCATCAGAGCTTTCAAAAGGAAACTTCATTTATATTAAAATATCCAAGAGTTACAACTTGACGGAAATTTTAGAGACAAACACCCTTCATTTAATAAAACAAAATTCTACTTAATGTAACAAAAAGAGCTCTAAAAGCTAAATCTTCAGCATAGTCCACTTATGTTCCATCCGCTTGCCTAATTATTTCCTGAAAAATGGTTAATTATAAAACATCAGCTAAAAGCCGAATGAGATTCAATCTCCAAAAATTCCAAGGTTTTCAGAAAATAGATACCTATTTAATTTAGAATAGAAGGTATATACATAGAGATAGGAATTTCAAGTAATATATATAAAGTAAATGATAATATATATATTCAGAATAAACAGTTCAGAACAGAGCAGATAAATCAATTGAGCATGTGTCAATTATTCAGTTTTAGTGGCCATGTACACTCTAATACCCAGACAGATAGTGTTATCAAATGTTTCCACCCGATAACATCACAGACAGATAATCATGATTTCTGGAACAACGCCTTGTTTAGGGCACCCCAGCGATAAACCAGCTGGGAAGGTACCACCCAAATATTTCCACCTGGTAGTCAAGGCCAATATAGTAAGAGAGTTTCCATAGGCCGAATCAATAATTTCAGAATTCAAATCAGATGTTTATATGGAGAGATATAAACATATAACAAACGATGGAATCATCGGTATCAGGTGCATTTTGAGAATAAAAGCATTTCACAAAATATACATAGTTTGCATAATATAATATAATCAAAATGCGCAAGAAATTGCATAGAGTACTCACCTAAAATAGAGGTCGAAATTATAGAGAATGAGTCTTCGATCACACGTTAATCTAACAAATACGATAAAGGTTTAAGTATACGTTCTAAACAAGATCCAGTCTACATATTGTATTTTAATAATAACTTGTTTCAAAGGATTTCTAATACCCATATTTTTAACTTTTAAAACTCATTGATCGCTTAAAGGATTCAATTCATAGTTCTTCCTAATCAGTCGGTTCCTAGTAGAGATGGAGGGTCACAGGGGCACTGCTTAAATACCATCTCCTCTAGACAGAACATTTCCGGATTCGTTCCCAGTAGAGATGGAGGGTCACAGGGGCACCACTTAAATACCATCTCGTCTAGACAGAATTTCACCGGGCCTGACTTTGGAATTACTTAAATGAGATTCCATAATAACGAGCAATTACTTTTAAAAAATCATTTTTAAAAGCGTATATACAATTTCAAACAAGTTTACCTGAAAATAAAATAAACTTGGATTTCTTCTAAACTTTATGTTTTGATTAGTGAAGTCCTTAGTGTATTTTACCAGCATAACTACTAAGTAAAGCTATAAAACATTAACTTAAAACTATAAAAATACATTGTTGATGTAAAAAACTAGATCGCTCTAATTATTTAATCACAGATAAATAAATAAGACAAAGATTTTTAAAGTGGTTCGGCTAGGAATAAAGCCTACGTCCACTGTTATGTTATTGCCGAGTGTTTGTGGAATTCTTGATTACAAGTTCTCTCAAGAAATTCCGGTCCCTTTGAATGGGATTGATACAAGGTATTTATAGCCTCAAGGCTGTACATGAAAGGTCCAATACATTAAATGATATACATATGAATGGGTAATACATTTAATGCGGCGTGTGCGTCAAGAATCTAATGAATAGTTGAACAGTTGTCCGTCTGATAATTGATGACACGGCCGAGGTGCAGTTCGGACCGCCTTAGTTGCTCGTTGATCAAGAGTTCCTCGGAGTGCTTAGAGTATCTCGGGATGAAAGAGTTCCTCGGATGGAGTTCCTCGGCATGATAGAGCTCCTCGGTGTATTCTCGTTGCTTGGTACCAACCATGGTTGTTCAGTAAATGATCTTCCTCGCTGTTATTGTGCCACGTAGATTGACACGTGTCTTCATACTATTCGTCCACATCAGCATATTAATTTTGGTATCAACAGAAGCCCCCAATGTTTCATATTTCGAACTTTGAGGAGTATGGGACATTCTTTCTCGGTATATGGTAATATTAAATGACCTTCCTGGGTTTTAGGAGCATTGTATTCAAATTTCCTTCTCATTTCGCAGTTTCCGCCTTTTTTACAAGCGCTTCGATCTTCGTGCAACTTTTGTCTTTTTAGCCGCCGGAAGTTCAGTAGTTTCTTTTTAGTAATCATTTCTTTCGCCGCTTCCCAATGCAAAGTATTTAAACTCCTTTGGTAACCATACCGTCGTCTACACTTTCCATTTTTCTGCATTCAAGTTTTCTATTCTCTTCCTCTCTCTTGTGTGTTCATCATTGTTTCCGTTCGTTGTCAACATATCTCCTTTCTTTCTGTAAGATCTTCTTCTTTTCTTCTGCATCTCTTTTATTCAATATGGTTTATATTGTTGAATCTGCTGAGAAATTTCGTTCTGACTTTTCCATTCCTTCTTGGGTAACTCTAGAGGTTCTTTCTGAGCCTTTAGATTACTTTCGATTGGCTGAGGGACATTGGTTCCCCAGTCTTTTCATTGCTGAATGTGGTTTTTCTTTTCCCCCAAACCCATTATGTCTTGAGTTTTGTCAATATTTTGATCTTGTTCCTGCAAAAATAGCCCCCAATTCATGGAGAATAATTAACGGGGTGCACAAGTTAAATCTAACTCATGGGACTCGTATAGGGATCCCAGAAATCATGTACTGCTATAAATGGGCCACTTTAGATAATATTTATTATTTAAAAACTAGGTTTTTAAATAGAGCCCTTGTAGTTAACCTCCCTGATTCAAATAGAGATTATTTTGAGCATGGGTTGGTCATAAAAAATTGGCAACACGCGCCTTTATCTGGGAATGAAGTATACAACGGTCCCAGATGCCCCCCATACGGCAATGGGATAGGTTTATTTTTCATTTTTATTTTACTTATGAAATTGCGTTTTCATCATGTTTGACAAAATGTATGACTGAGATTTATGTATTTATTTGCAGTTGATAGTAAAAGAAAAACTCCAAAAGAGTCGGAAGTGAATATCAAGCATTTAAAACTTATCTGGAATTTGCATAAGACGATTGCAGACGAGCATATTAGATCTGCATCATATTTGCTGCAGTATAAGAGCTACACAACCTCTTATACTGCTCGCCCTGTTGAACCAGCCTCAACACCAGAAAGTTCATCTTCAGATTCTCATATTCCCCTATCTCAGAGAATGGGCAAGAAAAGAGCTTCTCCTGCTCTATTTGGTGAAATTTCTTCTGCTGTTGAAGCAAAGAAAGGTAAAATTGTTGTCCCAGAGGGGACTAAAAAAGTAGATGTTAGTTCCTCCAAAGTTGCCGAGAAGCCCCCAGTGGCCCCGAGCAAGAAAGCTGATGTAATTACAATCTCTCCGACCAAGACCTCTTCCTTGGTTGATGCTGCTGACCCTCCTTTGAAGAGATTGAGGAAATCATCCTCGGTTAATCTTGCTGGAACTGCATCTTCTCTACTCGCTGGTGGTAGTAGTATTTCAAAAATCATTCTTCCGAGCTCTTCAACGAGCTCAGTTATACCCGAGGTTCTCGGGGTTGATGAAAAGATTCCTAGGGATACACTGACATCCCTAGCTGCTCGCCATCTTTCTTCAGTAAATTTCTCATACCTTTGGTCTTTCTTTTCTTTTTCCTGAACTCTTATATTTGTGTTGACTCTATTGTTTTTCTTATCTTTTAGCTGGTGAACTGTTTCAATACCATCGTGAAGAAAGATCAAGCTATTAAAGCTTCTAGTTCCTCGTCCGATGTTGACGATGCCCTCTTGGGTTTAGCCCAATCTGTGAAAGAATCTCGCCAGCAGTACGTCGAGGAGAAAGCTGCCTGGGAGAAAAAATTGGCTGCAGCTGAGGCTGATAAGATGAAGATGGCTGAAACCTCCAAGAATTTGGAGGAGAAGGTGAAAAGCTTAGAGGTCAATCAGCAAAGGTGCGATGACCAACTGAAGAAGGCAGAAGAAGAACTGTCTACCCTGCGAGACATCAAAATCCAGAAAGAACAATTGGATGTCAAACTCTCCTCGGAGCAGTTGAAAAGAAAAGTTGCAGTTAAGAAACATTTCAGTGCTGGTTGGGAAAAAGGATGGGATAAAGGGATTGCAGCTATGACATCTCAAGTCAAATATGGGGAGTTGAAATACTTCCATGACGGTTGGGTAGCTGCTCTACAAGAGCTAAAAATCCAAGACAATTCTGAGCTATTCCAACGGCATCTCCCTGGTCCTCCTCCACCAATTGTGGAAGAAGAAGAAGAAGATGAACCTGCTTCAGACGAATCTTCCATGGCTGTGGATGTCCCAATCTCTGCTTCTCAACCCTCTGTCATTGAGGATATTTCTTCTATGCCTCCTCCTGCCGAGAAGATTTCTGCCGATCAAGCTGTTGTTATCACCGAGCAACCGAGCTCCTCGTCCCAGCCTCCCGAGAAAGTCTTGGGAGACAAGGAAAAGGTGTGAAGTTGTTCGGTATCATTCTTATCTTTTATCATTTGTAATCGAACACTGTAATCCTTTTATGATCTAATAAAATACTTCTTTACTCATCGCCGTTATTGATGATTCTTTGTTGATTGTTGTCTTTTTCTTGTCTTTAGTTTGTTGCTAGAATGGAACTAATCTCTTCTCATGATACCGAGCTGATGCAGCAATGTCACCAATATTATAGGGCTGGTCATACAGACCTTAGTTCTTCTGAAATTGCTGACATTCTTGGTCATGATGCTTCAGAACAGGCGACTGAGGCTTATCGATACTTAAAAAATTTACTCGACCGAGCTGTAGCTAACAATGTCGCTTATTATGACTTGATTGAAGAGCTGCATTGTTCCTTAGAGGATCTCCAAGGCCAGCACAATGAATCGATGGCTTCATTACACGAGGAATATGAAAATAGATATCAACAACTTTCCTCTGATAGAGGTCATAAAAAGATCATTGCTGCATATGACATTAGGGAAGGGACCCTAAAAGGTGAAGTTGAAGCCTGCCGACAAATTACCGAGATCCTGGAACAAGAAAATAATAGTCTGCAGAAAAGATTGGCTCAATATGAATCCGTTGCCTCCTCTTCCACTGCATTAGTACCAGTTATTGATGAAGGTTTTTCGTTTCTAGAGGTTGAAAACGCCAAACTAAGGCAAGAGTTGGATGACTTGAAAAAGTCTATTATTCCTGTGACTGCTCGGGGACGAGGAAGGAGTTCTCGGGGACGAGGAAGAATCGTCGAGGAGCAAAGTTCTCCAGTTGCTTCTCGGAGCCGATCAAGAGTTCTTAGCCGTAGTGTTGAAGAATCTCGCACCCAATCTACTCTGGAAACTCAAGCATTCCAACTGAATGTTAAGGATCGTGCTCTGTCTGATTTGTCTAAGAAAAATTTATCTTTAGAGGATCAATTGGCTGCGATGAAGTCTGATCTGAATAATAAAGATGCTCTTATCAAGAACTTTCTCGAGCAAGTAGATAGATTAACTTTCCAATTCCATAAACAGCCTCGGGAGTTCTGGAATGCAGGCTATAATGAAGCTCTTTACCATTTGGATGATCGCCTTGAAAATGCTAACAACGAAGGTTATAAGCAGGGATGGTTGAACGCCCTGGGTGTATTAAAATTGGAACAAGGTCATTATTTATGGGATTATCATGCTCCTGGATTGCTAGACTTGCCTGTTCCTCCCTATAAATTGGATATGGCATGGATTCCTGCTCGTTCCATTCCTCGGAGTTTGATCTCTAAATATCTTGGTGATTATAACCTTCATTCTCAAGTTGAAGTATCTCGTCCTGAGCACCTGTTGGACACTCCTACAATAATGAATGTCAGAATGCTGAAGGACATGAACTTTATTAATTCTCCTCTTTGTCTAGAGGATCCTCCTGCTGGCGAGGAACCTGTCTCAAAGGACAAAGGAAAGAAACCAATAGAGTAGGAATCTTTAATGTAATAGTTAGCACATACATGTAACATGTAATACATTTTTATCTTAATGAAAGAGTTTCATTTTCTGTTTTGCCAATAGCTATTTTTCTGTTTGCAAATTATATGGTTCATCAACCAAATTAGAATTTATAATAAGCATAAATTGTTCAAAATTGTTTCCAACCAACCAAGGTGGATAAATAATGTTTGTCGACCAACCACAGTTGATGGGTTTCTATCCCCGACCAACCATACTTGGTTCAATTTTCAAATATAAACATGTGTCCGACCAACTAAGGTCAATACTTTTATCCTCGTCGACCAACTACAGTTAGTGGGTTTTTATCCCCGACCAACCATACTTGGTACAGTTTGGAATATTTTGTTCTTTAAAGAACTTTTTGTAATAATGTTACCTCCCGACCAACATAAGCTGTAATACGAGAGTATATAAAGTCTTACCAACCGTAGTTGATCATGCTGGTCTACACCTCCTAATCAAAGGAGTAGTAGGGTTCTTTCGAACTTTTTGGCTCCTTGGAGCATGTCCTCCTAACCAAAGGAGGTTGGCTACTTATAGCACTTTTGCTCCGTAGAGCGCTCCGTAGAGCTTATCCTCCTAACCAAAGGAGGTTGGCTACTTATAGCACTTTTGCTCCGTAGAGCGCTCCGTAGAGCTTATCCTCCTAACCAAAGGAGGTTGGCTACTTATAGCACTTTTGCTCCGTAGAGCGCTCCGTAGAGCTTATCCTCCTAACCAAAGGAGGTTGGCTACTTATAGCACTTTTGCTCCGTAGAGCGCTCCGTAGAGCTTGACTCCGTAGAGCATGGCTCCGTAGAGCATGACTCCGTAGAGCAGTCTTCTTCTTGTTATCAAGCAGTGTAGTGTTCAATACTAATATTCTCCGAAAAACTTTCAACAGAAAGAAAATGGTGAACCATCCTCGCTTTATTCATAATGAAGGAAATACTTTACATTTTTCATTACTGATAATACTTTCGCAGGTGTTCAGCATTCCATGCATTCTGAAATTCTTCTCCTTCTAGAGTTGCTATTCTGTAGGTTCCAGGTCGAACAACCTCTGTAACTCGGTAAGGTCCATGCCAGTTTGCCTCCAGTTTATTCTGTTTCTGAATGACTTTCTTCAGCACATAATCACCCTCCTTCAAATCGCATTTCTTCACCCTTTTGTTGTAGAACAGAGCTGTTCGTTGTTGATAAGCAGCATTCCTAATGGCTGCCTCTTCTCTTACTTCTTCGAGCATATCCAAATCCATTCTTCTCATCAAGTCACTGATCGGAGAGTTGAAATTCAGCACTCTATGCGTTGGGAGACCCAACTCGGCCGGTATCACAGCCTCACTTCCAAATGCTAGCATATATGGTGATTCTCCAGTTGCTGCTCGGGGAGTTGTTCGGTAGGCCCATAATACTGATTGGAGCTCATTAATCCAATTTGCTTTAGCTTCACTTAGCCTCTTTTTCAACCCATTCAGTAATGTTCTGTTCGTCACTTCAGTCTGTCCATTGCTTTGGGGATGGCCTGGTGCTGAATGAAACTTCAAAACGTTCGACTGATGACAATAGGCAGCAAATTCTTCATTATCAAATTGTGTTCCATGATCTGTGATGAAAGCATGAGGGAGACCATATCGACAAATGATATTCTTCCATACAAACTGGTATACCTTCTCGTACGTCATATTGATAAGAGGCTCAGCTTCCACCCACTTAGTAAAATAGTCCACTGCAACTACGAGATACTTGAATCTTCCTCGGGTGGTCGGCAGTGGTCCAACCAAATCAATTCCCCACATGGCAAATGGCCAAGGGGAAGTTATTGGTGTTAGCAATGCTTGTGGAGTTCGTCGGATGGAGGAAAAACGTTGGCACTTGTCACATTTCTTGGCATAGGCTATACAATCAGCCCTCATTGTCGGCCAGTAATATCCCTGTGTCATCACTCTTTGTAAAAGTGTTCGACCTGCTACATGAGCTCCACAAGATCCTTCATGGATTTCTTCAATCAATTCTTTCACCTCGGTGGGATGTACACATCTCTGCAAACCTGCCATAATTCCTCGTCTATACAAAATACCATTAGTTAATACATACCGAGCAGCTTTATACTTCAGTTTCTTGGCAGCGAGTTTGTCCTCCGGCAATTCACCCTCTTCAACATATTTCCTGATTGGATCCATCCAAGATGGTCCTAAATCAAGGGTAATCACATTCGTTGTCAGATCTTCATCTATGCTCTGACCTTCTAATACTTCAATCGGTATGGTTCTTCGCATCTCGGTACGAGTAGCTGATGCTAGTCGGGCCAGTGCGTCTGCTTGTACATTCTCCATCCTCGGTATTCTCACCAATTGAATGGCCTCAAATTCTGTCAACAATTTCATCACCTTTGCATGATATTTGATCATTAAATCTCCTTTAACCGCATACATTCCCATCATCTGATACACAATTAATTGAGAATCACTGAATACCATCACTTGTTGTGCTTCCATAGTCTTTGCTAGATTAAGACCTGCTATCATGACCTCATACTCCGCTTCATTGTTAGAGGCTTTGAATTGGAATCGCAAAGCATATTCCATGTCAATCTCGTCTGGAGTGATCAAAACAATTCCTGCTCCACAACCAGCTGTGCAGGATGATCCGTCTACATATAATCTCCATGTAGGTATTTCGTCTTCAAATTTCTTATCTGTCAGAGTTCCTCGATAAAATATCTGCTGTTTTCTTCCATCATCCCCCGGTATCTTTCGCTCCTCGTCAGTCATCTGCTCGTACCCTTTTACCAACCGTGGTTGGTCTGAGTTTGAATATAATGATTTCTCTACATCCACAAGTCCTTTTACCAACCTTGGATGGTTTGGACCTATTTCTGCTGATCCTGTATCGTCCACAGGTAGGTCAGCAAATGTTTCTGTTGATCCTGTATCGTCCACAGGTAGATCAGCAGGCACCTTTTGCTCCTCGGGGGTATCAGGGTACGTGAACTCTGCTATAAAATCTGCTACAGCTTGCCCCTTGAATGATGATCTGGGCTCATACACAATATCATATTCACCAAGTTCTACTGCCCAGTACATCAGTCTCCCTGATTTTTCTGGATTATGGAGGGCTTGTCTCAATGGCATATCAGTATAAACGATGATGGTATGGGCTTGGAAATATGGCCTCATTCTTCTACTTGCTTCAATTAGTGCCAATGCCAATTTTTCTAGCTTTGGGTACCTGATTTCTGCACCTCGGAAAGCCTTACTTGTGTAATAAATTGGCTTTTGGACTCCATTCTCCAATCTGATCAACGCTGAACTGACTGCGTTCTCTGATACTGCCAAATACAAATACAACTTTTCTCCTGTTATTGGTCTGGACAACAGTGGGGGTGCTCCCAAATATTTCTTCAAGTCTTGAAAAGCTTTTTCACATTCCTCATTCCATTCAAAGGTTTTTCGAAGTGTTTTGAAGAATGGTATGCATTTATCAGTTGCTCGAGATACAAATCTGTTGAGCGCTGCAACTCGTCCGGTAAGACTCTGCACTTCTTTCTTCGTCGTCGGAGATCGCAACCCTAGAAGAGCTTTGATCTTATCTGGATTTGCCTCAATACCTCGCTGATTGACGATGTATCCGAGGAACATTCCTTCTCGTACTCCAAAGGTGCACTTCGTCGGGTTAAGCTTCATTTGGTATTTATCCAATTGATCAAAAGTTTGACTCAAGTCAATCAAATGATCAGCAGCTTTCTTGCTTTTAGTGAGCATGTCATCGACATAGACCTCCATGTTGCGGCTGATTTGTTCGGTAAAAACCTTGTTCATCAACCGCTGATATGTTGCACCTGCATTTTTTAAACCAAAAGGCATAACATTATAACAATAAGTTCCCCTTGGGGTAATAAAAGAAGTACTTTCCCTATCTTCAGGTTTCATTTTGATCTGGTTGTAGCCAGAATAAGCATCCATGAAGCTGAGTAGCTCGTGTCCCGAGGTAGCATCCACTAGTTGATCAATTCTGGGCAATGGAAAATGATCTTTTGGACATGCCTTGTTGAGATCAGTAAAATCAACACACATTCTCCATTTGTTGTTTTTCTTCTTTACCATTACCACATTTGCCAACCAATCTGGATATTTTACATCTTCAATGAATTGAGCTTTCTGGAGTTTCTCGACTTCCTCTTGTATGGCTTGATTCTTCTCGGGACTAAACACCCTTCTTCTCTGCTTTACAGGTTTAATCTCCTTATTCACATTGAGTTCATGACATAAGAAATTTGGGTCTATTCCTGGCATGTCTTCATGACTCCAAGCAAAAGTATTTTTCCTATTCTTCAAGAAAGTTATCAACTCCTCTTTTATTGACATATCCAACGATGAACCTATCTGGGTTATTCGTTCAGGATGCTCGTCGTCCAGAATAACATTTTCTGTAGATTCCATCACCTGTCCTTTTACAAGTTGAGATTCATCCCTGGGATCAAGAGTTTCAATTTCGGTACCTTCATCCACTTGATAAGTAGTAGTCTTTTTCATCGATCCTTCTAGTTCTTCTTGCTCGGCCGACGAATAATAGCATTCCCGAGCTACTTTTTGATCACCTTTCACCACTCCAACTCCGAAATTTGTTAGGAATTTCAAACATTGATGTACTGTTGAAGGAACGGCTTCGAACTTCTTCAATCCAACTCTTCCCATGATGATGTTGTAGGCCGATTGCACATTCTTATCCATCACAAAGAATCGTATTCTTTCTGTTCGACAGACAGGCCAGGTTCCAATGAATATATCCAACTTGATCGTCCCAAGTGGAAAAACTTTCTCGCCAGCAAAACCCAGAAGGGGTCTGTGATAAGGTTCCAATTGAGATAATTTCAAATTCAGGCTATCAAAGCATGAATAGTACATGATGTCTGCCGAACTACCATTGTCTACCAACACCCTTGAAATGATCACGTCCTTCATTCTCATTTCGATCACCAAAGGATCATCATGAGGGTAAAGAACACCTGCCAGGTCGTTTTTTGAAAAACCAATCACTAGCTTCTCTTTATTTACCTTCCTCGGACGATCATCCTCGGCCAGGTTTATTCGCTGAATATATGAACAAGCTTGAGCCTCTCCGAGGTAAGCTTTTCTTTCTGCAGTAAGGTCTCCTCCTCCTGCATCTCCTCCTGTAATAACGTTACAATGAAATGATCCAAAACGTATGGAAAATACCTCTCGTTCAGGTTTCCTTGGCTTCTTGGGAAGATCGGGGTCATCATCTGGATCCTCTTCATGGGCCCTCCTCTTTTTCTCCTCTGCACGACGAGGAGATCTAGATCTCTCTCTAGTTCTATCATCATTCCTCCTTTCACTTCTGCGATCTACATACTTTGATAATTTTCCTCTTCGAATGAGTGTTTCAATCTCGTTCTGAAGGGCTATACAATTTTTGGTCATATGGCCATGATCTTTGTGAAACTCGCAATATTTGGTCTTATTCCTCATATCTGGATCTGTCTTCAGTTTCTCTGGCCATTTGATTTCCTCGTTATTCCTGATTTCTTCTAAAACATGATTAATACCCATTTTCAATGGAGTATAATTATCATACTTCTTTAGGGCTTCCAACTTTATCCTGTTATTCCTGGAATATTTGTCACCACCATTACCTTTCTGATCTTTCTTCTTAGAGTTGTCGACCTCCACTTTAACTTCTTTATCCATATTTTTCTTCGCAGTCATAGCCTCCTCGGCATTCATGATTTTGGCCGCCTTTGCCATCAATTCCGACATATTTTTAGGCGGATCTTTGGCCAGAGTATAGTATAGCTTGTTAGGCAGCAAACCACTCATCAAAGCAGTGATTGCTGTCTTTTCTTCATAATCTATGACTTCCAACTTCTCGTTATTGAAACGAGTTATGTAATCTCTAGTACTTTCTCCTGATTTTTGTCTAACACTTAGTAAGTGCGCTACTCGCTTTACTGGTTTTGCTCCAAAACAAAAATTACCAATAAACAGCTCGGCTAACTGAACAAAGGTTGAAATCTTACCCCGAGGAAGATTATTGTACCATATCTGTGCAGATCCGGTAAGAGTTCCCGAGAATGCTCTACACCTCATCTCGTCGGGGACAGCGTAGATATCTGCAGCAGCTTGGTACTGTTCTATATGAAGTACGGGATCTGTCTTTCCATCGTACTTGGGGGTCACTACAGGTGCTTTGAATTTCGACGGTGTAGGGAAATCCACAATGGCTTGCACAAAAGGTGTCCCTTGAACAAAAGTTCTCTGTAAGGGGTTCCTCGCCTTAGCCATTTCTCCCAGTCTATCCTCCAATCGTTGAATGGAACCTTTCCATGCTTCATTCCCTTCCTCGGACCGCTTAGTCCGAGCAACTGATTGCTCTGACGTAGCTTCCTGAGATTTATCTCGACGAGTAATTGGTCGTGATTGTGCAGATCTTTCTCTCAAACCTGGTGGTGGTCGAAAACTTCCTGATGGAGCCCTAGGTGGACTCATGTTCCTCCTTGGTCCTAACCGACTGAAAGGAGACACCCTGCTTAATCTTTCTAAAGCGCTAGTTCTCTCCGGAGAAAGAGAGATATGTTGATCAGTATCCGTAGCCCGTATTGATGAAGTTCGCCCAGGTTGATAAGAAGAATCATTGGATTCCCCATTGCGATATGACCCAATACGTCTGGATCGTGATTGCCCATGATCAGTCCTTTGCCCTGAATGAGTAGGTACACCGCCTTGAAGAGTTTGAAGGAGTTGCCTCATAGATTCTTGCATGGCGGTTTGTCCCTGAGCCAGATTCATCATAATTCCGGCCAGATCTGGAGATGCAGATGGATTTGGAAGATTTCCAGTATTTCCAGCATTTCGATTACTGGATTCTGGATTATCTGCCATTGGTGACAAATGATTTTTATGAAAAATGATAACAACAGTCGTTTCCCACAGACGGCGCCAATCTGTTGATGTAAAAAACTAGATCGCTCTAATTATTTAATCACAGATAAATAAATAAGACAAAGATTTTTAAAGTGGTTCGGCTAGGAATAAAGCCTACGTCCACTGTTATGTTATTGCTGAGTGTTTGTGGAATTCTTGATTACAAGTTCTCTCAAGAAATTCCGGTCCCTTTGAATGGGATTGATACAAGGTATTTATAGCCTCAAGGCTGTACATGAAAGGTCCAATACATTAAATGATATACATATGAATGGGTAATACATTTAATGCGGCGTGTGCGTCAAGAATCTAATGAATAGTTGAACAGTTGTCCGTCTGATAATTGATGACACGGCCGAGGTGCAGTTCGGACCGCCTTAGTTGCTTGTTGATCAAGAGTTCCTCGGAGTGCTTAGAGTATCTCGGGATGAAAGAGTTCCTCGGATGCAGTTCCTCGGCATGATAGAGCTCCTCGGTGTATTCTCGTTGCTTGGTACCAACCATGGTTGTTCAGTAAATGATCTTCCTCGCTGTTATTGTGCCACGTAGATTGACACGTGTCTTCATACTATTCGTCCACATCAGCATATTAATTTTGGTATCAACATACATTATAACATTTAAATAAAATCATACCTACGAAATGAATTCTTTCTTCGAAATTATAGAACTCCTTCTTAAGATATTTCCCAAGCTTTCTATAACTCTTTCTTACTATAATTCTCAAGGAATTGGTGTGAGTTTCAAATGAACCCTAAGGCCCTATTTATAGGTTTTCAAAAGTATTACGGTGTTGACACGTGTCTGGATGATAAGGTTCACTTTGGTGAGTCGTCGTTCACGTGTCGTGCAACGGATCAGCCTTGCAGTCTTGGTTTACCAAACGGCGACACGTATTTTTTCCTTTTTCTAGAGGATTTACATGAGTTTTATCCTTTCCTATAAAGGTGACATGTGTGCAGTGGATATGTTCAAAAACCGAGCACGAGGTGTCGAGGATAGGTATTAAGGGTATAAGGGTCATTTCACACATGAAGGGTATTTTGGTAATTTCACACTATATATTTTGAATATTTCTTAGAGGTCCTTGAAAACATTTTATTTACAAAATGGCCCATTTTATATTTTTATTTTAGTCCTTAAAGTTTCATAAAATTATATTTTCTACCCCAAAACTTATTATTTGCCTTAAGATATGTCATAAGACTTCGATTTGATCCAATTTACAGTTGATTCTCCGTAAATAAAAATTGGGGGTTTGTTATATTGATAGCCAATAATACCACATATCTAATAATACAACATTTATAAGATAATCAGTAACATAAGAGTGTAAAAACAAACTATATATAAAAGTGGGGTCATTACATCCTACCCTCCTTATAAAAAGTTTGGTCCCCAAACTTTACTTACATTAATTTTCAAAAAGGTATGGATATCGCTCCTTTATCTCATCTTCCCACTCCCACGTTGCTTCTTCAACAGAATGATTCTGCCATAATACTTTAACTAGTGGAATAACCTTGGTTCGTAATATTTGATCTTTATGATCCAAAATTTTCACTAGATGCTCAATGTACGACAAATCTTCTCTAACTTGAAGAGGCTCATGACTTAAGATATGTTTTGGATCTGGGACATATTTCTTTATCATTGATACATGAAACACATTATGTACACTAGAGAGTTCCGGTGGTAAGGGTATTTTATACGCAACAGCTCCTATCCTTTCAAGGATTTCAAAAGGTCCTATGTATCTTGGGCTCAATTTCCCTTTCTTCCCAAATCGTATTACTCCCTTTGCAGGCGATACTCGCAAGTACACATAATCTCCTCTTTGGAATTCTAACTATCGGTGTCGATTGTCAACATAACTCTTTTGACGGCTTTGAGCAGTTCGAAGTCGGTCTTGTATTAATTTCACCTTCTCTGTTGTGATATGAATCAATTCTGGTCCCAACAATTTTCTTTCCCCAACTTCTACCCAACATGTAGGGGAACGACACCTTCTACCATAGAGTGCCTCATACGAAGCCATTTGAATACTTGCTTGATAGCTATTATTATATGCGAATTCCACTAACGGTAAATGATCATCCCAATTCCCTTTCAGATCAAGTACACATGCCATAAGCATATCCTCTAAGGTTTGAATGGTTCTCTCAGATTGTCCATCTGTTTGAGGATGAAAAGCAGTGATAAAATTCAATTTTGTCCCCATGGATTCTTGTAGGCTTTTCCAAAAGCGAGACACAAATCTGGGGTCACGGTCAGAAACAATTGAAATTGGGGTTCCATGAAGCCTAATAATTTCCCGCACATACAACTTAGCTAACTTCTCTAAAGAATGGGTAATCTTAATGGCAAGAAAATGAGCAGATTTAGTTAACCTATCAATAATTACCCAAATAGAGTCATTACCATTTGAACTCCTTGGTAAACCTGTCACAAAATCCATAGTGATATGTTCCCATTTCCACTCAGGGATAGGCAGTGGTTGTAGCAATCCTGATGGTCTCTGATGCTCAGCTTTTACTTGCTGACAAACCAAACACTGAGATACAAATTCCGCTATCTCCCTTTTCATGTTATTCCACCAAAATACTTCTCGAAGATCCCTATACATTTTTGTACATCCGAGATGAAATGTGAATCTTGAGTAATGACTTTCCTCCAAAATTTGCCTCTTTAGTTAGGCATCACATGGCACACACACTCTATTTCCAAACCTCAATATATCATCTCGCATCGCAAATTTAGTTCTCTTACCCTCGATGACTTCTTCTCTAATCTTCTTCAGTTGTGGGTCATTTAATTGTGCAATTTTGATCCTCTCCATTAACATGGGTTGTACTTGTAAGTTTGAAATTATTCCTCCTTTTCTATAGATATGTACATCTATTTCCATACTTCTCAAATCCCTTAACAGTCCCTCCTGGCTTGTAATAAGACATGCTAAATTTGGTGTAGACTTCCTACTTAAAGCATCGGCTACTACATTAGCTTTCCCCGGGTGATAGTGAATATTTACATCATAATCCTTCATCAATTCTATCCACCTCCTTTGTCTCATATTCAACTCTTTCTGAGTAATTATATACTTCAAACTCTTATGATTGGTATAAATCTCACAAGTCTCACCATACAAATAGTGCCTCCAATCTTAAGAGCAAAAATTACAGCTGCTAATTCTAGGTCATGGGTTGGATAATTCTGCTCATGGGTTTTTAATTGTCTCGAGGCGTAAGATACTACTTTTCCATTTTGCATTAGCACACATCCCAAACCATTTTTAGAAGCATCACTATAAATCACAAATCCCCCTGTCCCGGAAGGAATAGTCAAAATTGGGGCAGTTACTAATCGATTCTTAAGTTCATGAAAACTTTTCTCGGCTTGCTCAGACCATTCATATTTTACCTTCTTTTGTGTTAACCTAGATAGAGGTTTGGCAATGCTAGAAAATCCTTTAACAAATCTTCGGTAATAACCTGCTAATCCAAGGAAACTACGAATCTCACTCACATTAGTTGGTTTGGGCCAATCTAATATAGCCTCAATCTTTTGAGGGTCAACTGACACTCCCTCTTTGGATATGACATGTCCTAGAAAAGAAACACTAGGCATCCAAAACTCACACTTCTTTAATTTTGCATGTAATTTTTCTTTCCTAAGGATTTGTAATATTGTCTCTAAATGCTTCTCATGTTCTTCAATACTCTTAGAATAAATGAGAATGCCATCGATAAAAACAACAACACATTGATCCAAATATATCCTAAAGACTCTATTCATCATATCCATAAAAGAAGCTGGTGCATTAGTTAGTCCAAATGGCATTACAAGAAATTCATAGTGACCATATCTAGTACGAAAAGCTGATTTTGAAATATCATCATCTTAATCTTCAATTGATGATAACCTGACCTAAGGTCAATCTTAGAGAATACTTGTGCACCTTCTAATTGATCAAACAAGTCATCTATACGAGGTAAGGGGTATTTATTCTTAATGGTTACCTTATTTAGTTCACGATAATCTATACATAGTCTCATTGTCCCATCCTTCTTTTTCACAAATAACACTGGAGCACCCCAAGGCGATATACTTGGTCTGATAAAACCCTTTTCTAAAAGGTCTTCTAATTGAACTTTTAACTCTCTTAATTCTAAAGGTGCCATACGATATGGTGGTTTTGAGATTGGTATAGTTCCAGGAAGAAGGTCAATGGTAAATTCTATTTCTCTATTAGGAGGTAGGTCTGGTAAATCATTTGGAAAAACATCCATAAATTTCTTAGCAATAGGAATATCTTCTAATCTAGGATCCATCATCTCCAAACTAGTAACAGTTGCAAGAAATCCTTAACATCCTTTCTTAAGAAAACTATAGGCTTGCATTGCAGAAATAATACACATCGGAGATATGATGCCAGTTCCTTCAAAACTAAATTTTGGTTGGTGAGGAATTTGGAAAGTAACACTTTTCTCAAAACAGTCTACCTTAGCATGATGCGATTCTAACCAATCCATCCCTAGAATGACTTCAAAATCTTTAATGTCTAAAACTATCAAATCAACAAATATTTTATGACTATCAATATCTATGGGGCAAGCCTTGTATACTAGTTTACCCATCAATAACTCGCCCGAAGGAGTAGAAACGTGTATGTTATGATTCAAGGGTTCAGGCAATTGATGAAAGCGATTTAATACATGTATAGATATGAACGAATGGGTAGAACCAGGATCTATCAAAGCTTTAAAAGTCTGTGCACATATAGAAAGTGTACCTGACACGACCGCATTAGAAGCTTGGGTATCAGAAAGTCCGAAAACTCTACCATGTCTGTCTTGATCCTTCTTTTCACTTGAAGGCTTTATCGGAACCCTTGCTGGGCTTGGGCAATCTTTTATCTGATGTCCTTTCTGTCCACATCTAAAAAAAGCTCCCGAATCCTTATAACAAGGTCATCCTCCATGCATCTTTCCACATTGCTGACATGTCTGGTTATTATACTGTTTGTTATCACTAGATCCCCCAACATTGGATGTGTTCCTAAAGAAATTTCTATTATTCAGGTTCTTTGCTTTTTGTTCCCCAAACTTCCTCTTGCCATCTCTAATTCGATTGTACTCCTCACCATCCCTCTTAGCTATTGTAGCCCTAGTCACGACATCAATATATGATGTTAATTTCAGGATGGAAATTCGACTACGAATATTCAACCTTAACCCACGCTCAAACTTCTTCGCTCTTAAAACATCAGTTGCTATAACATGACGTGCAAAACGGGATAACTCAGTAAACTTTGCCTCATATTGACTAACCGTCATATTCCCTTGCACCAGACTCATGAAGTAAGCTTCCATTTCATCTTTCACCGTTTCTGGAAAATATTTCTCATAAAAGATTACTAAGAAATCATTCCAACCTATGTAAGTATGCATTTCCTCGTGTATTCTCTTAGTCATTCTCCACCAATGTTCAACCTCCCCTTCTAACATAAATGTTGCAAATGACACCCTTTGTTCATCGGTACACTTAAGAACATCGAGTATCTTTTCCATCTGCATTACCCAACTTTCTGCCTCGGTGGGGTTAGGAGTACCTTTAAAAGATGGAGGATTCAACTTCTTGAACTGTTCAATAGTACATCTACTTAGTTCAAGATTCTTTGGTACTCCATTGTTCACCTGCTGCTCCACAATCTTTGCCAGACTTTCAATTTCCTTGTATGCACCTTCCAGTCCTTCTATACTCGAATCACTAGTTCCCATTGATGATCTTCTCTTGGTCATTTTCTACAGTCATAGCCAAACGTAAGATCTACTATACTACATCAATATTGAAAACTAAAAGACCAATTATAAATAATATAACACAAAGGGAGGGTTATCACATAAATTAGATTTTAATACTATCTCCTAAGGATGGAAACATAAATTCTATAACGTTCGAAACCTATGTTCAGTAGTTTACGGGTTCATAACCTATGCTCTGATACCACCTTTGTCACGATCCCGCCCCGAAAATAGTAGGGAACGAGTGTCTGGACATGCCACCAAGGCATCTAATATTCTGGTCTTAAAAATTTTCTTTTAAAATATATGTAGCGGAAGTATAATCACATGGTTATGGATCGTAAAATACTGAAAGTGAAGGAATTTCATCATCAGAGCTTTCTAAAGGAAACTTCATTTATATTAAAATATTCAAGAGTTACAACTTGACAGAAATTTTAGAGACAAACATCCTTCATTTAATAAAACCAAATTCTACTTAATTTAACAAAAAGAGTTCTAAAAGCTAAATCTTCAACATAGCCCACTTATGTTCCATCCGCTTGCCTAATTATTTCCTGAAAAATGGTTAATTATATAACATCAGCTAAAAGCCGAATGAGATTCAATCTCCAAAAATTCCAAGGTTTTCAGAAAATAGATACCAATTTAATTTAGAACAGAAGGTATATACATAGAGATAGGAATTTCAAGTAATATATATAAAGTAAATGATAATATATATATTCAGAATAAACAGTTTAGAACAGAGCAGATGAATCAATTGAACATGTGTCAATTATTCAGTTTTAGTGGCCATGTACACTCTAATACCCAGACAGATAGTGTTACCAAATGTTTCCACCCGATAACATCACAGACAGATAATCATGATTTCTGGAACAACGCCTTGTTTAGGGCACACCAGCGATAAACCAGCTGGGAAGGTACCACCCAAATATTTCCACCCGGTAGTCAAGGCCAATATAGTAAGAGAGTTTCCATAGGCCGAATCAATAATTTCAGAATTCAAATCAGATGTTTATATGGAGAGATATAAACATATAACAAACGACGGAATCATCGGTATCAGATGCATTTTGAGAATAAAAGCATTTCACAAAATATACATAGTTTGCATAATATAATATAATCAAAATGTGCAAGAAATTGCATAGAGTACTCACCTAAAATAGAGGTTGAAATTATAGATAATGAGTCTTCGATCGCACGTTAATCTAACAAATACGATAAAGGTTTAAGTATACGTTCTAAACAAGATCCAGTCTACATATTGTATTTTAATAATAACTTGCTTCAAAGGATTTCTAATACCCATATTTTTAACTTTTAAAACTCATTGATCGCTTAAAGGATTCAATTTATAGTTCTTCCTAATCAGTCGGTTCCCAGTAGAGATGGAGGGTCACAGGGGCACCGCTTAAATACCATCTCCTCTAGACAGAATATTTTCGGATTCGTTCCCAGTAGAGATGGAGGGTCACAGGGGCACCACTTAAATACCATCTCGTCTAGACAGAATTTCACCGGGCCTGACTTTGGAATTACTTAAATGAGATTCCATAATAACGAGCAATTACTTTTAAAAAATCATTTTTAAAAGCGTATATACAATTTCAAACAAGTTTACCTGAAAATAAAATAAACTTGGATTTCTTCTAAACTTTATGTTTTGATTAGTGAAGCCCTTAGTGTATTTTACCAGCATAACTACTAAGTAAAGCTATAAAACATTAAATTAAAACTATAAAAATACATTATAACATTTAAATAAAATCATACCTACGAAATGAATTCTTTCTTCGAAATTATAGAACTCCTTCTTAAGATATTTCCCAAGCTTTCTATCACTCTTTCTTACTATAATTCTCAAGGAATTGGTGTGAGTTTCAAATGAACCCTAAGGCCCTATTTATAGGTTTTCAAAAGTATTACGGTGTTGACACGTGTCTGGATGATAAGGTTCACTTTGGTGAGTCGTCGTTCACGTGTCGTGCAACGGATCAGCCTTGCAGTCTTGGTTTACCAAACGGCGACACGTGTTTTTTCCTTTTTCTAGAGGATTTACATGAGTTTTATCCTTTCCTATAAAGGTGACATGTGTGCAGTGGATATGTTCAAAAACCGAGCACGAGGTGTCGAGGATAGGTATTAAGGGTATAAGGGTCATTTCACACATGAAGGGTATTTTGGTAATTTCACACTATATATTTTGAATATTTCTTAGAGGTCCTTGAAAACATTTTATTTACAAAATGGCCCATTTTATATTTTTATTTTAGTCCTTAAAATTTCATAAAATTATATTTTCTACCCCAAAACTTATTATTTGCCTTAAGATATGTCATAAGACTTCGATTTGATCCAATTTACAGTTGATTCTCCGTAAATAAAAATTGGGGGTTTGTTATATTGATAGCCAATAATACCACATATCTAATAATACAACATTTATAAGATAATCAGTAACATAAGAGTGTAAAAACAAACTATATATAAAAGTGGGGTCATTACATCCTACCCTCCTTATAAAAAGTTTGGTCCCCAAACTTTACTTACATTAATTTTCAAAAAGGTATGGATATCGCTCCTTTATCTCATCTTCCCACTCCCACGTTGCTTCTTCAACAGAATGATTCTGCCATAATACTTTAACTAGTGGAATAACCTTGGTTCGTAATATTTGATCTTTATGATCCAAAATTTTCACTAGATGCTCAATGTACGACAAATCTTCTCTAACTTGAAGAGGCTCATGACTTAAGATATGTTTTGGATCTGGGACATATTTCTTTATCATTGATACATGAAACACATTATGTACACTAGAGAGTTCCGGTGGTAAGGGTATTTTATATGCAACAGCTCCTATCCTTTCAAGGATTTCAAAAGGTCCTATGTATCTTGGGCTCAATTTCCCTTTCTTCCCAAATCGTATTACTCCCTTTGCAGGCGATACTCGCAAGTACACATAATCTCCTCTTTGGAATTCTAACTATCGGTGTCGATTGTCAACATAACTCTTTTGACGGCTTTGAGCAGTTCGAAGTCGGTCTTGTATTAATTTCACCTTCTCTGTTGTGATCTGAATCAATTCTGGTCCCAACAATTTTCTTTCCCCAACTTCTACCCAACATGTAGGGGAACGACACCTTCTACCATAGAGTGCCTCATACGAAGCCATTTGAATACTTGCTTGATAGCTATTATTATATGCGAATTCCACTAACGGTAAATGATCATCCCAATTCCCTTTCAGATCAAGTACACATGCCATAAGCATATCCTCTAAGGTTTGAATGGTTCTCTCAGATTGTCCATCTGTTTGAGGATGAAAAGCAGTGATAAAATTCAATTTTGTCCCCATGGATTCTTGTAGGCTTTTCCAAAAGCGAGACACAAATCTGGGGTCACGGTCAGAAACAATTGAAATTGGGGTTCCATGAAGCCTAATAATTTCCCGCACATACAACATAGCTAACTTCTCTAAAGAATGGGTAATCTTAATGGCAAGAAAATGAGCAGATTTAGTTAACCTATCAATAATTACCCAAATAGAGTCATTACCATTTGAACTCCTTGGTAAACCTGTCACAAAATCCATAGTGATATGTTCCCATTTCCACTCAGGGATAGGCAGTGGTTGTAGCAATCCTGATGGTCTCTGATGCTCAGCTTTTACTTGCTGACAAACCAAACACTGAGATACAAATTCCGCTATCTCCCTTTTCATGTTATTCCACCAAAATACTTCTCGAAGATCCCTATACATTTTTGTACATCCGAGATGAAATGTGAATCTTGAGTAATGACTTTCCTCCAAAATTTGCCTCTTTAGTTAGGCATCACATGGCACACACACTCTATTTCCAAACCTCAATATATCATCTCGCATCGCAAATTCAGTTCTCTTACCCTCGATGACTTCTTCTCTAATCTTCTTCAGTTGTGGGTCATTTAATTGTGCAATTTTGATCCTCTCCATTAACATGGGTTGTACTTGTAAGTTTGAAATTATTCCTCCTTTTCTATAGATATGTACATCTATTTCCATACTTCTCAAATCCCTTAACAGTCCCTCCTGGCTTGTAATAAGACATGCTAAATTTGGTGTAGACTTCCTACTTAAAGCATCGGCTACTACATTAGCTTTCCCCGGGTGATAGTGAATATTTACATCATAATCCTTCATCAATTCTATCCACCTCCTTTGTCTCATATTCAACTCTTTCTGAGTAATTATATACTTCAAACTCTTATGATTGGTATAAATCTCACAAGTCTCACCATACAAATAGTGCCTCCAATCTTAAGAGCAAAAATTACAGCTGCTAATTCTAGGTCATGGGTTGGATAATTCTGCTCATGGGTTTTTAATTGTCTCGAGGCGTAAGATACTACTTTTCCATTTTGCATTAGCACACATCCCAAACCATTTTTAGAAGCATCACTATAAATCACAAATCCCCCTGTCCAGGAAGGAATAGTCAAAATTGGGGCAGTTACTAATCGATTCTTAAGTTCATGAAAACTTTTCTCGGCTTGCTCAGACCATTCATATTTTACCTTCTTTTGTGTTAACCTAGATAGAGGTTTGGCAATGCTAGAAAATCCTTTAACAAATCTTCGGTAATAACCTGCTAATCCAAGGAAACTACGAATCTCACTCACATTAGTTGGTTTGGGCCAATCTAATATAGCCTCAATCTTTTGAGGGTCAACTGACACTCCCTCTTTGGATATGACATGTCCTAGAAAAGAAACACTAGGCATCCAAAACTCACACTTCTTTAATTTTGCATGTAATTTTTCTTTCCTAAGGATTTGTAATATTGTCTCTAAATGCTTCTCATGTTCTTCAATACTCTTAGAATAAATGAGAATGCCATCGATAAAAACAACAACACATTGATCCAAATATATCCTAAAGACTCTATTCATCATATCCATAAAAGAAGCTGGTGCATTAGTTAGTCCAAATGGCATTACAAGAAATTCATAGTGACCATATCTAGTACGAAAAGCTGATTTTGAAATATCATCATCTTAATCTTCAATTGATGATAACCTGACCTAAGGTCAATCTTAGAGAATACTTGTGCACCTTCTAATTGATCAAACAAGTCATCTATACGAGGTAAGGGGTATTTATTCTTAATGGTTACCTTATTTAGTTCACGATAATCTATACATAGTCTCATTGTCCCATCCTTCTTTTTCACAAATAACACTGGAGCACCCCAAGGCGATATACTTGGTCTGATAAAACCCTTTTCTAAAAGGTCTTCTAATTGAACTTTTAACTCTCTTAATTCTAAAGGTGCCATACGATATGGTGGTTTTGAGATTGGTATAGTTCCAGGAAGAAGGTCAATGGTAAATTCTATTTCTCTATTAGGAGGTAGGTCTGGTAAATCATTTGGAAAAACATCCATAAATTTCTTAGCAATAGGAATATCTTCTAATCTAGGATCCATCATCTCCAAACTAGTAACAGTTGCAAGAAATCCTTAACATCCTTTCTTAAGAAAACTATAGGCTTGCATTGCAGAAATAATACACATCGGAGATATGATGCCAGTTCCTTCAAAACTAAATTTTGGTTGGTGAGGAATTTGGAAAGTAACACTTTTCTCAAAACAGTCTACCTTAGCATGATGCGATTCTAACCAATCCATCCCTAGAATGACTTCAAAATCTTTAATGTCTAAAACTATCAAATCAACAAATATTTTATGACTATCAATATCTATGGGGCAAGCCTTGTATACTAGTTTACCCATCAATAACTCGCCCGAAGGAGTAGAAACGTGTATGTTATGATTCAAGGGTTCAGGCAATTGATGAAAGCGATTTAATACATGTATAGATATGAACGAATGGGTAGAACCAGGATCTATCAAAGCTTTAAAAGTCTGTGCACATATAGAAAGTGTACCTGACACGACCGCATTAGAAGCTTGGGTATCAGAAAGTCCGAAAACTCTACCATGTCTGTCTTGATCCTTCTTTGCACTTGAAGGCTTTATCGGAACCCTTGCTGGGCTTGGGCAATCTTTTATCTGATGTCCTTTCTGTCCACATCTAAAAAAAGCTCCCGAATCCTTATAACAAGGTCATCCTCCATGCATCTTTCCACATTGCTGACATGTCTGGTTATTATACTGTTTGTTATCACTAGATCCCCCAACATTGGATGTGTTCCTAAAGAAATTTCTATTATTCAGGTTCTTTGCTTTTTGTTCCCCAAACTTCCTCTTGCCATCTCTAATTCGATTGTACTCCTCACCATCCCTCTTAGCTATTGTAGCCCTAGTCACGACATCAATATATGATGTTAATTTCAGGATGGAAATTCGACTACGAATATTCAACCTTAACCCACGCTCAAACTTCTTCGCTCTTAAAACATCAGTTGCTATAACATGACGTGCAAAACGGGATAACTCAGTAAACTTTGCCTCATATTGACTAACCGTCATATTCCCTTGCACCAGACTCATGAAGTAAGCTTCCATTTCATCTTTCACCGTTTCTGGAAAATATTTCTCATAAAAGATTACTAAGAAATCATTCCAACCTATGTAAGTATGCATTTCCTCGTGTATTCTCTTAGTCATTCTCCACCAATGTTCAACCTCCCCTTCTAACATAAATGTTGCAAATGACACCCTTTGTTCATCGGTACACTTAAGAACATCGAGTATCTTTTCCATCTGCATTACCCAACTTTCTGCCTCGGTGGGGTTAGGAGTACCTTTAAAAGATGGAGGATTCAACTTCTTGAACTGTTCAATAGTACATCTACTTAGTTCAAGATTCTTTGGTACTCCATTGTTCACCTGCTGCTCCACAATCTTTGCCAGACTTTCAATTTCCTTGTATGCACCTTCCAGTCCTTCTATACTCGAATCACTAGTTCCCATTGATGATCTTCTCTTGGTCATTTTCTACAGTCATAGCCAAACGTAAGATCTACTATACTACATCAATATTGAAAACTAAAAGACCAATTATAAATAATATAACACAAAGGGAGGGTTATCACATAAATTAGATTTTAATACTATCTCCTAAGGATGGAAACATAAATTCTATAACGTTCGAAACCTATGTTCAGTAGTTTACGGGTTCATAACCTATGCTCTGATACCACCTTTGTCACGATCCCGCCCCGAAAATAGTAGGGAACGAGTGTCTGGACATGCCACCAAGGCATCTAATATTCTGGCCTTAAAAATTTTCTTTTAAAATATATGTAGCGGAAGTATAATCACATGGTTATGGATCGTAAAATACTGAAAGTGAAGGAATTTCATCATCAGAGCTTTCTAAAGGAAACTTCATTTATATTAAAATATTCAAGAGTTACAACTTGACAGAAATTTTAGAGACAAACATCCTTCATTTAATAAAACCAAATTCTACTTAATTTAACAAAAAGAGTTCTAAAAGCTAAATCTTCAACATAGTCCACTTATGTTCCATCCGCTTGCCTAATTATTTCCTGAAAAATGGTTAATTATATAACATCAGCTAAAAGCCGAATGAGATTCAATCTCCAAAAATTCCAAGGTTTTCAGAAAATAGATACCAATTTAATTTAGAACAGAAGGTATATACATAGAGATAGGAATTTCAAGTAATATATATAAAGTAAATGATAATATATATATTCAGAATAAACAGTTTAGAACAGAGCAATTGAATCAATTGAACATGTGTCAATTATTCAGTTTTAGTGGCCATGTACACTCTAATACCCAGACAGATAGTGTTACCAAATGTTTCCACCCGATAACATCACAGACAGATAATCATGATTTCTGGAACAACGCCTTGTTTAGGGCACACCAGCGATAAACCAGCTGGGAAGGTACCACCCAAATATTTCCACCCGGTAGTCAAGGCCAATATAGTAAGAGAGTTTCCATAGGCCGAATCAATAATTTCAGAATTCAAATCAGATGTTTATATGGAGAGATATAAACATATAACAAACGACGGAATCATCGGTATCAGATGCATTTTGAGAATAAAAGCATTTCACAAAATATACATAGTTTGCATAATATAATATAATCAAAATGCGCAAGAAATTGCATAGAGTACTCACCTAAAATAGAGGTTGAAATTATAGATAATGAGTCTTCGATCGCACGTTAATCTAACAAATACGATAAAGGTTTAAGTATACGTTCTAAACAAGATCCAGTCTACATATTGTATTTTAATAATAACTTGCTTCAAAGGATTTCTAATACCCATATTTTTAACTTTTAAAACTCATTGATCGCTTAAAGGATTCAATTTATAGTTCTTCCTAATCAGTCGGTTCCCAGTAGAGATGGAGGGTCACAGGGGCACCGCTTAAATACCATCTCCTCTAGACAGAATATTTTCGGATTCGTTCCCAGTAGAGATGGAGGGTCACAGGGGCACCACTTAAATACCATCTCGTCTAGACAGAATTTCACCGGGCCTGACTTTGGAATTACTTAAATGAGATTCCATAATAACGAGCAATTACTTTTAAAAAATCATTTTTAAAAGCGTATATACAATTTCAAACAAGTTTACCTGAAAATAAAATAAACTTGGATTTCTTCTAAACTTTATGTTTTGATTAGTGAAGCCCTTAGTGTATTTTACTAGCATAACTACTAAGTAAAGCTATAAAACATTAAATTAAAACTATAAAAATACATTATAACATTTAAATAAAATCATACCTACGAAATGAATTCTTTCTTCGAAATTATAGAACTCCTTCTTAAGATATTTCCCAAGCTTTCTATCACTCTTTCTTACTATAATTCTCAAGGAATTGGTGTGAGTTTCAAATGAACCCTAAGGCCCTATTTATAGGTTTTCAAAAGTATTATGGTGTTGACACGTGTCTGGATGATAAGGTTCACTTTGGTGAGTCGTCGTTCACGTGTCGTGCAACGGATCAGCCTTGCAGTCTTGGTTTACCAAACGACGACACGTGTTTTTTCCTTTTTCTAGAGGATTTACATGAGTTTTAACCTTTCCTATAAAGGTGACACGTGTGCAGTGGATATGTTCAAAAACCGAGCACGAGGTGTCGAGGATAGGTATTAAGGGTATAAGGGTCATTTCACACATGAAGGGTATTTTGGTAAATTCACACTATATATTTTGAATATTTCTTAGAGGTCCTTGAAAATATTTTATTTACAAAATGGCCCATTTTATATTTTTATTTTAGTCCTTAAAGTTTCATAAAATTATATTTTCTACCCCAAAACTTATTATTTGCCTTAAGATATGTCATAAGACTTCGATTTGATCCAATTTACAGTTGATTCTCCGTAAATAAAAAATGGGGGTTTGTTATATTGATAGCCAATAATACCACATATCTAATAATACAACATTTATAAGATAATAAGTAACATAAGAGTGTAAAAACAAACTATATATAAAAGTGGGGTCATTACAATGAGTCCAGAATCCATATCTTGGAGGATGTACCATGTGAATTCATATCGCATTACAAATATAACTGAGTGCTTGAGGTCACCCGTCGTGATTTAGAGTTGCTCAAACAGAACTTTGGGGAATCAGTCACTAACTTCATAGCCTGATGGAGGGAAAAGGCAACCACTATGACCAATCGGCCATCTGAGGAAGAATATGTCAACATAGTGAAGAAGAACTTATTTCCACATGTCCGAGAAACCATGGGAGGACAATACTATCCGCACTTCCGAGATCTCATAGAAGAAGGATTTGAAATCGAGGAAGTTCTTGCTAAAATATAGGTTGAGCCAAAGAAAGTGTCGGAACAGTTAAACCCCAGAAAATATGGCAAACCTGCGAGTGCTACAGTCTCAACCGTCAATAACATCTCTCAACCAACCACTTCGTAGGCACCAGAAAGCCGCCATGTCCCAATCCAAAAGGAATACGCTGAGCTCCATGCTCTCCTATCCAAAGTATATCAAGCCCTGCTAAGGCGAAACCTTATCAAACCATGGGATCCCCGTCCATTGCCCAATCCACTTCTAAAAAAATTCGAGGGAAATTCCCATTGCGCCTTTCACCAAACTGCTGGTCATACCACCGACCAATGCTTTCACCTCCGAAAGATAATCCAAGGTCCAATTGGGTGGGGTAACATTGCCCCACTAGCCAATCCTAAGCCAAATACTACTCACAACCCACTCCCAAATCATACCAATGCTCTCTTCCTAGAAATGAACCCATAATTTGATCCCTCAACTCAAATCACACCCATACACTCTCCCAGACCTCTCCAAACTTGACCATATTTCCTCTTACATCATGTTAGCCTCGCTGATCGGGCATTGTCACTCCTTACCAGAGCATGCATCGCTATCTGTACCTGTTCTGAAAATAGAGGTATGGAATTATCAAAAGTGTACCAATTCCTAGAGTTCGGGCAGAAATTTCCCTCATAGATGATCATTGATTACCATAGGTTCAACACGTTGTTCTTGGAAGCACAAAAATGGGCTCGAGAGTCAGACAATTGGGTTGTATAACTAATCAAGTCAGCGTGGATGATGTCATCCAGATCATGGAAGAATTATTCAAGCAAACCAACGACATTTGCAGTATGACCGAGTTACTTGATACTCTAAAATTACAAGGGTGCATGGTCCCTTCACCCTTACATATCCCCACAGAATGGGAAGACTTGTATGAAGAATCTATTGAAGTTGTGGAATGCATTGACTTTTCAAGGAAAGACAGAGTTATTGCCACCGGATGGGGGAAAGAATTAGAAGGTTCGAATGAAGAATAAGATTTAAAAAAACTAGCTCGGTAATTGACATGTATGGGATGATTTCATTTGAGGAGCTCCTCGAAGAAATAAACAAAGTAGTAGAACAACCCAAGATTGAAGAAGAAATAGGGTTCATGTTCTTCCCTTCTTTAGTAAATCACATTACCATATCAGGGCGGTATTACCAGATCCCGAGCTCACTATTAGCCAATGACAAGGGGAATGGCGTTAAAAACCTTCATATGCTAGAAATGACCCTTGAGGATAGAAAGATCCTTGATCAACTGAAGAAAACTCATGCTAACATCACTCTATGGTGGATTTTCATATCTTCCCAGCTTCACATAAATGCTTTGATCAAGTTGCTCACTGGACCCACAATTCCTCCTTCTAATACACCAGAAGAAGCGGTAAATTTAGTCGGATCCTTGACCTCTACCCGAATGATATCCTTTTTTGAAGAAGAAATCCCTATAATCATACCAAACCACAATCATGCACTCAACATCTCCATCGAAGTTATGGGGAAGATTGTACCACTCTTTCTTGTCGATAATGGATCCGCCTTTAACGTGTGCCCATTAAGAACCTTCAAATGCTTAGGACTGAAGGAAAGTGACCTCGCTCCAACTTTTGCTGTTGTACGTGCCTACGATAATACCCATCGGGAAGTTATGGGATCCATGAAACTTGTAATAGGGGATGCACCTATAAACCCTGTCGTTGAATTCCAAGTTATTTCTCAGACGACCTTGGCTCCACAGTATCAAGGGTGTGTCTTCCTCACTCCATCAAAAATTGAAATTCTTCACCAACTGACGAGTCATCACTATTTTGGGCGACGATGACAATGTCAATGGTGCAAGCACCAGTAACCCAATCCTTGAGGTACAACACGGGTGAAATGATATGCTCCTATCAAGATTCCGAGTTGAGCCACTTCTACTCCTGGCAGGGGACGATTTCAAAGAAAGAGTTTTTCTAGAATACAACCATTATAGCAACGTCAATATGATTCAGATGTTTAGAAATATGCACTTTATGCATGGGATATGGATAGGAAAAAGACATCAAAGGATACTTGAACCCATTGAATAGAAGAAATCTTTTCCCCTTGCGGTTTGGGGTATCAACAATTAAAACAAAAGCTCATAATGATCCTCCAGTCTCGAACAAAAATAAGACTAAACCACATCCAGACTATCCCAGGTGACTCCTTGAATGGACGATTCATCAAAGAGGGCGAGTAATTCCCCTTTTGTGGCTTTCTGGAACCATTGTATGACCATATAGACAAGAAGATGAAACCCGAGATGGAGATCTTTTTCCAAGATAGCTACCCATGGCCCGAAAGTTCATGACACCATGTATAATCCCTCATCAAAGATATCGAAGAGACTGAGGAAAGTGACTTCGCAGACTCCTTCAACTTGCAGACATTGGGGATGACACTCTGCATGGTTCATTCAAGTTCTACATCACTAGATCTATCCCACTTGATTAAAGTTGTTGATACACCTCTCCTCAACTGGAATGCTACGCCGTATCTACCTATTGAAATCCCACATAAACCCAATGTTTACCCTATTTCTTTTTCTATTGTCTATCCTCGTTCAAATGTAATTGAGACCTCCTTTGATGAGGTTCTAAATGTTGTTTTTCCTATCAATGAAATATACGAAGATTTTGAGTATCTTATTGTGCCTTACATTAATTGTATAGATTCTAATCAAACTTTTGATGATGATGATTTTGCAAATGAACAATTCTTAACTAATATAAATAAGGTTAATAACAAACAACATAACCGCATTTAAGTTAATGAAGAAGAGACTATTATTATTAACCTCGATTCTAGTAGCCACTGATTGAGATTAGGATAGGGTCTACACTTGACAAGCACGAGCGCGTACAATTCAAAGAATTTTTGAAGAAATTCGTAGATGTATTTGTATGGTCCTATGATGATATGCCCGACATTGATCCTGAAATTTCTCAGAATGAGATCCCTACTCTTCCAGATTACAAGTCGGTTAAACAAAAGCTGAGAAAGCTACGCACCAAATGGACTCTCAAAATCAAAGAAAAGGTGGTGAAACAACTGAATGTGGGCTTCATTCGCGTAATCGAATATCCCACATGGCTAGCCAACATAGTGCATGTACCAAAATAGGGAGGGAAGGTTCGGATGTGTGTAGACTACCAGGATTTGAACAAAGCCTCTCCAAAGGATGATTACCCGCTACCTAATATCGACATGATCATGGAAAACACAACCAGTCATGCTCTCAAGTCATTCTTCGATGGGTTTGTCAGATACAATCAAATCAAAATGCACCCACATCACCAAGAAAAAATCGCTTTCATCACCCCATGGAGAACCTTTTGCTACACTGTTATGCCTTTTGGTCTCAAGAATGCTGGGCTACCTACCAGAGCGTTGCCACAACCATCCTACATGATTTTATTCATAAAGAAGCTGAGATCTATGTGGATGATATGATTATCAAATCCAAAACTAGAGAAGGTCATTTCCTGCTCTCCAAAAGATCTTTGACCGACTGCGATAGTATCAGATGAGACTCAATCCACAAAAATGTGTCTTTGGCGTTACAAAGGGAAAACTTTTAGGATTTATGGTTTGTGAGAAAGGGATAGAAGAAGATCCTAACAAGCTAAAATCCATACTTAAGATGCCACCTCCATGGATGGAGAAAGAAGTATGAGGTTTCCTTAGGAAATTGCAGTACATCAGCTGGTTCATCAGCCAACTCACCTCCATCTGTGAACCAATTTTTAAACTCCTACAAAAGGATTCAACCAAAGTTTGGAACGAGGCCTGCCAAGAAGCTTTTGACCGAATTAAAAAATACCTGACTCAACTTCTATTAGTCATGCCACCACAGCTTGGTCTCCCCTTACTCCTATACCTAACCATAATCGACACTGCAGGTATGGCTTTGCTAGCTCAATACCTTGAAGATTCCCGCAAAGAAAGAGCCATATATTACTCCAGTCACAAACTGGCCAGGTACGAAGTCAACTACACTACTTTAGAAAAAGCATGCGTCGCACCTATTTGGGTCACCCAAAAGTTACGACATTACATGTTCGCCTTCCCCATTAAACTTTTATCTAGAATGGTCCCCATCAAGTACCTTCTTGAGAAACCCTCCTTATCCAATCGAATGACCCGGTGGTTGATGCTCCTAGTTGAGTTCGATAGCATGTATGTCATGTAGAAAGCCATAAAAGGAAGATCCATTTCTGACTACCTCCCTGACTACCCCATAGAAGAAGTTGATGTCTAGATCTATGGATTCCTAGAAGAAAACATCCTCTACATCGCTCAAGATGAACTCCGATGGAAAATGTTCATTGACAGCACTGCCAATAAAAAGTGATATGGCATTGGGATACTTATGATCGCCCTAGATGACTCCCACACTCCCATCACCATCAAATCGGATTTCCCCTACACCAATAACATAACTCAATACGAGGCGTGTATGGCTGGCCTTAAAGTTGCCCTTATAAAGGAATTTAATACCTAGATGTCTACGGGGAATCTTCCCTCATCATTGGTCAAGTGCTCAGAAAATGGAAAATCAAGGACGAGAAACTCCAACCCTTCCATGCCCACATAGAAGAACTAGACTCTCAATTTCAAGACATCACCTTCCACTACCTACCTCGAGCAAAAAATAACCTAGCCAATTCCCTTTCTACCATAGACTCCACGGTAAACATACATGAAGGAATAACAATGTCCCCCTTCCTAGTTCAAAAGTAAGATAAACCAACCCACTGCTACCACATTGAGCTGATCACCAAAGAAGATCCCGATCTAGCCAATTTCTAGTATTATGATATCTGGCACCTTCTCAAGCATGGTAAGTATCCCGAGGGTTCCAACAAAAAGGATAAGGCAACCCTTCAAAGACTGGTCGCCCAGTATGTCCTCTATCACAAAGCACTATTTAAGAGAAACTTCGATGGAACCCATCTACAATGCATCGCAGGGGCTGACATGGAAGAGGTAATGTCGAGAATCCACAATGGGGAATGCGTACCACACATGAACGATCCCATGCTTGCTAAGAAGATCATCCAATAAGGATACTACTGGACCACCATGATCCAGGATGACACCACCTATGTCCGGAGATGCCTCAAATGAAAATAGTTTTCCAACCATCAGCATCTACCTCCGTGATAATTATACAACATGACTTCTCCCTGGTCGTTCTCCACTTAGGGTATCAAAATTATAGGGAAGGTCACACCCAAGGCCTCCAACAGGAATGAGTTCATCCTAGTTGCCATTGATTACTTAACCAAATGGGTCGAAGCCGAGTCATACATAGTCCTGAACGCTAAAAAAATTGCCACAATCATCAAGACAAACATCAACTTCCATATGGGGTACCGTATAAGATAGTGTCAGATAATGGGTTGCATTTCGAGGAAGAAGTCACAGAGGTGGTCAACGAGTATGGGATTCAGAGAAACAAATCTTCTCCCTACCGTCATCAGACCAATGGTTCAGTCGAAGCTGCCAATAAGAACATCAAAGCCATTATCAGTAAGACGACCAAAAGCTGTCAGGATTGGGACGACTGAATCCCATATGCCCTGTGGGGCTACCGAACCTCAATCTGAACCTCTACTAGGGCTACCCCTTGCTCTGTAGTCTGTGGCATGGAAGCAGTCCTATCCATGGAGCTAGAAATACCCTCGTTACATGTCATGATTGAAAGAAAGGTCAGTGAGGAGGAGTGGCATCAAAGTCGCCTCAATGAGCAATCACTCTTGGACAAAAGGAGATTGAAGGCGTTGTATCACATGAAAGGGTACTATCGTCGCATAGCGCGTTCATTCAATAAGAGAGTCAAGGATCGTGATGTCCAAGAAGGGGATTTATCCCTCAAAGAAATAGTAGAGCCCATCTGGGACCCCAGAGGTAAATTTAGGCCCAATTGGAGAGGCCCATACATTTTCAAGAAGATCTTGTCCGACGGTGCTGCTATGCTCATCGACTTAGATGGATAAGAGATGGTTCGTCCAATCAACCTCGATCGTCTTGAGAAATTTTACCCCTAGTCTGAAATATCGACGCGCTACGTCTCTTTTCATCTCCCTTCTATTAAAAAAAATATATTTCCCTCTACCCAGAACTACGTGGTCCTGATCCTCTACAAAATCCATTCCCAGAAAAATTGAAAATTTTCTAAAACTGCAAGAGGTACGTAGGTATCTCATACATCTTATATGAGAACGACCCTTTCTTTTTCACAAAAAACTATTCTTTTCTTATCTCCGAGAATGACAGTCCATTCTAACATATATTTGAACAAAAGGATTATGCATGCCTTCGCGATAGGTATAGATAACTCAAATTACAAACTTCATCAAAAGGCATAACTAGATAATCAAAAACTTGTTTATTTCATTAATAAGAAATTATAGTGCAATTACATAAAGGAACAGATGACTCCCTTCGGCTCTACCTTCTAAAAAGCCAAATAAATTCTCGATCTTATTTCTCGTTACAAAATAAACTCCTTCCAAGAGCCCTACCCACAAATACCAAAGGAGCCCACTTCATCGTCATCATCTACATCTTGGGGTCCCCGAGCTTCCCCTACATGAATGGAGCACCGCATAAGCTCCATGGACTGATAACCTCACACCAGTCTCAAAAAAATACCACACCTCCCTCCATGGTATCAGATAAAACAAGCCACCTTTGTCCAATCTCCACTGCCAACATCTTGCTAACCACTCTTCTCCACAACCACTTTATATAATACCCAAAGACATAACAAACTCTCCCAGCTGACTGAGAGGGACGGTTCGACGGACGTTGACTCTCCCACAAAGATCCAAGTCGTATGCGCAGGCTCTTTGTCAGATCTTCTACCGGAAGGAAGTCTAGTGTCCGAGGTGGCATGATTTGCTCCCAGCCAAATTAGCACAGAATCTGCCAAGGTAAATAAAAAGAGGTATGTTTGAGACTAACCAGCAGAACATACGGGTATTCTCCCAGTTCTAGAATAGGAAACAGTTGTCCCCACCAAGGTATTGACCAGTACGTATTTAGAGCCCCATGCTCCACAAACCAGTTCTCCGAGCTCTCAATATCCAAGCCAACACTAATGAAATGGAACAAAAATAAGTTGGGTGCAACGGATAAAGGGTATTCCAAAGGAGTCACCAGGCGGAATCTTTCAGATAACAACATAAACAAAATCACAACGCTACCCCTAAGAAAGTCAGAACGACCTTCTCGGTAGGCATCTAAGCCATTCAAAGTCTTTGCGAGTATCACTGTCGTAGGATTGCGATGGTAGGAAATCCATTAAATAATAGCTGCAAGTTGTGAGTCCACCAGTAGCTCCCCGATCACCAACCACAATTTTGAAACCAAGCCCAGAATGACAGCTCCAGTATATCTAGCATCACCAACCTCCTACAAATGCACGGACCGTAACATCGCCGAAAGAGAAATCATACCTCTAGCCACCAGTGATCTGACCGTCGAGGACGAAGCCCAAAGACGCTCGACCAATAACTCCTCGGGAGAACATGAAAACTCAGCAGAGCCATAGCAATGTCGATATTTATCCCCAATATGGTAGAAAATTCCTCGTAAGAAGCCAAAGAAAAATACATGGTCTTCAGGGTACCAGAATTGTACCGTCACCATCAGCATTTTCCACTCTATGGGTCGATTATACCATAAAGAAACTCGACGCATGTTGTAAGCATCGTAGTCGACATTGTAGGAGCACATCGCCTCCAAAATCTCGAGGTAGTTGGAAAACTCAACACTACCAGGGAGAGCCATCTCATAGAATAAGAAAGATAAAATGTGAGGGTGTGATGAAAACACTCCACCCTTACCCCTCTTTTATACTTGAAAACCCTGACAAAAGACATAACCCATGCAGAAACCGAAGGGAATCCTGCCCCACAAGGTACTTAAGCCTGAAGAGGGTACTAATCAAAGCTTTGAATTGATGGGACTGGACTGACCTGATCGACAACCCCCTATTGTTAGAAATTTCTCTTTTTCCTTTTTTGTCAAAATATAAAAACTCAATAAAAATAAATTAATATTCTCAAACAGAATTTCAAAACAAAACCTTCCATCTTTATGTAATTTCTCATTATGAATAAAACTTCCTTTCAAAACTTCCAAAAATATTTCTTTTTATGGTCTCAGAAGAAAAGTAAAAAGCGCTTTTGAATGCATTCCTTCATTCATCATTAACAAAAAATAATTAAAAAAAAACTTCACTGCATTGCGTAGATATTTTCTTTGTTACATCAATTTTGCAAGAAAATAAAGAAAAGAAAAAACAACAGGATTCAGCCCAAAACCACATTCTCCCTCTCTCTCTCTCTCTCTCTCACCTAATTTTCACCTTTCTTTCCAAAGATCTTCCACCCCTATGACGCACTCTCTTTACCCTGCGACGAGATGATGCACCACCACTACTTTAAGTGATTAAGTCAATTTACAAGTTTTATTTATAAAAATCCTATTAAGTCCACAATATTGATTAAACCATAAATAAACCAAAATCATCCCTATATTATTTAAAGCCATGGCCAAAGGCCTGTCACACCCTTCCTAATTCTGGCGTCGATCACCACCAAAACGAAGTCGGGCGTGAGTCAATAAAATACCATTCTTAGCATGAGACAGATATGAGACATAAATAAATAAATCCTCAAGATAAATAATTGAATCAAACTTAATTGATAGCAACAATTGAACGATAAAAGAACCATCACATGCTAAACTCCAAATAATAAACTAATCTCCAATAATATAAAACTGAATAAAACCCATATAACTTTAGAACCGAATGGCCCAATCAAAACCATAAACTGTGTCTCAAAGTACATACGAAGGAATGGAAAACTAAACTAAATCAACACGCATAAGGTAGAGCAACTCCAACTGCACCTCCAAGAAAATCCTCAAATAACTATATGCAGCTTCTCCAATTACTAAATCCTAAAAAGTTAGTCAACGCACGAGGTCAGAGCCCTGAGCATGAATACCCACTACTCCCCTCAATTAGGATACTTGAATCCAAACAGTAGCTTTATACGTAATAAATATCACAATAGAATATTTTAAATTAAACGAGATAATTAAATGCAATAAATATAAATCACTAATTACCCGCAGAGATCCCCGTTTAAAAAAGCACACTGATATGATTTTTAAATTCCAAAGTCCCAATTAACACAAATTATCAAAATTTTCAAATAATTACATTCTTACTTCAATAATTATTAGGTACGGCGGTCCTCCCGCCTCGGGTGATAATTCACCAAAATTCATTATATCGGCCCTCCCGCCACGGGTGATAATTCACTAAAAATGTCACACTTTCCCTGGTCAATAGCCAACCGAATCCGTTTAAACTGTCGATCCCCCGCAATGTGACAAGGTTCCAACACACAACATGACATAAATCGTCCAAGATGACCGATTAAAACTGTCGATCACTGACACATTATGTCGCCACCAATTTTAATACCCGTTTTTATCTTAGGCATTAATTCTCAATTTCTCAATTTCACAAAGCAAGAAGGAAGAGGAACCACATCCCGAATATAAACAGTTGTCGAAGATATACAGTCCTTAATATCCCTCAGCCAAGTGGTGGGCACCTATATGTGCTGCAAGAAAAAGCAAAATCAATATCAAGCAAAAATATCAAAAGAAACCAAAGGAGAAGAACAAAATGATATACCTAAAAACGAAGAACCTTCTCTGTCAAGACCAACTCCTCCGGGTCCATCGCATGAGGACGATGTAGCATAGGCACCATCCCTGCATTAGCCCATCGGATATTATATGAACGAGTATGTAGTTGCACAAAGGGGACCTCCAAAGTCATTACCACTGCAGAAGTCGAAGGACCATCACCGATGTGGGAGGACCCCATTGGCCGACTCAAACCCGCAGAAGGGAAATGCGGTGCGTCATATATTCTGGGCTCCATCATCCAGCTTATCAAAAAGCACATCCGTATCAGTGTACACCAGGTAGGACTCGCTAATCATCGCTGCGATCCTCGTATCCTTTGGCAGCAGCCGCTCCCGCCTCATAGACATAGGGGGCCTCGCAGGTGGCACCACCACCTCCTCCTCAGCAATCTGTTGTACCACCCTCTCCCTAAGATACCAAGAGTGGCCAAACTAGTGTTCCAGTAAATGCCTCATCTGTGCATTTACTCTAGTCAACCTTGTGTCCTGAACGATCATCCCCCAAGGGTAAAAGGTCACCTGAAAAATCCCCAGCAAAATATAAGGAAATATGGAATCAGAGCACCCAAAGGTCTTAGATTAAAGAAGAAAGAAGTCTAAACCTATCACTGGTCAGTCCATTCAAAACCTAATGCACCGTCTCAAGAGAGATAGACCTCCTCGACTGCAGATTGGCCTTATGCCATCGATACAACTGGCAAAAATACCAACAGTCTCATCCTTGAATGCGATCAGATGGGTATTACACTCGATCACCTCATATAACCATGTCTGCCAAAGACAAATCTTTCGCAATTAAAAAGAGATACATAAGGAAAATGCGAATGCATAAAAGGAAAATGCGCAAATTAAAAGAATTCCTCAAGAAGATACATGGTTCCAGTGAAAGTCTGCCGATAGCACCGGCTGAATGCATCCAAGGAAAAATAAAGAGTCACTAAAGTTAGGCTCCCCCAATAATAGAGAGGGATGTTCAAAAACATCCTCAGATATGGTAAAAACCATAAGTGGACAACGTCGCCAATTGACGCCACCATAAATCCCCCCAACACCAGCAAAATGAACAACCGGGCCATCTGTCTCACCTGCACCCCATCCTCTATATCAATCACCCTGCCCAATAAAACATCTTTCAACAGTGACAGATGGATAGAATCCTCAGACACTATCCTCCCCACATCACCAAGCGTCGTGCGCACCGCCTCCAGCCTCACCCGTAAGGAGCGATCCAGCTCTATCTTCTCCTCATCGCAATCTTGCCCTGGCAGCTGTTGCACATCTATAGGAGTCACAGTTATCTCCCCGAAGCCAAAATGAAAGGTGTGGGAAGTGTCCCACTACCTCTCCCCCAGAGCACATAAGACTGCAGTCTCATCTAGCACAAATGCCAACCTCCCAAACCCTGCTAATGATACCACTCAACGCACCACAATATGCTCCTAGACATCCTAAGCCCCATCATCCCGCGAGCACGCATAGTCGATAGAGACACATCGGACTGCCAAAAAGAAAAACCTTGTAAAAATCCAAGAAAAAAGGAAAACACAAAAAAGGAATGCCAAAAGTCATTTTACTTACATAACCGCCATGACTCACCACCCTCGAAGAGAGATGACGCAATGGCTCTCACGGAAAAGTCCTCTCATTCGCAATCGACTCGAATGCATCAAAAGAGTTCTCACTCCCCAAAGAAGTAGGTGCCATGGCCCTCCACTCCACGTTTTCCCAGTCGTCAACAGCCAACCACTCCCTATGTACTGCAGTGCTCACAAAAGCGGCCATTTTTTAGATTGTGGAATGCTAGGAAGATTCGCAGAAGAAATTACAGAAAGAGAGAAAGAAAGAAGCTGTGAAAAATGAGGGGAATTCGCCCCCTTTATATAAGATGCCAAGGATCATGCCGATCGGCATTGTACCCCCACCTACCGATCGGAACTGACCCTATGCCTTCTCGAGGTAACTCAAAAGTCCATTCCACTGTCGAATGGCACCCTCCACACCATGCCGACTGACACCCTCCTTAAATTTTTGTACAGAAATTCCCAAAAAATACGAGAAAACATTAAAACACCCTCACAAAATTCCTAAAAAACCCGAAAAGGATTTAGAACATTTTAACCAAGAAAGTTTCGCACTCACCCAAGAGTAATACCTATTTCCCTAGCGGAACTCTCAAAAGCCAAGTGAATCTCCTCTCGGTAACGTCCCCGGAGAACCTCTAAGGTATCCCAAAATTTTCTGAAGTTCTCAAAACTTCCCCAAGAAATGCGTCCAAACCTTGGACCACCTAATTACTACCCCAGTATCAAATTGGTTGTTCCCCTCTAAAAGATACGAAGTTTCCACAGCAATCGACTCCCCAACTCAAATAAAAATCACGACGTAATTTTCCCGGCAGAGTTCCCCAAGAACATCTCAATTTAAGCCTGCAGAATTGGCTTCGACCTGCAGAATTGGTCATACCAAAATAAGCCCACAGAATTGGCTTTGATTCACAGAATTGGTCATCTCAACATAAGCCCGCAGAATTGGCTTCGACCCGTAGAATTGGTAATCTCATCCTTAAGCTAGCAGAATTGGCTTAAGCCCACAAAATTGGTCATCTCATCCTTAAACCCGCAGAATTGGCTTCGACCTGCAAAATTGGTCATATCAATCTTACGCCCGTAGAATTGGTCATACCCAACTTAATCCCGCAGAATTGGTCATCTCAAACTTAAGCCCGCAGAATTGCCTTTGACCCACAAAATTGGTCATCCCCAACTTAAGGCTGCAGAATTGGTCATCTCAAACTTAAGCCCGCAGAATTGGCTTCGACCCGCAAAATTGATCATTTCAAACTTAAGCCCGAAGAACTAGCTTCAACCCGCAGAATTGGTCTTTTCAAACTTAAGCATGCGGAATTAGCATCGACCCGCAGAATCGTTCACCCTCATCCCTAAGCCCTCAGAATTATCTTCGACCCACATAATTGATCACCCTCATCCTTAAGCCCTCAAAATTGGCTTCAACTCTCAGAATCAATCACCCTCATCCCTAAGCCCTTAGAATTAGCTTTGACTCACAGAATCGATCACCCTCATACTTAAGACCACAGAATTTGCTTCGACCCACCAAATTCGTCATTTGAAACTTAAGCTCGCAGAATTGGCTCCGACCCACAGAATCGGTCACCCTAATCCTTAAGCCCTCAGAATTTGCTTTAACCCGTAGAATCGGTCATCATCATCCATAGGTCCTTAGAATTAACCTCGACCCTCTGGTCATCCTCTTTCAAAGGCATCATGTGGTGTCTATTCGACGGCTATTGTTTGTTCCAAACTCACCCCGTTGATGGGATCTATAAACATCCCATTCTAATACCCCTAACTTCTCCTAAGGTCCCTAGCACCCCCCTTTATCATTTCAAACCTAAGTCATACCCCAAGTACTGACCTAGAGGCCATCGGACACTCCCAGGCTCCTTTTGACCTAAAGTCAAACTCTTCATCTCAACTGAGACTAAATAAATCTTTGAAGGTAACTAAAACCACTTTTCAATGGTCTGTCTCGTGCGCGATTCTGACTTACCATGAGAACGAACAACCCATTTTCCCTCAAAACTCAATCAGGAGGTCATCGGGTGCTCCCAGGCTCCGTTTGACCAAAGTCTAGTATTCATCCCAATTGAGACTGAATGAATCTTCAAAGGTCACTAAAACACCTTTTCAATGGTCCACCCAATGTGTGATTCTGACTCACAGTACGGACGAACGATCCATTTTACTCCGAAAGGTCACCGAGTGCTTCCAGGCCCCAATTGACAAAAGTTAACTCTCCAAACTAAGTCAAACTCCTTAGAATGTCGAAGTACATCTCCTAACCTTTCCAACGGTCTGCCCCGTGTGTGATTCTGACTTACCGTGCGAATGAACGATTCGTTTGCGTTCAATGATACCCCGTTCAAATGATTGATGAACGCTTCCGAGCCACATTTAACCGAAAGTAAACTCTCGGACTCGGGATCAGTCGTAAATAATTTTGAAGGTCTCTGAAGTACCTTTCTAATGCTTCACCACGTGTGCAATTCAGATCAAAAGTTTATCCTTTATGACCAATTTTTTGATGGAACCTGAAAGAGACTAAGAAACGATAAGTTCCAAACCCTGCCTATCTAAACACAACTGCTGATTGGCAGGACCAGGGAAATGCCAATTGGTAATGCCTTGGGCCTATAAAAAGGAAATTGTGGCCTCATTTCCAGAAGAAAAAAGATCAGAGATCGATCACTCTCAGTAAGCTCATAAAACCCCTCTCGAAGTTGACGTGATTTCCACATCCAAATCCCTTTCCAACATTCGCATGTCATCACCTTTTTCATCAGAATTGGTAAATTAAGTACCCTCCATCATCATCCAAGTGCAAGGGCTTCTCTCCAACATCCAAGATCAAGCTCAAGATCTTTCAGAAGGTCCAACTTTCTCCACTCTCTACTTAACTTATCCTAAATTATCATTAGTTTGTTTTGTTACTTAGTACTTTTATTCTCTCATCTCACATATCCTAATATACTTTTAATCTAGTATTATTGCACATCTCTTATTTTCATATAAATAAAACCCAAAGAAAATAAGAAAAAGAGGATTTGCTCATAAATTTCAAATGGGAATTATCAAACTTTTCTCATACTTTTCTCACATTTAAAATAAATTTTTACACACACACACATACAAGAGAAGTCCCCGATTGGATTTATGGGATAAATCCCACCCCTCATTTTGCATATGAACTACGTGGACTTTGATGCCTCTATAGGCTATATAGGCATCTCGGGGTAAAACACAAGACTCGAGTCCCCCTTTTCCTAATTTTTCCTATTTTTTCTATAAAATTAACTCTTTTACATTCTATATATTTACATATATGTATATTTGTTCTTAGTGGCGTATTATTCCATATGTGTTATCGTTCCGTTATAATGATCAACAAAAGGATAATCGCGTAAATCTTATGTTTCTAATATTACTTTTAAGAACATTCCTAAGAATGACTCTCTTTATCTCTTCAATGATAGAAGTCGATGATTCATGTCACCACTATATATACACATGCACACATATCACGGGGAAATAAAGGAAAATAGCAATAACCCATGAGAGACCGTAAGGGCAGAATGGGTGCCTAACACCTTCCCATTTCATAACTTAGCCTCTGGATCCCTTTCGAATCATTTTGGTTTCGTATGTATCAGTATGTCTTTTAGATGTTGTCTTTTAGGACGGCTCCCTCTTTCTTTTACCTGTTTTGAGTAAATAGACTGGCGACTCTATTTCTCTACATGTTTCACCTCATCATCGATGTCGGCTGAAGCGCTCCTTAGAGGGATGTGCAGGACCACGATCCTCCCGAGACTAAAGGGAGACACCACCCACTTCTTAGCCTCCTCCCTCCGCAAGGACCAGAAAGGGGATGGCCACAACCTTTAACCCCTTCACCGATGAGTACTACTTTCTTGAGTTTTTCTCCATGATGGAGATATTTCCTTCGTGTGTCCCATGTAACACCCTACGATTTTGGGACTGAGAAATTTAATTTTGGGAGAATTAAAATTTATTTGAATTGGATAATTTTAATACTTGGAAATTGAAGTCCAAAAATTGAGGACATTTTAAAGTATTCCAAATGATAATTATGAGTGCGCCATTTGTTCCAGATGGGTCGAGATAGTCAAAATGACTGTCATTGGGTTTTATTTCGGCTCCTGCTTACTTTTAAATCAGTTTACTCGAATTGGAGTAAACGAGTCATTTAAAGCGTGTATTAACATTTAAAACTGGGACTTATGTTTTAACGGATTTAAAGGCTTACGGATCAAGCCATATCATTAGAGAAAAAGAGAGAAAAAGAAAGGAAGAAATAAAGAAGAAGAAAGGAAGAGAGAGATGGAGAAAGCTTGGAGATTTCCGGCCCAATCGCGATCACAAGGACGATTCAACCTCTACAAATCTGAGGCAAGTGTTTAATCTTTCTAAATATTTCATTTGTGTATTTCATTTCATAATTTGTGGATAAAACAATTGGATTTTGGGTATTGATAACAAAACCTTAGATTTTGAAGATTTAATCTTGAAATTGATGTTTATATATGGGTTGATGGTGTAGAAATGGTTGGGATCAACTTTGGGTTGATTTATTGGCTTACAATCATGTTATGACGAACGTCTAGGGGTTAGAAGTGAAATTTTAGGGTTGTAAATTTATGGGTTTCATGAAGAGGAAGAGAACTTTTTGAGTCTGCAAACCCGAATCGATTCGCCCCCTAAGCGAATCGATTCGGCTTGGGCAAAAGTGGGAGGTCTGCATGACCAAATCGATTTGGACCCAAGGTGAATCGATTCGGTTTGAGACAGAGTCCCAGGTCCTTTGGACTGAATCGATTCGCAGTTGGAGTGAATCAGTTCTCCCTTGAGACCGAATCGATTCAGGCCAGGATGAATCGATTCGGAAATAGGGCTGTTTTATGGAGTTTTCCTAGGATGATTTCTAACCCTTTTGGTTGGGCTTATTGATTTGGGACATGATTATAGGATGTAAGAAAGATTCTTTGGAGATTTATTAGAAGTTTATCGCATGATGGGTCCGCGGGTACGTATTGAGTTATTTTGGGGAGTTATATCCATATATATCAGAGAGGGTCATATCAATATAGTGGGGAATCTCATTGAAAAAGGGGAGTTCTATTTAGGGTTCATAAATGAGCCTAGTTATGATGCAAGAGTACGGTCACTTCGAGAGAGTTGTGAGGGTACAATATGAAATCGTAGGTTGAGGTTTGTGCCGAATTCTTATAGTGATAGGATTCTATTTAGGATAAGATTGGGGACCGATGCGAGAGAGCGGTTGCGTATCCTTAGTAATGTTTAACTTAAGGAATAGATTGTAAGTGCAATAAGACTTCGGGGTTCATAGGAGCAATTGAACCGTAGTCGGGTTAGTGACTATGTATCAGTGTGGTATTTCCCTACGTGATGGGCATCATGAGATGAATTTAAGATTGAGCTTGAGGTTTATATACTATTAGTTGTGTGCATACCAATAGTCGAAATTTGAATTGGAAATATTGATGTACTTCCGGATACAGATGTGATGTTTAGTGATTGTTACCTACACTAAACTTTGGGTGATAACCGTAATGTTGGAAGATTATTTATATCATAAGGAAAATGTACGAATATGATTCAAGTGAGGGATCGTATTCATATAAAGAATTAAGCTAATATGATTGGAGTGATGGCTAGTACATTGAGGAATATGGGTGATAATAGTCGAGTTTACAAGCTTCATACATACAAATGAGAGATAGTATGTATATATGTATGTATATATATTTGTATAGATATGAACATATGTGTATACTCATGGAGTGAATACATAAACCGTATATGAAGGTTTAGTTATATGATAAGATTATCTGGATGTATATATATTATGCATGTGAATGATATATATACTTGTATGGTTAAGCATAACCCGCACATGCTATCATTGGGAAGTTGCGCGTTGAGGGTGAGCACCCTGGCTCGAGGAGCAGAGTGTGGATATTCCCCAGGTCATAGTCGTCCATTGTGCTATTATGTGATTTACATTTCTTTTGGGGTGAGATGTGGTGGGTATGTTTTGTCTCATTGATCGGTTAGGAGCTATGACCGCTTCCCGGACGTCGTGTGTGTATTGATCACGAGGTAGGTGTCGTTTATTCCTACAGGTGGCCCCAGTATCCTACGTGAGTCGGTCACTGGAAGATAATAGCATGGTGCAGTATATTGGCGATATATATAGCCGGTTACATTATGTGAATGGCCATTGTTCATCATATGTGGTATTTACACTTGACTATGGGAATGAATGATTGTATCTATATATATGTTTAGAGTAAATACATATATACTTATACATATCCTATAGATGGAAGGATATAAGGGTTCTATAGTGTTCATCTTGGGTGATTATGGTGTACTAGATTGTTGGGGGTTGATGTATCGCATTTAAGGAATATTTCGGTTACATCATCCCAAGGATATTTATTGGAGATATTGAGGTCACTCTTAGAGAGTAATTCCAATTTCAGTAGTTTCAGAAATAGAAATTGTGTAGATGACATAATGGATCCCTACGATCGACATTGTCATGGAGTAGTGTATTGGGGGGGGGTTCCTTGTTTGGATTTCTCTTTGCGAGATGCCCCACATACGAAACGCAGTGCAATGTTGAGAGTAGTGAGAAGTTTTGTCCTTTGTACTTATGTATTAGTAGTATAATTGTGTAGAAGACATAATGGATCCCTACGATCGACATTGTCATGGAATAGTGTATTGGGGGGGTGTTCCTTGTTTGGATTTCTCTTTGTGAGATGCCCTACGCACAAAACGTAGCGCAATGTTGAGAGTGGAGAGAAGTTTTGTCCTTATTAATTTGTATGCGTGTTATTTAGAAATTAAATTATATTATTGAAGCCTAATGTCAATGGGTAACGTATTAGGACTTATAACTGTTGTAAGCTAATAAAATTGGAATCTCGCCTAGTATAGCATATATGTGTAAATATAATTAAATGTGATTAGAATGGGAAGGATTCTTGGGTTATGTTAGAATGGAAGGTCTTACGGGTATAGGCTGTGCCTATGGTAAGTTAGGTTGTCCTTATGGGAGGGGTAACTTAATTAAGATTCCAAGATGCGAATAGGTGCGCGCTGTTAAATGAGAGGTGAGTTGGGGTTTCACGAGAGTGCGATTCCACTTTAATTATGAAATAAGTGCATTTATATTTATTATGGACAGTTAACACACTTGCTAAACATTTTTTACACTCGGGCTCTGACCCGTTTATATTTCTCTCCTGCTATATATATATATATATATATATATATATATATATATATATATATATACACATTACTACTGGTGTCCTACCGCAAGGATGTCGGATGCTCTTCTATCCCGAGTTGTGGGAGCCGTAACAGGTGCGGACTATCGCGGGATTTAGTTTGTAGTCGCTTCCTACTTCTTTGTAAATCTAGATAGGATTCATTGTGTACATCGGGATTACACTTTAGAGTTATTTATATTTGTTTATACTTCTTCCCCATGGATGTTGTACTGTCTGTGACCCAACAGCTTATTCAGGTATATTTCCTTATTTGTACTGATTCCATTTTATTCTAGCATTTCATTTATCATCGTACTTGTATGCGTTTTTCCTTTATTAGTAGTGCTATAGTGTTGGTTTGTTGTTCATGGTGTGTTTTATTTAATTGTGGCATCCGCTTCTAATAGTTTTTGGTAGTTAGCCTTATATTATTTAGTATTGTCAGTTGATGTTGAGACTGAGCCATCTGAGATACCTGATTTAATGTAGTATAGGGCTGGCCACCCGTTATTATTTTGCACAGGTTGTTCCACACCACCTCCAATTCCATTTGAAAAATATGTGGGAGGAAATTCAATTTCTTTATATCCCACTTGTAATACTCACCCATTAAATTCAAACTCCCATCATCCATCAAAAAGTTATAATTGGTTATGGTTTCTCCCCCTCGCCCTTTACACGCCTTTTGTTGTGTAAATGAAATTCTTATTCTTCGAAAGGCATAAACTCAAATGAGGTTACACCACTAATCCCTCAAAGTCAAATCGTTTTTTGGATGGACCCCCAAAAATTTAACTTCTAGTGTATAGTTAGTTAGAAATTAGAATTATAAGTTGTACATAGTAATTCATTTTATTTTTATTTTTAATTAGTTTTTAGTGTAATTTGTTAAATTTTATATTCTTAATTTTTTGTTTTGCTTGGTTCTAATATAATTTATAGGATTAGTGGACGTGTACTTCCTGGAGATCACTTTGTTTCTGGTAATATCATTATCTCCCTCTTTTTAACTTAGTTTCTTGATTCAAATTGTGGATAATGCATCATTTAAGTTAAAGGGTGGGTTATTCTTCTCATTCACTAGTAGTTTATTTGATTTGATTATATTTTCTTCCCAAGCATGACTTTGTTGTAAAATAATTGAAAGTTTTTAAAAATATTTTCTTTCTTTTTACCCTTTCTTGGTCTTTTTTCTCTTATTTTCATTGATCATTCAAATAAATGCCCGAATCAATAGATAACTCAATGATTCATGTTCTTAATTTTAAAACTTATTCGACTTCAGTCCTTTGATTGTGATATGACGAAAAACTTCATGAATTGAACTTTAAACTCATAAACGTGTGTACTTATCATGTAACAATGATTTGGTTTAAGGCTTTTATAACTCTTGATCTTTTATTTCATTGTATAAACTTAAACCAAGTGAGCAATGAACTTTTGTTCATTTGTGAATGTTTATACATTACTCTTGCCTTCTTGAAAATGTTAAAGTTGTCGGTAATCTCACTATTGTTTATTTTATTGTTCATTAACTGAGTTCATTTTGATATGCATTACTTGATCACGATTTAAAAAAAATACTCAAGAATTGTTTAATCCTTAGGAAAGTATCATAGGCCCTCTTTTTTATTACACCCACATTGACTTTGACCTCATCGTCTATGTTTTTCCTAGTCAACCTCTTTTGAGCCTAGATATAACCTTTCGTTTCAAGAACCAAAATCCCATAACCAACTCCACATTGGAGCTTTAAACCATATATACACCTTCCATACCATTGTTTGGAATGATACTTGGAATTTAATGATGTTTTTGTCTCGTGGATATAATTAAGCACATGAGTTGGATTTTATTCTGGAGAAAAAGAAGTGAAAACAAAATAAAAGAAAGTAAAAAGGGAAATGAAAAATAAAAAAATAAAGGGATTGAATAAAGTATGAATCCCGTAGTTATTTGAGAAAATAAAGTAAGTCATACTCCATTGTTATATCCATTTCTTCGTATGGAATTTATATTCCAATTTTAAAATTACCCACACATTCCATTTTCCCATGTGCCATCCCCAAACTCTTTGAATCTGCAAATGTCCCCTTAATTTCATGAACCTCACCTATCCTACATTACAAATTTAGAAGTCATATTTAATCTGAGGGTGAATTTGATTCAAAAGTCATAATAACTGCAATAATTTGTTAATGTACATTTCACCCCCCTTAATAGGAGGTATCTTTTCATTGAGATTGTAATATTTAATTTTATAGTTAGCATTATTCATTGATGACATGTACGCGGCCTTACTTCCTTTTGGATTTACTTATTATGCCATCATGCCCCATGTGTTACACCCCATTGAAAATGTTTTCATTTGTTGAATGTATTTACCGATGTGGATTTGAGTTCATGCACTATTTAATATTTATTCGAATTAAAAACGTTTTTCCAAATCATATTTTCTCTTATGCTTGTTATTCCTCCCACATTTAAGGTTTCAATTGCCATGAAGTTATTCTAATAATGTTAATGATTACGAAGTATTCGGTAATTTCTCATTTTCTTTGTTAATAAAATTTCCAAATCCTTTTCGTTGTTGTTAAAATTATCTTATTGGTTATTTAGGCATAATTTGAGGAAAGTTGATGTTTGTGGGTTTCATCTCTGAAAACCCTCACGAGCCAACATTCATCCAGTAGGATAACCTAGGGGTTTAACAGCTTGTTGCAATCACTGAATGAAATTGTGAGCCCACAAAAGAGGCATATATATATATATATATATATTATCTCCCTGTTGGGTTGGTTCTCATTTTGTTTCATCACCGGGGACTAGCAATGACTAAGTTAGGGGTGTGATCAGTCACGAATATTGTATCTTGGCACCCTTTATATTTATGCCTCCTAACACAATTGTGTTTGTTAAATCCTATATTTATTGTTTAACCTTTATTTTAGATATATATACTTTTCAAGGATTTTTATGTTTTTGTTGGTATTAGAATGCCTAGCATTAGAATTAATTGCGTTTCAGGAAAGTTACGTCGTAAGATGCAACTTCAAGGGCATTTTAGTAAATAAAGACGTGTCCAAGTTGGAAGAACTCCATGGAATATTAGTTCGTTGAGTTAGATTCGCGTGGCCATAAAGGACACATCAATCCAATTTTGAACGGTGATGTTATGGCTATTTGGGTGATACAATTAATTTCCTTTTTAAAGAAAAAAGTGCCCGAAAAAATAGAGCATCGATCGATCGACCCTTTTGGTCGATCGATCGACCCCTACAGGTCTTGCTAATAAGTGAAGTCACTGATGATTTTTCCATTCGCCCATCAATCGATGCTTGGTCAATCGATCCTCCTTCTTTTTTTGTTGACATTGCAGATAGCTTGGTCGATTTTAGCTTCATTGATTGGTCCCATCAGATTTTGTGAAATTTTCGTAGTTTTTGTTTCTTTTCATTTTTTAATCCACTTACTATAAATAGTAAGTGGATCTTATTTGTTCATTATCTATTTTTTATCTCTTGTTTTAAGTTACATTAGCTTAATATTCGCAACTTCTCTCCATTTTCTCTCCCAGGGTTTGATTAAAAGTTACTATTCACCATTTTCCTTATCTATCTAAGATTTAATATTTAATTCCTTACATTTTTAATTAGTTTATTATATTTATTTATTTATTTGTTTGTTTCTTTGCTTATTTTTTTCATTCCATGTCATTTACAACGCTTTTTATATAAGATAGATTAGGTTGAGATTATTAAACTCACCATGGATTAATTGGTTGCTTTGCTATGGTATGATTGTTTAGGATAGTTTTGATGGGTTAGGTTGTTCTTGGTTTTGTACCTAGGAAACTTAATGGATTATAGTATGTATGCGCCATATTTGTGACTTTTCTTGTGTAATTTTGGGGATATTTGTTGATGACATTATCAAAGTAAGCTTTTATGAGAATTTAGGGAGTCATAACTCTAGATTTTAATAATTATTCAAATGAGATTTAATCTTATATAATCATTAATGCTAATTATGTCGTGCTGAGGGATATGATTCTTAACCTATCATTTTCATTCTTGTACATTAATCTAGTTTCAATATTTCCATAGTGTTAACTATATTATAATTATTTTCATATTTTGCATTTTTATTGTTGAAATAATAAGTCAATTAAAGTCTAAACTGCATTCTCTCTGGATTCGATACCCAAACTCGTCGTTATACTCCTACAAGAGCATAGTTAAAGTTTATTTATTTTTCATTGCAGAGGTAAACTGATCACAATGATAGGTGGCATACACGACCGTTCAGTTTTCCATCAATTAATGCCCCTGTCTCCCAAGACGATCTTTCTCACACACTCACATACATACTAATGACCCCCCCCCCCCTTTTCATGAATATAGAGTCCAACACAAGCACTCTTGTATACCCTCACTGATTTAAGTGTTGTTTCTACACCTCTCACTGTTAATACCAAATTTAATCTGCTGACATGGATCAATCATATAAAGACATGTGCCCATTTACATGGTGAATACGAAGACTTTGGACGAATAAGGTCCGAGGAACTCCAAAGGTCCGAGTAACTTAAGAGATCCGAGCAACTCAAGAGGGACGAGCAACTCAAGGCGGTCCAAGCAACTCAAATACTTGTGGCGTGGGAGTCAAGTATACAAGAAGATAACTACGCATTAAATGTGCATTTATTATTGTACTGATGTATTCGGCTGCTAAAATACAGCACATCATTCTTTCACATGTACAGCCTCAAGGCTATAAGTGCATTGTAACATCCTCATGAAAGGGGACTCAGAATTTCTTGGTAAATCCATTATCGAGAATTCCAAACAAACAGTCAGCAATAACAAAAGCAGTGGACGTAGGCGATTCTTGTAAGGATGAACCACTTTAAAAATTTGTTGTCTATTATTTCTTTATTCATTTTTATTTGTGATTAGAATAATTAGGTCAAATCTAATTTTTTACATCAACAGATTGGCGCCGTCTATGGGAAACGCCTGTAATTATCATTTTTCACCAAAAAAAGTCATCAATAATGGCTGATCAAATTGGATTAGCAATCGAAATGTTGGGATCCCTCCAAATCCTCCATCTACTCCTCCAAATGTCCAAGATCTGGCTGGTATAATGGCTAATTTGGCCCAAGGGCAGACGGCCATGCAAGAAACCATGCGTCAACTCATACAAACCGTTCAGGGCGGAGTGTCAGCCCAATCAGGACAATGAAGCGTTCAGAGAAATACTTGTTTACTCTCTTCGCGAACTAGGCGAACGTTATTCCCAGAGGAATCTCTGTCCAGACGCACCGATTCATATCGTACTGAGAGATCTAATGATCCTTCTTATCAGCCTGGATGGACTTCCTCGGTACGAGCTACAGACACTCAATAAAATATCACTATATCTCCAGAAAGGACAAGTGCTCTTGAAAGATTGATTAAAGTCTTTCCTTGTGCTCATTTGGGTCCTAGGAGGAATAAAAGTCCCCCTAGGATTATGTCGCGGAACTCTCAACGACCATCTGATTTAAATGAAGGCTCTGCCCAATCACGACCAGTTGCTCCTCATGAAAGATCCCAAGAGGCAAATTCAACATTATCAGTTGCTTGAACCAATAGGATCGAATAAGGAAATGATGCATGCAAGGGCTCTATTCAAAGGTTAGAGGATAAATTAGGGGAGATGGATAAAACCAAGAATCCTCTACAAAGGACTTTTGTCCTAGGAACACCATTCATACAAGATATTGTGGACTTTCCCACACCATCAAAATTCAAAGCCCCGGTAGTAACACAAAAATACGATGGAAAAACTGATCATGTTCTCAATATAAAACAATACCAAGCAGCTGTCGATATCTATGTTGTTCCAGACGAGATGCGATGTAGGGAATTTTCAGGAACTCTCACTAGATCTGCTCAGATGTGGTAGAATAACCTTTCTCGGGGGAAAATTACGACCTTCTTTTAGCTAGCAGAACTCTTTATTCGAAATTTCTATTTTGGAGCAAAGCCAGTCAAACGAGTAGCACATTTGCTAAGTGTTAGACAAAATACAGGTGAAAGCACTAGGGATTATATTACTCGTTTCAATAACGAGAAACTGAAAGTAATTGATTATGAAGAGAAAACCGCAATTACTGCTTTGATGAGTGGATTGTTACCCATTAAATTGTACTACACTTTAGCTAAAGATCCGCCAATGACCATGGCAGAATTGATGGTAAAAGCATCCAAAATCATGAATGCCGAGGAATCCATGGCTGCGAAGAAGAACGCAGACACTAAGGAGACCAAGGTGGAAGATGGAAAAAATGAAAAGAAGGATCAAAAGAATAACGGTGGTAACATGCAATCAAAGGGTAAGCAAGCATTAGAACGGATGAAGAAATACGAAAATTATACTCCCTTGAAGGTGGATATAAATCACATTCTAGAAAAGATCAAGAGCAGCGAGGAGCTATCCTAGCCAGCAAAAATGAAGGCAGATCCTGATAAGAGAGACAAGTCCAAATATTGCGAATTCCACAAAGATCACGATCATACGACCAATCATTGCATAGCTCTTCAGAATGAAACTGAAGCACTCATTAGGAGAGGAAAATTGACCAAGTATGTTGATCATCAAAGCGGTGGTCGAACCAGCGAACGAGGAAGGCTAAGGTCTAAATCTCCTCTTCAGATAAAAGATGACAAGAAAAGAGATCATGAAGATGATTCAGAAGATGACCCCGATCTCCCCAAAAGACCAAGATAGCCAGAATGTGGTGATGCAGGAGGAGGAGATCTTACCGCAGAAAGGAAAGCTTACCTTAATGAGGCTCAAGCTTGCTCATACATACAGCGAATAAATTTGGCTGAAGATGATCGTCCGAGGAAGGTGAACAAGGAAAAACTGGTCATTGATTTCTCTAAGAATGACCTCGCAGGTGTGCTATATCCTCATGATGACCCATTGGTGATCAAAATGAGAATAAAGGAAGTAATGATTTCACGAGGATTAGTGGATAATGGTAGCTCGACAGATATCATATTCTACCCATGTTTCGAGAGTTTGAATCTAAAGTTATCCCAGTTGGAACCATATCATAGGCCCCTCCTTGGTTTTACTGGCGAGAAATTTTTTCCACTTAGGACGATCAAGTTGGATATGTTCATCGGTACATGGCCTGCTTGTCGAACAGAAAGAGTACACTTTTTCGTGATGGATAAAAATGTCCAATCATCTTATAATATCATCATCGGAAGAGTAGGTTTGAAAAAGTTCGAAGAAGTACCATCTACTGTACATCAATGTTTAAAATTCCCAACCAACTTTGGAGTAGGAGTGGTTAAGGGCGACCAAAAAGTAGCTCGGGAATGCTACTATTCATCTGTCGAGCAAGAAGAGCATGAAGAATCCAAGGAAAAGACTACTACTTATCAGGTAGATGAGACAAAAGATGCAGAGATTGAGACTTTAGACCCAAGAGATGAGTCTGAGCTCGTTAAGGGTCAGGTCATGGATGCTACTGAAAATATCATTCTAGACGACGAGCATCTAGAACGAACAACTCAAATTGGTGCGTCAATAGATGTGTCAATAAAGCAAGAGCTGATAGCATTTCTAAGATGCAGAAAATAGACTTTTGCATGGGGTCACGAAGATATGCCAGGGATAGACCCAAATTTCTTATGTCATGAGCTCAATGTGAATAAGGAAATCAATCAAGTGAAGCAACGACGAAGGGTATTCAGTCCCGAGAATAACCAAGCCATACAAGACGAAGTAGAGAAACTGCAAAAAGCCTCTTTTATTGAAGATGTCAAATATCCTGATTGGCTAGGAAATGTGGTAATGGTGAAGAAGAAAAATAACAAGTGGAGGATGTGTGTAGACTTCACCGACCTTAACAAGGCATGCCCAAAGGATCATTTTCCTTTTCCCCGAATTGATCAACTGGTGGATGCTACCTCGGGGAACGAATTATTGAGTTTCATGGATGCTTATTCTGGTTATAACCAGATTAAAATGAAACCTGAAGATAGGGAGAGTACCTTTTTTATCACCCCAAGGGGAACTTATTGCTATAATGTTATGCCTTTCGATCTTAAAAATGCCGGTGCGACGTATGAGAGGCTGATGAATAAGGTGTTTATAGAACAGATAGGTCATAATATGGAGGTGTATGTTGACGATATGCTGACAAAGAGCAAGAAAGATGCTGATCATCTAATTTACCTAGGTCAAACCTTTGATCAACTAGAAAAATATCAAATGAAGTTGAATCCTACGAAGTGCATATTCGGAGTATGAGAAGGAATGTTCCTCGGATATATTGTCAATCAACGTGGAATTGAAGCAAATCCTGAGAAGGTAAAGGCCTTATTAGAGCTAAGATATCCAACCACAAAAAAGGAGGTGCAAAGTCTCACAAAGCGAGTAGCAGCACTCACCATATTTGTGTCACGAGCAACAGATAGATGTCTCCCCTTCTTCAAAACACTCTGAAAAACATTTGAGTGGAATGATGAATGTGAGTGTTGATACCAAAATTAGTATGCTGATATGGACGAATAATACGAAGACACGTGTCAATCTACTTGGCACAATAGCAACGAGGAAGTTCATTTCCCCGACCAACTCATGAACTCCCGAGCAACGAGGATACACCGAGGAACTTCATCACTCCGAGGTACTCTAGCGCACCGAGGAACTCCTGAGCAACGAGCAACTAAGGCGGTCCGATCTGCATCTCGGCCGTAACATAAACTGCCAGATAATCAACAGTTCAATTATTCATTGAATGTTTATCATCTTGACGCACACGCTGCATTAAATGTATTACCATTTCATATGTATATCATTTAATGTATCAACCCTTTCATGTACAGCCTAAGGGCTATAAATACATTGTACCACCCTCATTGAAGGGGACAAAAATTTCTTGAGAGAACTTATACTCGAGAATTCCTAAACACTCAGCAATAACATAACAGTGGACGTAGGCCATTCATATAAGGCTGAACCACTTTAAAAATATTTGTCTCATTTTATTTATCTGTGATTGAATAATTAGAGCGATCTAATTTTTTACATCAACAGATTGGCGCCGTCTGTGGGAACGATTGTTATTATCGTTTTTCACCAAAAATCATTCATCATCAATGGCGGATAATCCATAATCCAGCAATCGAAATGCTGGAAATGCTGGCAATCCTCCAAATCCCTCTACACCTCCAGATCTGGCCGAAATTATGACGAATCTGGCTCAAGGACAAACCGCCATGAAAGACACACTGAGGAAACTCATACAAACCCATCATAGCAGTGCACCTGCACGTTCAGGACAACAAAGTGGTCAGAGGCAAAATCATTTACTTTCTTCACGTTCCAAGCGTACTGAGTCATATCGTAATGAAGAGTCTGATGATTTCTCTTAGCAACCTGGGAGAACTTCGTCAATAAGGGCTATAGATACTGATCAACGTATCACTCTCTCTCCAGAAAGACCCAGTGCTATAGAAAGATTGAGTAGGGTGTCTCCCTTCAGTCGATTAGGCAATAGGAGGAATAGGAGTCTACCTGAGACCATGTCGAGGAGTTTTCGACAACCATCAGATCTAAGAGAAGGATCAGCACAATCACGACCGGCTGCTCGTCAAGATAGATCTCAAGAAGCTACCTCAGAACGATCAATTGCTCTAACCAATAGGCCCGAGGAAGGAGATGAAGCGTGGAAAGGATCTCTTCAACGCTTGGAGGATAAATTGGGAGAAATGGCTAAGGCGAAGAATCCCTTACAATGAACTTTTGTTCATGGGACACCTTTTGTCCAGGCCATTGTGAATTTTCCTACACCGTCAAAGTTCAAAGCACCTATAGTGACCCCCAAATATGATGGAAAGACAGATCATGTTCTTCACATAGAGCAATATCAAGCTGCTGCCGACATCTATGTCGTCCCCGACGAGATGAGATGCAGAGCATTCTCAGGAACTCTTACTGGAGCTGCCCAGATATGGTACAACAATCTTCCTCGGGGTAAGATTTCAACTTTCTTTCAGTTGGCCGAGTTGTTTATTGGCAATTTCTGTTTTGGAGCAAAGCCTGTAAAACAAGTAGCACATTTGTTAAGTGTTAGACAAAAATCTGGTGAGAGTACTAGAGATTACATAACTCGTTTCAATAACGAGAAGCTGGAGGTCATAGATTACGAAGAGAAGACAGCAATCACCGCTTTGATGAGTGGGTTGTTGCCTAATAAGTTGTATTATACTTTGGCAAAAGATCCACCTAAAACTATGTCAGAACTGATGGCAAAAGCGGCCAAAATCATGAATGCCGAGGAAGCTATGGCTGCAAAGAAGAATATAGATAAAGACACCAAGGTGGAAGTCGATATGTCTAATAATAAAGAGCATAAGGGAAATGGCGGTGATAAACGCTCCAGAAATAATAAATCATCATGGGAAGTCTTGAAAAAATATGACAATTATACTCCTTTGAAAATGGGTATTAATCATGTCTTGGAAGAAATCAAGAACAAGGAGGAGGTAAAATGGCCAAAGAAACTGAAGTCAGACCCTGATTCGAGGAGTAGGGATAAGTACTGCGAATTTCATAAAGATCATGGTCACATAACCAAAAATTGCATAGTTCTTCAGAACGAGATTGAAACACTCATCCGAAGAGGAAAGCTAGCAAAATATGTTGATCGGGGAGGCGAAAAAAGAAATAATGACCGTACTAGAGAGAGGTCAAGATCTCCTCGCCGAACAGAGGAGGAAAAGAAGAGAAACCATGAAGATGATCCAGAGGATGACCCCGATCTTCCCAAGAAACCAAGGCAGCCAGAACGAGAGGTATTTTCCATACGTTTTGGATCAATTGATTGTAATGTTATTACAGGAGGAGATGCAGGAGGAGGAGACCATACTGCAGAAAGAAAAGCTTACCTCGGAGAGGCTCAAGCTTGTTCATATATTCAGCGAATAAATCTGGCCGAGGACGATCGTCCGAGGAAGGTAAACAAAGAGAAGCTGGTCATTGGTTTTTCAAAAAACGACCTGGCAGGTGTTCTTTATCCACACGACGATCCTCTGGTGATCAAAATGAGGATGAAGGAGGTAGTGATTTCAAGGGTGTTGGTAGATAATGGAAGCTCGGCATACATCATGTACTATTCATGCTTTGATAGCTTGAATCTGAAATTATCTCAATTGGAACCTTATCACAGACCCCTCCTGGGTTTTGCTGGCGAGAAAGTTTTTCCACTTGGGACAATCAAATTGGATATATTCATTGGAACTTGGCCTGCTTGTCGAACAGAAAGAATACGCTTCTTCGTGATGGATAAGAATGTGAAGTCAGCCTACAACATCATCATAGGAAGAGTTGGTTTGAAGAAATTCGAAGCAGTTCCATCTACAGTGCATCAATGCTTAAAATTCCCAATAAACTTTGGAGTAGGAGTTGTGAAGGGTGACCAAAAATTACTCGAGAATGCTATTATTCATCTGCCGAGCAAGAGGAGCTTGAGGAATCAAGGAAAAAGAATATTACCTACCAGGTGGAAGAAGATATAGAGATTGAAACTCTCGATCCTAGAGATGAATCCCAACTTGTAAAAGGACAGGTGGTGAAATCTACATAAAATATTATTCTGGACGACGAGCGTCCGGAACGAGTAACCCAGATAGGTTCATCATTGGATGCTTCAATAAAACAGGAGTTAATAACTTTCTTGAGAAATAGGAAGAAAACTTTCGCATGGAGTCATGAAGACATGCCAGGAATAGATCCAAACTTCTTATGTCACGAACTCAATGTGAATAAGGAGATCAAGCCCGTGAAGCAGAGAAGAAGGGTATTTAGCCCCGAAAAGAATCAAGCCATTCAAGAAGAGGTCGACAAGCTCCAGAAGGCTCAATTCATTGAAGATGTGAAATACTCAGACTGGTTGGCGAATGTGGTGATGGTAAAGAAGAAAAACAATAAATGGAGAATGTGTGTTAATTTCACCGATCTTAACAAGGCATGCCCAAAGGATCATTTTCCATTGCCCAGAATTGATCAACTAGTGGATGCTACCTCAGGACAGGAGCTGCTCAGCTTCATGGATGCTTACTTTGGCTACAACCAGATCAAAATGAAACCTATAGACAGGGAAAGTACTTCTTTTATTACCCCTAGGGGAACTTAATGTTATAATGTTATGCCTTTTTGTTTGAAAAATGCAGGAGCGACATACCAGCGGCTGATGAACAAGGTTTTCACCGAACAAATCAGTTGCAACATGGAAGTCTATGTCGATGATATGCTAACAAAAAGCAAGAAAGCTGCAGATCATCTAGTTGACTTAGCTCAGACATTTGATCAACTGGATAAATACCAGATGAAGCTCAACCCGAAGAAGTGCACATTTGGAGTACGAGAAGGAATGTTTCTCGGGTACATTGTCAACCAGCGAGGCATTGAAGCAAATCCAGATAAAATCAAAGCTCTTTTAGGGTTGCGATCTCCAACAACAAAGAGAGAAGTGCAGAGTCTTACAGGACGAGTTTCAGCGCTCAACAGATTTGTGTCCCGAGCAACTGATAAATGCCTCCCATTCTTCAAAACACTTCGAAAAACTTTTGAGTGGACTAATGAATGTGAGAAGTCCTTTCAAGACTTGAAAATGTATTTGGGAGCACCTCCATTGTTGTCCAGGCCAATAACAGGAGAGAAGTTGTATTTGTATCTGGCAGTATCAGAGAATGCAGTTAGCTCGGCATTGATCAGATTGGAGAATGGAGTCCAGAAGCCAATTTATTACACAAGTAAGGCCTTCCGAGGTACAGAGATCAGGTACCCAAAGTTAGAAAAATTGGCATTGGCATTAATTGAAGCAAGTAGAAGAATGAGGCCATATTTCCAGGCCCATGCCATCATCGTGTATACCGACATGCCATTAAGACAAGCCCTTCATAAACCAAAAAAGTCAGGGAGACTGATGTACTGGGAAATAGAGCTCGGTGAATATGATATTGTGTATGAACCAAGATCATCACTGAAAGGGAAAGCTGTAGCAGATTTTATAGCAGAGTTTACATATCCTGATACCCCCGAGGAACAAAAGTTGCTCACTGACCAACCTGTGGATGTTACAGGATCAACAGACATAAGTCCAGACCAACTCCGATTGGTAAAAGGGCTTGTGGATGTAGAAAGATCATCAAATTCAAACCCAGACCAACTCCGATTGGTAAAAGGGCGAAAAGAAATGGTCGATGAGGAGCGAAAATTAACAGGGGAGGATGGAAGAGAACAACAGATATTTCACCGAGGAACTCTATTGGATAAGAAATTTAAAGACGAGTTACCTACATGGAGATTGTATGTAGATGGGTCATCTTGCACAGCGGTTTATGGAGCAGGGGCTGTTTTGAAAACCCCAGACGAGATTGATATAGAATATGCCTTGCGATTTCAATTCAAAACCTCAAATAATGAGGCCGAGTATGAGGCCATGATAGCAGGTCTTAATCTAGCAAAGATCATGGAAGCACAACAAGTGATGGTATTCAGTGATTCTCAATTAATTATGAATCAGATGATGGGAACATATGCGGTTAAAGGGGAATTAATGGTCAAGTATCATGCAAAAGTGATGGGATTGTTGGCAGAATTTGATGCCATTCAGTTGATCAGAATACCCAGAATAGAAAATACACAGGCAGACGCATTGGCCCGACTAGCATCAGCTACTCGTACCGAACTGCGAAGAACAATACCAATTGAAGTACTGGAAAGTCGGAGCATAGATGAAAACCTGACAATGAATGTTATTACCCTTGATCTAGGACCATCTTGGATGGATCCCATCAGGGCATATATTGAAGAAGGAGGATTGCCAGAGGATAAGCTCGCTGCCAAGAAATTGAAGTATAAAGCTGCTCGGTATGTATTAACTAATGGTATTTTATATAGACGAGGAATTATGGCAGGTTTGCAGAGATGTGTACATCCCTCCGAGGTGAGGGAATTGATTGAAGAGATCCATGAAGGGTCATGTGGAGCCCATGTAGCAGGTCGAACACTTTTACAAAGGTTGATGACACAGGGATATTTCTGGCCGACGATGAGGGCTGATTGTATAGCCTACGCCAAGAGATGTGATAAGTGCCAACGTTTTTCCTCCATCCGACGAACTACACAAGCATTGTTGACACCCATAACATACCCTTGGCCATTCGCCATGTGGGGGATTGATTTGGTGGGACCACTACCGACCACCCGAGGAAGATTCAAGTACCTCGTCGTTGTAGTGGACTATTTTACTAAGTGGGTAGAAGCTGAACCCCTTATCGACATGACTTACGAGAAGGTATACCAATTTGTCTGGAAGAATATCATCTGTCGATACAGTCTCCCTCATGCCTTCATCACAGACCATGGAACACAATTCGACAACGAAGAGTTTGCTGCCTATTATCAACAATCAAACATCCTGAAGACTCATTCAGCACCAGGTCATCCTCAAAGCAATGGGCAGACTGAGGTGACAAACAGAACGCTACTAAATGGCTTGAAGAAGAGGCTAAGTGAGGCTAAAGCTAATTGGATTAATGAGCTACAATCAGTATTGTGGGCTCACCGAATAACTCCCTGAACAGCGACTGGAGAATCACCATATATGCTGGCATTTGGAAGTGAGGCTGTAATACCTGCCGAGTTGGTTCTCCCAACACAGAGAGTGCTAAATTTCAATTCCCCAGTCAGTGACTTGATGAGAAGATTAGATTTGGACATGCTCATGGAGGTTAGAGAAGAGGCAGCCATTAGGAATGCTGCTTACCAACAACGCACAGCTCTATTCTACAACAAAAGGGTGAAGAAATGCGACTTAAAAGAAGGGGATTATGTACTAAAGAAGGTCATTCAGAAGCACAATAAGCTTGAAGCCAACTGGCATGGACCTTACCGAGTTACAGAAGTTGTCCGACCAGGAACTTACCGAATAGAAACTCTAGAAGGAGAGGAATTCAAGAATGCTTGGAATGCTGAACACCTTCGCAAGTATTATCAATGATGTAAAATGTACAACAGTCCCATCAATATGAATAAAACGATGATGTTTTCACCATTTTTCTCTCCTTTGTTTGAAAGTTTTTCGGGGAATACTAGTGTTGTACACTACGTTGCTCGAAAGCAAAAAGAAGACGATAGTTCAGACCCACGACCAACTCCAGTTGGTAAAAGGACGAGAACAAATGATATACTCCTTTGGTTAGGAGGCGTACACTAGCGTGACCAACTACGGTTGGTAAGATAACTAGTGGACAGATAGTTCGAAAGAACCTCATAGTTCGAACGTGATCAACTTCGGTTGGTAAAATAGCAAGAACAAATTATACTCCTCTGGTTAGGAGGCGTACACTTGCGTGATCAACTTCGGTTGGTAAAAGTGCTTGTGGAGAGATAGTTCGAAAGAACCTGATAGTTCGAGAGTGATCAACTTCGGTTGGTAAAATAGCGAGAACAAATTATACTCCTTTGGTTAGGAGGCGTACACTTGCGTGATCAACTTCGGTTGGTAAAAGAGCTTGTGGACAAGATAGTTCGAAAGAACCCGATAGTTCAAACCCACAACCAACTTTGGATGGTAAAAGGGCCAGAACAACATTCTTAAAAATGCCAATTTTGGCTGGTTAAGAAACAAAATATGCCAACAAGTTGGTCGGAAGGTAAAACCTTTCCAGAAAATACAAAAAATTCCAAACTGAACCAAGTATAGTTGGTCGGTGATCAAAACCCACTAACTGTAGTTGGTCGACGAGGATAAATTATCGACCTTGGTTGGTCGGACACATTTTATGAAAATATTTCAAAATTGATCCAAGTATGGCTGGTCGGGGATAAAAACCCATCAACTGTAGTTGGTCGACAAACACTATTCAACAACCTTGGTTGGTTGGAAACATTTTAAACATTTTATACTCATCACTTTATTATTAAATGATCGAGCAACATTTTTTTATACTTGTAACTGTTTTTTACTAAGTCGGTTGATGAACAGCACAAAATTGTTATCTTTTTAACAGATACATATGCACAAATATAAAGTGTTTAACAAGCACAACAGAATAGCAATATAGATTTGCAAACAGAAAATGAAAGTCTTTCATTAAAATCAAAATAGATTACAAATTACATGTATATATGCTAACCATTTCATTGAAAATCCTATTCTATTGGTTTATTTCCTTTAGCTTTTGAAACAGGCTCTTCGCCAGCAGGAGGATTCTCTAAGCAAAGAGGAGAATTAATGAAATTAACATCTCTGAGCATTCTGACGTTCATTACAGAAGGTGTATCCAAGAGATGCTCGGGACGAGATAATTCAATCTGAGAGTGAAGACTATAGTCACCAAGATATTTTGAAATTAAACTCCGAGGAATGGAACAAGTTGGGATCCATTCCATGTCCAATTTGAAAGCTGGCACAGGCAAGTCTAGTAACCCTGGAGCATGATAATCCCATAAATAATGCCCTTGCTCCAATTTTAACACACCAAGTGCGTTCAACCACCCCTGCTTATAACCTTCATTACTGGAGTGTTCAATGCGAGCATCTAAATGAACTAGAGCTTCATTTTATCCAGCCATCCAAAATTCCCTGGGTTGCTTATGAAATTGGAAGGTTAATCTATCCAATTGTTCAAGGAGGTTTTTGGCCAAAAGATCCTTGGTATGTAAAGCAGACTGCGTTGCAGTAAGTTGATCTTGTAAAGATAGATTTCTCTTGGACATTTCAGATAAAGCCCGATCTTTGGCGTTTAATTGGTATGCTTGAGTTTCCAATGTTGACAAAGTACGAGATTCTTCAGAACTCTTGATCGACTCCGAGCAGGTGGAGAATTTTGCTCTTCGACAACATTTTGAACAGCTCTTCCTCGCCCACGAGACCCTCTTCCTCGTCCCCGAGCAGTAGTGGAAATACCAGATCTTCTCAGAGCATCCAACTCTTGCCTTAATTTGGCATTCTCAACCTCTAAGAACGAGAAACCCTCATCGGTAACCGGTATTAAAGCAGTGGAAGATGAAGATGCAGACTCATACTGTGCCAACTTGTTCTGCAAATTATTGTTCTCTTGTTCCAGCAACTCATCAATCTGCCTACAGGCTTCAATTTCACCTCTTAGGGTTCTCTCCCTAATATCGTATCCAGCAAGGATCTTTTTATGGCCTGTTTTAGAAGAAAGATGTTGATATCTATTTTCATACTCCTTGTGCAGCAAAGCAGTTGATTCATTATGTTGATGTTGTAGATCTTCTAAAGAATAATGAAGCTCTTCAATCAAGTCATAGTTTGCCACATTATTGGCCACAACTCGGTCCAATAAATCCTTCAGGTATCGATAAGCATCAACTGCCTGTTCTGAAGCATCATGGCCCAAGATGTCAACAATTTCTGATACACTCAAATTCATATGACCAGCTTTATAATATTCACGGCATTGCTGCATCAACTTTTTATCATGATCAGATATCAGTTCCATTCTAGCCACAAACTAACAAAGAAAGAAAAAGCAATCATCAAAAAGAAGACAAAATGCAGATAGAGGAGAGACAATCATTTGAACAAAAGGATGTGATTTTATTACATCATCAAACAAGATTACATCGTTTTGAGTACAGAGGATAAGTCAAAGAGGAACATAAAAAGAGTACCGAACAACTTCACACCTTTTCCTTGTCTCCTAAGACTTTCTCAGGAGGCTGGGACGAGGAGCTCGGTTGCTCGGTAGGAACAATGGTCTGATTATTAGAAGCTGGGATTTGTTCTGGAGGAGCAGGCAACGGCGAAATCTCCTCGGTGGCTATCTGGTTGGGTGGTGGAACAAGGACTTGATCACCCACTATCATTGAAGATTCTTCAGATGCAGCTTCGTCTGAAGACTCATCTTCAATAACTGGAGGAAGACCAGGGAGATGTTATTGAAATAGCTCGGAGTCCTCGTTCACCTTCAACTCCTGCAGTGCTCCAACCCAACCATCATGAAAATATTTCAAACTTCCATATTTCACTTGGGTCGTCATGGCTGCTACTCCCCTGTCCCATCCTTTGTCCCAACCAGTTTTAAAGGACGCCTTTACAGCTGTTTTTCTCTTCATCTTCTCCGAGGATAGTTTCTCGGACATAAGATTCTCGGCGGCCTTCAATTTATTTTCCACCTCCTCTTTCTGATGATTTACCTCTCGTAAAAGGGTCAGCTCTTCTTCAGCTGATTTCATTTTATTTTTAAGCTCCCCAAAGCCTAAAAGTTGCTCGACATAGTCTTTATTCTCTCTCTCCAAATCCTTCACCTTATTACCCAGTTGTACCTTCTCTGCATCAGACGCAACCAATTTCTTTTCCCATTCAGTTTTATCCTCGTCATACTTCTGACGAGACTCACTCAAAGATTTAATAGCTTTCTCCAGTGCTCCCTCTACAGTGGACGAGGAGTAAGAAGCCTTGATCTCTTCATCCTTTTTAAGGATTAAATTGAAACAGCTTGTCAACTGCAATCAAAAGAGGAAAATGAAATCAGAAATAAAATTGGGAAACAACAAAGGAAAATATAAAAAGTTCAGAATGTAGATACGTACTGAAGCCAAATGACGAGCAGCCAGAGAAGTAACCACATCTCGAGTAAGGTCTTCTTCAGTACCTTGTACCTCGGGGATAGGTGAATTTTTTTCCAAGATCGTCGTAGAGCTTGGAGGAACAATAATTGGAACGCCATCTCCACCAGCTAGGAGCTAGGGATTGGTTCCAGAAATACTGACCGAGGAGGATTTCCTCAATCTCCTTGGTGCCTTCTCGGCAACTTCAACCAACGAGGAACTTTTGGTTGGTGAGATAGTGATTACCTCAACAGGTGCATCTCTCTGCACAGGAGCCACTGGGGGCTTCTCGGCAACCTTCTGAACAGCAACAGAAGGAGCATCATCAATTTTCTTTGTCCCCTTTGGGACATTAACCTTGGTTTTCTTCCCATCACCAGCAGAGGAACTTTCTTCAAAGAGAGTAGGTACTCTTCCCCTTACCCATTTTTTGGCTCGAAGGGATATGAGATTCTGGATCAGAGTCTTCAAGAATTTTCACTGGATCACTGGTGCTGACCACAGGGCGAGCAGTAAAGGACGACGTATAGCTTCTATACTGCAAAAAATATGAGGCAGGCCTGATATGCTCGTCTGCGACCTTCTGATGCAAACTCCAGATATGTTTCAATTGCCTTATATTTACCTCTGATTCCTTAGGAGTTTTTCTCTTACTGTCAACTACAAACAAAAATAAGTTGAAATGTCAATCACGCATTTACACAAACAAGATGAAATCAAAATTTATAATGTCAATAAAACAGAAATAACCTATCCCATTGCCATAGGGGGGCATTTGGGACCATCATATACTTCATCTCCGGGCAAAGGGGCATGTTGCCAATTTTTTATAATGACCCCATTTTTAAAATAATCCCTGTTGGCATCAGGGAGGTTGACTACCAGAGCCCTATTCAAAAATCTAGTTTTTAAATAATAAACATCATCTAGAATAGCCCATATATAGAAAAACATAATCTCAGGAATTCCTAAACGAGTTCCATGAGTTTGATTTAACTTATGCACCCCATTAACTATTCTTCGTGTATTGGGGGCTATTTTTGCAGGGACAACATCAAAGTACTGATAAAGTTCTAAACATAATGGATTTGGTGGAAAGGAAAACCCACATTCAGCAATAAAAAGACTGGGAAACCAATGTCCCTCAGCCAAACGAAAGTAATTTTGAGGTTCAGACAACTCCTCTAAAATCACCCAAGAAGGGATGGAAAAATCAGAACGAAATTTTTCAATAGATTCAATAATATAAACCATGGTGAATAAAAGAAGAAGAAAGAAAATCTTACAAGAAGAAAGGAGAGCTATCAACAACGAACGAAAACAAGGATGACACGCACAAGAGAGAAAGAGAGAATAAGAAAGCTTGAATGCAGAAAATTGGAAAAGGTAGAAGACGGTATGGTTAACTAAGAAGTTTGAATACTTTACCTTGGGAAGCGGCGAAAGAAATGATTACGAAAAAGAAACTATTGTATTACCGACGGTTAAAAGGACAAAAACTGCACGAAGATCGAAGCGCTTATGTAATTTCAAAAAGGCGGATTCTGCGAATATTGAAGGAAATTCAAATACAAAGAAAATGCTCCTAAAATCCAGGAAAGTCAGTTAATATTGCCATATACCGAGAAAGAATGTTCCATACTCCTCAAAGTTCAAAATATGAAACATTGCGGGCTTCTGTTGATACCAAAATTAGTATGCTGATATGGACGAATAATACGAAGACACGTGTCAATCTACTTGGCACAATAGCAACGAGGAAGTTCATTTCCCCGACCAACTCATGAACTCCCGAGCAACGAGGATACACCGAGGAACTTCAGCACTCCGAGGTACTCTAGCACTCCGAGGTACTCTAGCGCATCGAGGAACTCCTGAGCAACGAGCAACTAAGGTGGTCCGATCTGCATCTCGGCCGTAACATAAACTGCCAGATAATCAACAGTTCAATTATTCATTGAATGTTTATCATCTTGACGCACACGCTGCATTAAATTGATTACCATTTCATATGTATATCATTTAATGTATCAACCCTTTCGTGTACAACCTAAGGGCTATAAATACATTGTATCACCCTAATTGAAGGGGACCGGAATTTCTTGAGAGAACTTGTACTCGAGAATTCCTAAACACTCAGCAATAACATAACAGTGGACGTAGGCCATTCATATAAGGCTGAACCACTTTAAAAATATTTGTCTCATTTTATTTATCTATGATTGAATAATTAGAGCGATCTAATTTCTTACATCAACAGTGAGTATGACTTTCAAGAACTGAAGAAGTACCTAGGAATACCTCCCTTGCTATCCAGACCAGTGATGGGAGAAAGATTATACTTATATCTGGCAGTTTCAGAGAACGCAGTTAGCTCAACGCTGATAAGAATGGAAGGTGGAGTGCAGAAACCAGTCTACTACACTAGCAAAGCTTTTCGAGGAGCAGAAATCAGATATCCAAGGTTGGAGAAGTTGGCATTAGCACTAATTGAAGCCAACAAAAGAATGAGACCATACTTCGAAGCCCATATTATAGTTGTATACACTGATATGCCATTAAGACAAGCTCTGCATAAGCCGGAGAAATTGGGAAGATTGATGTACTGGGCAGTGGAGCTCGGTGAATATGACATAGTTTATGATCCTAGATCATCGCTTAAAGGGCAGGCAGTGGCAGATTTTATCACAGAGTTCACATATCCTGATACCTCCAAAGAGCAGAAATTGAATACCGACCAGCCTGTGGATGTTACTGGATCATCAAATTTAAACCCGACCAACTTAAGTCGGTTGACGAGCAAGAAAAGATGACTCACGAGCAGTGAGAAGTACTGAAAGAGGAGAAGAGGAAGTACCAGATATTGCACCGAGGAACTCTCTCTGATCAAAATTTCAATAATAAGTTACCCATATAGAACTTGTATGTGGATGGCTCTTATGGCACTGCAGGCAGTGGAGCAAGGATTGTTTTGAAAAGCCCAGATGAGATTGATGTGGAATATACTCTGTGCTTTCAATTTAAATCTTCTAATAATAAGTCCAAATATGAAGCAATGATTGTAGGTTTAAGTCTAGTCAGAACTATGAAGGCAGAGAAGATTGTTGTATTTAGTGATTCGCAGTTAATCTTAAATCAGATACTTGGAATATATGCAGAAAAGGGAGAGTTAATGATCAAGTACCATGCAAAAGCAATGGAGTCGGTATCAAGTTTTACTACTATATAGATGGTTACAATACCGAGATTGGAGAATGCAAGAGCAGATGCCCTAGCCCGACTAGCATCTGCCACCCGCACCGAGCTATGAAGAACAATCTCAATAGAGGTTCTAATTGGTTGGAGCATTGATGAAGATCTAATGATAAATTTCATTTCTCTTGACTTAGGACCATCCTGGATTGATCCAATCAGAGCCTATATTGAAGACGGGACTTTACCAACTGATAAACTTGCAGCCAAGAAACTAAAGTTTAAAGATGCTCGTTATGTGTTGACCAATGGCATTTTGTACAGACGAGGAGTGATAGCAGGGCTACAAAGACGCGTCCATCCCTATGAAGTGAAATATTTGATCGAAGAGGTTCATGAAGGGTCTTGTGGAGCTCATGTAGCTGGTCGGACGCTCTTACGAAGAATAACCACACAGGGGTACTACTGGTCGACGATGAGAGATGATTGCACAACATATACTAAGAAGTGCGACAAATGCCAATGATTCTCGTCCATCCGAAGAACTACTCAGGCATTGCTAACACCCGTAATGTCACCTTGGCCATTTTCCATGTGGGGAATAGACTTAGTTGGGACACTCCCAACAACTAAGGGAAGATTCAAGTACCTCGTAGTCGTTGTGGATTACTTTACCAAATGGGTGGAAGATGAACCCCTTATTGATATGACATAAGACAAAGTCTATCAATTCATTTAGAAAAATAGTATTTGCAGATATGGTCTCCCACATGCATTCATTACTGACCATGGAACCCGGTTTGAGAACGAGGAGTTCGCTGTATAATGTCATCAATCTAATATTTTGAAAACTCATTCTCCACCAGGTCACCCACAAAGCAATGGACAAACTGAGGTGATAAATAGAACGCTACTAAATGGATTGAAGAAACGACTAGATAGTGCAAAAGAAAATTGGATTAATGAACTACACTCTGTATTGTGGGCTTATCGCACCACACCGCGAACAACAACTGGAGAGTCTCCATGCATGCTGGAATTCGGGAGTGAGGCTGTGATACCTGCTGAATTGGGTCTACCCACGCACCAGGTACTTAATTTCAACTCCCCTATTAGCGATTTGGTGAGAAGATTAGACCTGGATATGCTTGAGGAAGTCAGGGAAGAAGCAGCAATCAGGAATGCAGCTTATCAACAACGAATAGCTTTTTTCTATAACAAAAGAGTGAAGAAGTGTGATATGAAAGAAGGGGATTATATGCTGAAAAAAGTGATCCAAAAGCATAATAAGCTGGAAGCAAACTGGCATAGACCCTACAGAGTAACAGAAGTTATTCGTTCAGGGACGTACATAATTGAAACCTTGGAAGGAGAAGAATTCAAGAATGCATGTAATGCAGAGAATCTACGAAAGTATTATTAGTAGTTGAAACCTATATGTAATACAATTAATTCAATATGAATAAAGTGATGTTTCCCCCATTTCTCTTTATTCGTTAAATTTTTTTTGGAATATTAGTGCTACACACTATACAAGCAAATTACCACCAACTCCGATTGGTCGGGAAGCCAATTACCACCAACTCTGGTTGGTCGGGAAGCAAATCACCACCAACTCAGGTTGGTCGAGAAACAAACACAACCAGCTCCGATGGATCGGTAATTTAATTACCACCAACTTCGATTGGTCGAGAAGCAAATTACCACCAACTCCGGTTGGTTGGGAAGCAAATCACCACCAACTCAGGTTGGTCGGGAAACAAACACGACCAACTCCAGTTGATCGGCAATTCAATTACCACCAACTATGATTGGTCGGGAAGAAAATTACCACCAACTCCAGTTGGTCGGGACGTAAATTACCACCAACTTCGATTGGTCGGGAAGCAAATTACCACCAACTCCGGTTGGTCGGGAAACAAATCACCACCAACTCAGGTTGGTCAGGAAACAAACACGACCAACTCCGGTTGATCGGCAATTTAATTACCACCAACTCCGGTTGGTCGGGAAGAAAATTACCACCAAACCAAGTTGGTCGGGAAACAAACATGACCAACTCGAGTTGATCAAAAATTCAATTACCACCAACTCCCATTGGTCGGGAAGCAAATTACCACCAACCCTGGTTGGTCGACAATCTAAAAACCAAACAAGACATTTTTGTCTTTCTACAGATATACATACATGTTCATCAGTAAATAAAAGAGATATTCTATAAAATATTTCCAAACCAATGACAATTAAATTGCAAAGAAAACTAAAAATTTCTTCATTAAAACCAGAACAAATTATATAAATTACAGATCGCATGTGACATCAATCGAATAAATTCTACTCTATGGGTTTCTTTCCCTCTGCCTTTGATACAGGGTCTAGCCCAGCTGGAGGATCATCAAGACTATAAGGGGAATTTATGAAGTTTAGATTTTGTAGCATTTTAACATTCATTATAGATAGACGATTAAGCAGGTGTTCTGGGTGAGATATTTCAAAATCTGAATGAAGACTATAATCATCAAGATACTTAGAGATCAGAACGCGAGGAATGGCCCGGGATGGAATCCAACTAAGGTAAAGCTTGAAAGGAGGAACGAGTAAATCAAGAACTACAGGATTATAGTAATCCTACGGGAAATGACCTCTCTCCAATTTTAAAACACAAAGAGCATTCAACCAACCCTGTTTATACCCTTCGTTGTTCGACTGTTCTAAACGAGCATCAAGATGACAAAGTGCTTCATTGCAACCAGCCATCCAAAACTCTCTGGGTTGTTTATGGAATTGGTAAGTTAACCTCTCTAGTTGCTCGTGAAGATTCTTCACCAGAATTTCTTTATTTTCCAAGGAAGAGTTTGTGTAGAAAGTTTCTCGCTGAGGTTCAGAATCTTCTTGGACATCTCTGCTAAGGCTTGGTTCTTCGCTATCAACTGAAAGGCCTGATTATCCAAGGCCACTTGAGTTCTTTCTTCTTCAATAAAAATCCGACCAGCTCTTGCTCGTCCCCGAGAGGAAGATCTTGCTCGTCCACGAGTAGAAGTAGAGGGTCCAGCTCTTTTCAAAGTTTCCAACTCATCTCGCAAGTTGGCCTTTTCTACCACCAAAAAAGAAAAACCTTCATCATTGACAGGGACCAAGGGTCCCGAGGAAGATGCAGCAGACTTGAGTTATTTTACTTCCTCTTGCAAGGCAATGTTCTCTTGCTCTAGCAACTTGGCGATATGACTATGCTCTTCAACTTCAAGCTTTAGAACGCTCTCTTTCTTATCGTAAGCAGAGATGAATTTATCATATCCTTTTTCAGCACTTAACTGTTGATATTTTTTCTCGTACCCTTAGTGCAAAAGTGTGGAGGACTCTTTGTACTGCTGCTGGAGTTCCTCTACAGTTCCTTGGAGGTCCTCAATCATCTCATAATATGCCACATTATTAGCCACGATGCGATAAAGTAAGAACTTCAGATACTGGTAAGCTTCGATTGCTTGGTCAGACGCACCGGATCCAAGGATGTCAATTACCTGAGCTTCACTAAGAGCTGCATGACCAACATTAAAATAATCGTTGCATTTTTTCATTAATTCTATGTCATGAACCAATAGGAACTCCATATTGGCCATAAACTAGCAAAGAGAAAGAAATAAAAAGAATCAATGGTGATACAAATAGAGTAAGGACAAGGGAAAGTCAAGACGAACAACCAAAGTTCAAATTTTATTTCATCACAAGAAGAAGTACATATCCCAAAATTACATTCAATAAAAAGGCAAAAGAAAGATCCGAACAACTCTACACCTTCTCCTTGCTTCCTAAAACTTCCTCGGAAGGCCTGGATGAAGAGGTTGGTTGCTCGAAGGGCAAGGAAAGTTGCTCGGCAGAAATGTTTGCTGGTTGGGGCTGCTCGGAGCAAGGTTCAACAGCAAGGACCTGGTCCCCAATTATCATGGAAGATTATTCTGAGGCAGCTTCATCCTCTTCTTCTTCTCGAGGAGAGGGCGGAGGTCCATGAGTGTGTCGCTTGAACAATTCAGAATTCTCAACGATTTTTAGCTCCTGCAGGGCTGAAACTCATCTATCCCTGAAATATTTAAGGCTAGCAAACTCCATTTGAGAGGACATGGTAGCCAGTCCTTTGTTCCAGCCTTTATCCCAAACAGCGCTGAAAGACTTTTTAAGAATAATTCTTCTTTTTGCCTTCTGCGAGGAAGTCCTCTCAATAAGAAGTTCCTCGACAGCCTTCAATTTCCCTTCCACCTTCTATTTCTGGCGATCAACATCATGAAGTCTAACAACTTCCTCTTCAGCAGTTTTGAGCTTATTCTCAAGCGCTTCAGCATTCTTGAGCTTCTCCTCAAGCTCTTTATTATTCTTCTCAAACTCTTTCAATTTATTCTCCAATCCCTTGGAGGCTTCCATAACTGGATCTCTCTCTTGCTCAATGGAATTAACCTACTTCTCCCAAGAAACTTTATTTTCCTTATACTTCTGACGAGAGTCTTTCAAAGACTTGGTTAATCCAGTAAAATCCTTTTCCACTCCATCCAAGGAACTGGAGGCCCTAATGGCTTCATCCCTTTTTACAATGCTGTTGAAACACGTTACCAGCTGAGAAAAGAAATAACTCTAAGTCAATGTACAAAAATAGTATTAAAAAGTATAAGGTTCAGATCAATAATACTTACTAAGGGAATGTGTTGAGCAACCAGAGCAGTAACTCTCTCACGAGTGAGAGTATTTTCAATGTCATGGACTTCTGGAATAGTCCAAGATTTTACTAAGCCCACAACGGAGCTCGAATGAATGAAGGATGGAACACTACTTTCAACATTGGAAGGTTTAAAGATAGGTTCAGTAGGTTTCTCAGACAAACCCTTCTTTAATCTCCTTAGAGGAGCAGGAGCATCTTCAATTAATGGTGTTGTCTTTGTTGGAGAAATTACAATAACCTCACTTGGAGGAGAGATAGCAACATCCTTGCTCGAGACCACAGGGGGCTTTTCAACGATCTTGCTTGGAGCCACAGGGGGCTTCTCGCTAAATTTCTTGGAAGCATCAGAAGGGGGCACCTCCAGAGTTTTCATCCCTCTTCTGGGATAGCTTTCTTACTTTTCTTTGCCTCCTCAGCAGGAAAGGCAGACTTGTTAAAATAAGCAGGAGGTTTTCTCCTCTTCATTATGTCACCAATAGGAATATTCGACTCTGAAGAAGAACCTTCCACACTAGTATCATCAGCTGGTACTTGGTCAAGGTCAACTACCACAGGACGAGCAATGAAAGATGAGCTCAAAGTTATATATTGCAGCAAAGAAGATGTCGACCTAATATGCTCCCCAGCAGTAGATTGATGCAAACTCCAGATAAGTTTTAAGCTTTTTATATTGACGTCAATCTCTATTGGGGGGTTCCTTTTACTATCAACTGTAACAAACAAAATCACATGTCAGTGAAGTATTTTATCAAACAAAAAGAAAACATAATTTCAAAAATAAAATAAAAATAAAAACAACCTATCCCATTTCCATACGGTGGACACTTGGGACCTTGGTACACATCATTTCCATCAAGTGGAGGGTGTTGCCAATTTTTCACCACTACCCCATGATCAAAATAGTCTTTGTTGGTATCAGGAAGATTGACCACTAAAGCTCTGTTTAAAAATCTAGTTTTTAAACAAAAAGTATTATCGCTAGTGACCCATCTATAGCAATACATAATCTCTAGGATTCCTAAATGAGTCACATGGATTTGATTTAATCTATGTACACCGTTAACTACCCTCCATGTATTTGGAGCTACTTTTGCAGGTACAAAATTGAAATATTGGCAAAACTCCAAACACACTGGATTTGGCGGGAAAAAAAAGCCACATTCGGCTATAAAGATACTTGGGAACCAGTGTCCCTCAGCCAAGGCAAATAAATCAGAAGGACAAGATAATTCTTCCAAAATAACCCATGAAGGGATTGAAAAATGAGACCAAAATTTGTCCAATGACTCAACAGGATAAAGCATGGCGAATAAAGAAAATTAAAGAAGAAGGAGGAAAATCTTACAGAGGAAATAGAGATCAGTTGACAATAAACGATGGAAAGAACGAAGGCACCAGATAGAGAGAAGATGAATAGTTCAAAGATAAAAATTTGAAAAAGTGAAAGACGATAGGATTCTCTGTAGCACTTAAATACCTTACCTTGGGAATGGAGAAAAGTAATGATTATAGAGAAAGACGTTTGCGTTACCAGCGGCTAAAAGGAGAAAAAGGGGCACAAAATCCGAAGTAGCTGGAAAATTTTTAAATATTTATGAAGTCTGATTCTATGAATTCAAAGAAGAATTAAATACAAGGAAAACACTCCTAAAATTCAGAGTGACTATTTAATCTCATCATATTTTGAGAAGAATGTTCCTCACTCCTCCTCAACCTCGAAATATGAAACATTGGGGGCTTATGTTGATACAAAATTTAATCTTCTGACATGGATCAATCATATAAAGACACGTGTCCATTCACATGGTGAATATGAAGACTTTGTATGAATAAGGTCCAAGGAACTCCAAAGGTCCGAGTAACTTAAGAGATCCTTGCAACTCAAGAGGGTCGAGCAACTCAAGGCCGTTCGAGCAACTCAAATACTTGTGGCTTGCGAGTCAAGTATACCAGAAGACAACTACGCATTAAATGTGCATTTAATATTATACAGATGTATTCGGCTGCTAAAGTACAGTGCACCATTCTTTCACATGTATAGCCTCAAGGCTATAAATACATTGTACCATCCTCATGAAAGGGGACTCGGAATTTCTTGGTAAATCCATTATCGAGAATTTCAAACAAACAGTCAGCAATAACAAAAGGAGTGGACATAGGCCATTCTTGCAAGGCTGAACCACTTTAAAAATCTATTGTCTATTATTTCTTTATTCATTTTTATCTGTGATTAGAATAATTAGGTCAAATCTAATTTTTTACATCAACACTCACTATTACTGTTTTCATACCTAAGCACATATATACGTTTTAGGGGATTCGAAAATTAAGGTCTAAAATCATGTTATAAAATAAACTAAAAAGTGATAAAAAAAATGTTATGAACAGTCATAAACATATAATCGGGGAAGCATAGAGAACAAGTGGGGTGACTAACACCTACCCCACTCATAACCCAGTTCTCAAACCCCATAAAAGAATCTCTGGATAATTCCAGGCCTAATCCTATCTTAGGATTTGCCCTAAAGGGCTAACTCAAACATTTTTATTTTATTTTATATGAAATAAATTGGTGACTCAGAACAACCGACAACCCCTCATACGAAATACACCTAGGTCTGGGCCTAAGAACCGGGGCATGCTACCCAAACTAGATATGGTGTCAAACAGCTTCCAGGAGAAATTATTCTAACCAAGTAAACCGATAACCCAACCTACGGGGGAAGTAAAAGACCTGGAGACAATAAGTTCCGCATACACTATGAACAATTTCCCCCGAGCATATCACCACTTGGGAGTTATAACACCACAGTCACTAATCGGTTTGGGATAAAGCAAGAGAACTGAACTATTGCTCCCTGGAATGACTACTTTACACAATTTTTAGAACTTATTAGAGACCCGAGTTTTAGATCCCTCAAAACATAGACAGGTGCTTAGGCCCCTATGTACATCGGTGTATATTTTTTCAATTGTATAGGTACGCGTGAAGGATCTCACTATAAATAAACTTTAAAGTGTGTAAAAATGAAGATTACTGGTTTTTATCACGCACTGCATAGTCTTGATTTTCATATAATTTAAACACTATAACCTTAAGGCAAAAAGTATTCAGTGTAATACCCCGTACTTTTGGCTATATTTATTTTTGGGATTAATTAATTAAATGCGTATTAATTGGAAATTAATCCGGGTTAAAAATACTAACGAGATGTGAGTTGGTATTTGATTATTTGCATATATGAGTATATATGAATTTGGAATTATGAAATTTGTCGTGAGATTTATATACGGCATTTTAGAAATTTTGTTGAGACGCGTGGGACCGCTGCGTCACGGTGTAATATTTTGATTATAAAAGTGATTTTTATATCTATAATCCGTATGGTCGTTTTGAGTGCGCCAACACGTCCGGAAGGGTCGAGATAGTCAGAAAACACTAGCCGGGGGTGTAGTTTGGGTCCCGGGGTATTTTTAGGCCATACCGGCAACTTAAAGGGTATTTTGGTAATTTTACTTTTTGAGGAATTAAAAGTGAAGAAAATTGGTTAATTACATCTGATGTGGATTTGACCCACTAAGCCCCTAACCAACCCATATTAACCTAGAAGGCTACGTAGGTTATTAGAAGAGTTTTCTAAGTTCCCCAAATCAAACCCTAGCCACCTTAAGCCACCATTGGAGAAGAAGCTTGGAGAAGAGAAGAAATTCTGCATAAATCTTCATTAAACCATCATCCAAACTCAGAGACAATCAAGGCAAGTGACTTTATTCCATTTAATTTCAGAGAATGTCCTTTCCATGTTAGAAATTGAAGGATTTTAATTGTTCTTGAAAGTTGAATGAAAACCCATGTTAATTGGATTTAGAACTTGAATATTGAGGACAAATCGCATGTAGAATTACATAGAGATGATTATTCTGGTATTAATGTATGTTGGTTGTAACAAACGGATTTAATTCGGGGATTTGATGATGATAAAGATCTAGGGTTCATGTTCTTATAAAAATTGGTGGAAAATATAGAATCTTATGATTTAATGATGTATAGGGTGCAATAAAACCTTAAAAGATGTTAGTTTATGACCTTAGCATGTTTTAGGATGATTAGAGAACTTAAAACATTGTTGGGACAAACTTTGGAGAAGATTTGAGTAGTAGAAATGGATGAAAAACGTAACTAAGAAGATCTGGGACGAAACTAGCAGGTCGTTAAAAGCCTCTACCCAGGTCGTTCGAACGAACTCGTTCAAACGAGCTTCTAACGAGTTGACCAGTCGCTGCTAATGAGAAGGGATTTCGTTCGATATCTCGTTCGAACGAGATATCGTTAGAAGGTACAGTTCGTTCGAACGAACTGGAATCTCGTTCGAACAGCCTCGTTCGAACGAGACTTCTAACGAGTTGACAGTGGAATCTCGTTCGAACAGTCTCGTTCGAACGAGACTTCTAACGAGTTGACAGTTTGGTCCTTTTTGGACTGTTTTGATTTTTGGAGTTCCGTAAACTTGTTCGAGGTTATAGATAACATTCCGAGGATGATGTAATGATAGAATTGGGACTTTTGGGTATTTATGAGAAGGGAATTATATACGAGAGTTAAATTAAATGGACGGTTTGGGTTGAGGCGTGAGTGTCTACTACGCCGTGAGAGTGAATTATGACGCCTATGTTTATAAACCGGAATAAAATAAGTTGTAGATATTATAAGTTAGTACGAGAATGCGATATGTACTACGATTAAACTACAGATTACAAAGACGTGTGTTTACTTAGTATTGATATATGAATTGTGTGTATGACATACCTACCATACTTGCTATCACGGGAGGTTTGCGTTCGCTTAGGGACCTCTAATCCTTGTGTTGCCCGGATTTAGACTGGTTACCTTGATGAACATAGGTCATAGAAAGACTTATTGGGATATTAATAAGTCCGCTGATCGTGGGAGCGTAGGTATGTGCGTGACCCATGTGATGTGACTGTGTTCGCCTCCATTGTTTCTGATGTTGTTATCTGTGAACTATTCCTGAGAGATTCGGAATAGGTAATCCTTATGTACGTGATGTACCGGGATGGATAGCAGAGTATGTGTGCACCACAGCTTAGTTCTCGGGGTGCTTATATTGTATATTTATGATGTGAATAATATACACTTAATTAATGGGAACGTTCATCTTAATGTTGTGAATATAATTACGGTATTGCTTCGAGAAATATAGCGAGTTAACTGATAGTGTTATATATTGCATATTGAACATCTGAGTTTACGTTAAATCCCTATTTAATTACGAGCGTTATAATGTTAATAGAACCGAGTATTATGGGTAGGACCTATGATAGTCTAGCTAGATATGTTGTCACTTAGCTAGTAGTTTGGATCACTCTAGATGGGTACTTATGTTAGGAGTGCACAGTTAGACGAGAGGTGAGAATATCATGTGAGTGCACGTCCCAACATGTACTTTGCATTTAATGTTTTAAATGTTTTTAAAGCACTTGCAGGTTTTTAAAATATAACTCCACATTCGGGCTCTGACCCGTTTGCTTTTCAAATCTACTTTTCTTTGTAAAACCATTTTAGGTGCCCAGCCACAAGGACACCATGCATAGGATATTCATTCAGGTGACGAGCTGTAGCTGTTTGTGGAAGCTACAGGGATTTGCTTGTAGACGCCTCTATTCACTTGGATTCCAGCTTCATTATCTATCAGTTGTAGGGCATGTTGCCCATTTCTATTAGAGTTACATTTCCATTACAGTGTTCAGACTTTGGCATGTATTGATTTAGTATTCGGTTTACTTATCAGTTGTGGGATTTGTAGTGAGGAGTTTTTCCTCCAGACTTTATTTACGTTTGTGATGGTTATTCTATTTACTTCATTATGGTGAATGGTGTTATTATTCCTTATTACACTTGTTGCATGTTAATCAGACTTTAATTAAAATTTGGCACTTAATTTTTAAATACTAGGTGGTTAGTAATTATAAAAATGTTTTCGACAGTGATGCTATTAACTGGACCAACTTGGCATTTTGAATTAATTTAATAAAGGAGTAGTTACCCGGTATTTAATTAGTCGGGGTGTCATATTCAGTCAAAAGGCTAGTCACCGATAAATATTCTCACTCTTTTTTTCCACCCGTCAAGTATATGGGAAACTTCTCTCTCAGTCCTTAAGTCTCGGTGATAGGTAACATTTGAAGTTTGTTCATTAATGGGGTTTATCAAGTAGGCTTTCATAGTTATTCAATCCTAGGTCAAAGTGATTTCACACATACCTTAAAGGTTGATCAATCCAAGCAGCTTCGTATATTGTTATCCATGGCAATGAAAAGCGATCCACCGATCACCGAGTTGCATTGCCTTTTTGCATATAGAAAAAATCTCCAGGGACATAACCTATTGCATAAAAAGAAAAAAAATATTTGTGGGCCATTCACTTTGAAAAACATTTAAAAATTTATCAGTCGGCTGGAGGCTGGTCCTAAACCCCTCAGATTTTAGGCTGAAGGTCTTCCTATTTTTCAAGAAGATAAATAGTATGCATCTGCAAGCCATCACCAAAAAAATAATTCCCTTACATTGGACATTGGATCCCCCTACAAACATTTTCTTTTGATCGAGTAGACCATGGTCTATTACTTATTCACCCCTATCTACTCGAATCCAACAAGACTCTATTGACTTTTTCCCCTTCGAAAATACTACAAACTAAGATACCATTCACATAGGATTATAATAGATAAAAATAATTGCATCGAAAAATCCTACTTATGTGAGTCCTTTTCCCACTATGTATTGTCCTTTCTTCAGTTATTCTGTCTACAAAATCCTAAACAAAAGTGCCCCAACTTTTTCTACAGTTATTATCATCAACAGAAAAATCCCACTATGTTCTTACCTGGGAAACCTGAGTTTGTGCTCTATGCAGTCATCTAGTTTTCATCAGTGATCTCCCTACCCACGACTGTCAAGTCTGCTTCACAGTTCACTCTATGTATTCTAAAGAAGACTAGACTCCATTCGTGATTGATCAGGTCTTGAGACAACTTGAAAACATAATAACCTAATAGAATACCATGGATTCCAAAATCAGGGCACTAAGATGATCACAAGTCCACCTGCAAAAGGCCATTACTACAACTGTAGAAGGAGAAAACGTACTCACCACATTCCCAAAGCCGGTACACCACTTACGCCAGCTATATAAAAAATACCAATCATCCCCCAAGACTTGCCTGCACCAGTTCCCCCCCCCCCCAACAGCTAACACCAGTTCACCCCACTTCCAAGTACCATTTACCCTTATGGTTATTTTAAACCCTACCATCTATACCCCGAGTACCCAAACACTGCCTTCCAACCCTCCCCCCCCCCCCCCCCCAAGTTGAATACATAGCTCGTCCATTGGACGAAGAGCTCGTACACCCACATTGAAACTAGGATATAACACAGGTACAATCTTAACTACATCTCCTTCACGAAGCCATCATCAAAATGAACAACACACATGATCTTATAAACACAAAGAATATGTCTCTCTATCTAGAAGCCTGATTACTGGACAAATTCAAGATGTCAGCCTTCAAAACATACAAAGGACCGGGCTCCCTATTCACCCATTTATTCAATTACCACCTTTAGATAAAGGTTTGAGACGTAGGCCTAGGAAATCTAGAGAGGATGTTCTACTCCACTATGTCTGGAGGAGTGCTTACCTGATACAAGGGTAAGAAATGTTTGGGGACAACCTAAATGTGGCATGATGTATGTTGTGTTTTCCTGAATCATTATGAATACAACGAGAAACTTGGAATCACACATAAAGATTTGGAACTTCTAAAGTAAGAAGAGGGACAGGTAGTTGGCATTTTTGTCAGTTGTTGGAGAGAGAAAGCCAGTCACATCATCAACAGCCCCTTGAAAAATATTTAGATAGATATCGTGATAAAGATCCTCTAGAAGGAGGTACAAAATTAACTCGAACTTGCCTAGATCACGAATTTCAAATCCTCAACCACATAGGGTTTAAAATCAAGGAACGTTTGGCTACCAAAGGTAGCAAATCTAATGTAGAACTTCACCAAATTGAAAATTAATTCTCCACCCGTAAGAACTCGCCCGCATCATCCACATCTCCCATCACTACTCTGGTGGTTTCGCTCATAACCAAAACCATGCCCAGTTATCAACACTTCCCAAGCTATGGTGGCCAAAACTGCTCCCTTACAATTAGGAACCGCTTTAAAAAACTATCAAGTTGTTCCTTCTCCTAAAAAGTTTTACTCATGACCAAGAAATTTTTTTAGATATTTATTCCCCCTCAGTCGAGTCTTCATCATGTTAAAGTTGTATGGTTGCCCGGAACCTCTCATCCAAGATTGCCCCCCACCGTCACAAATAAGAACTAGCATGGCTACTCACATTACGAGTTATATCAGGGGCCCGGTCATATTAAGGAAAAGTATTAGGCATTGAGATACTCCATCCAAGACCTCATTGACGTTGGGAGTCTCATCCCTACAAAGCCTATTGTTACCAACACACCCTTACATATCATCCAAATCCCACACCAATGCCTTATTAGACACCCCCATGCTAGACACCAACCTATCCACCCTGATAGTCCCCATTCATTGAAAATTGAGAATGAGGATGCACTTGAACTTCTAAACCACAACCCATAGGCGAACCATCACTTTCCCTAAAGATCATTGCATAAACCAAGCCCACAACCGACCATATGACATTCTTCATCATGTCCATACACTTCCTTCAAGCTAACAACTATGCCCTAAACTTATTCTTGGTCACGGACTTCATGATATTAAAAGAGACATGACTTATTGCTCCCTCGTTGGAAGAAGAAAATCCCTCGTTAAATGGGAAGATATGTATGATGAGTCCCCTCAGGAAACCGAGCATATTACTAGTCTAATACCAATAAAATTTTTTGAATAAAGAGGATCGATCTTTGAGGAGAACATGTTATCCCTCATAAATTCAGCAAGTAACAGTAGTACCCACTTACCCACTACTTCATACATGTTTTTGGTTAACTCTTCAGTAAATAGTGATAGTGCTACCTCTTTTAATCGACAAATGGAATAACTTGTGGTTCAAGCACCCTGATATCCTATTCTTAGTACAAATGAGTGAAAGGAACCAACAATTTAGCCAACGCTTATATTACATAGAAATATCAACTCAATCACCTACTACTATACGAGGAGGCAGAAAGGTGGAGAGTCCACATCTCCCAAAGAGACACTGCCTAGGAAGACAAGATAAGAGACAACCCGGGTCCAATCGAATACATTCCACACCTAAGCCTCCCAAATGAATGGTGATACTTACTCTGCGAAAGCTAAAGTGTTATGGTCACCTGGATACTATTCAAAGCTGAGTACGACAAACAATGTGGAATAATCGCTTAAGTCCCTCCCCAAGGACCCGACCACAAGTCTTTCCTTTGGGTTCCATTAACATGATACAAACATATTCTAGAGGTGACATTTACCACTCTCAACGGATTAGTTCAAAACTAGGTACCCCACCATGAAAAACACAACCTCAAAAAACCAAAGAGCACTCTAAAACCTTTAGCCACTAAGCCCAAATAAGTCTACTAAACTCACCTACCAGAGCAGGGAATTATTGGCCACTTTGAAAATATCTTGATCTTTGAGGGGAACAAATCTCCAATGCTTGGATATGAATTTGTCCTCAACCCCCAAATCTAGGAAATGATGGTACAATGGGACTACATCTCTAAGAAAGGACTCAGACTCCATGAGCAAGGTCCTGTGAGGATATCATGATTCGAGATTACAACTTCAAGATCGGATATAAATCTATAGAGAAATATCTTGACGAAATTTAATATCATGAATGTTGGACCTATCATATGAAAAAGTGAGGCTACATCAGAGATAGTTTAGAACCAAGTCTCTCATGAAGACAACTACCCATCTAGTTCTTCAATGTCAATAGAGAACTCAGTCACCCCAACATCGACGTATAACAAAGTATCCAATACACTATATGGGATGATTTACCCATGTAAATAAAAGATACCATCTGCGTTACTATATAAGTCGACCCTAATCCGCGCAAAGTCAGTTAACCGAGAGAATATCATGTCGATCCCTATACTGATCTCGACATACTCGTGCTATATCTAGATTTTGACATCTTTGTACTCAAGGTATCACCCTGGACACACCACTACACGGATTTAGGACACAACTATGAGACTACATACCCAGATGCAACCCACGTCATCGACATAATCAAACTTCAATACGAGATAACCCGTCAAGTTCATCCCCGCCTGAAGTTCCCCCTTCTCGGAGGTATTGATATACCTCCGAAATGGAATTAGCCAATCATGTTCCTCATGACCACGCATGTGCAAAGTTTGATAGCCTACATTATGTAGTATCTGCGCTAACCCACGCCATATTTTTCAATAAAATCTCACCCTGGAGGTGGGGATATGTTGAATACCGATACGACTACGTGGAATCTTTTTTGAAGCCCCCAACATTGTGAGAAAAATGTCTCTAGAAAATACTAAAATCTCATGTGATCGCCCAATACATCCAACCAGAAAAAAAAGTCCTAGTCATGATGGAAGAAATCCCCACCCCTGCTAAAAACTCTTACATGGGCATATAGCAAATAGATGATTGCATGTCCCAAACTCCCCCAAAAATGTAGAACAACACTCCTAAAATCCTGAATCTAGCTCCTATCATGGATTGGACCAAAGTTATAGCCCCAAATCCAAAACTTCCTACCTGTGACCCCACATCCTTGACTGACCTCCTGTTTCATCTAGAGAAAGATGAACATGAACCTCGGGCAGAACCCATACACCCACCCCTCTGAACCTGAATTGAAAGGAGAAAATTTTGCCTGAGATAGTTGTCACCCTTCCTCCTCAAAAAAATAATAGGAGCAGGAGAAACTTCGTCATATATAAACTAACATCACCATGTAGGAGTTGCTAGTTATATCTCGATAGCATCAGTTCACCATCATTCATCTATTGTCTCATGCTTTTATGCCTATAGACCTGACTACAACCAAAGTGTTTGCTATCATCGGGTCCATCACCATGCAACACCACGTCATCTTCTTTTATAAGAACTCCCCATCCAAATTCATGATCATTACACATCACCACTGAGGTCTGTGGGTAGATTGTTTGAGTCATACTGATAGATAACATGGGTTTACCCTTAATGTGTGTCCCCTATGCACTGCCTCTAGTCTAGGGTACACAACCACACAGTTTAAGCCATTTTCTATAACCATCAAGGCCAATGATAACAATCACCGAGAGGTCTTGGTAGTTAATATCCTCACACTCATAATGGGGCGTATCAAATGTGATCAAGAGTTTTAGGTACTAGACATACCATCTATCTTTAACCTCTTGCTCGGGAGGGCTTAGATACACCACATGGGGGCATTACCCTCATCACTTCACATGAATGTTAGGTTCCCGTTTGATATGGAGGACATCAAAATCTAAGGGGGTGATGAATGGGACATGGTTGCCAACACTAATAACATCCCCCTTACAGATACCCACCATGACAGCAGCGGCATCAACCTCAGAAGATTTTGAGTTATCTCACGTGCTCATATAATAGAAGAGGATCTAATTATTCACAATTTAGCCACCCAAATTATTCAGAAGATGGTATATATTATAGGTTATGGTCTTCGAATAAATCAATAGGTAACCCATAAAGTCATCTATTCCATGGAATTCAAGGGAAAGACACGTATCGGGTATGGACCCAATGGTAAAACTTCTGCCTCACATCCTTAAGGCCCCCGTCAAGGGTGGAAAGATAATTTGCATATCCAAAGGTAAGCCTTCCCTTACCATGGACTTCCCAAATCATGATGGGACAAATCAAAGAAATTGTTACAACCCAGAATGGAAATCATCTATGAGGAAAGGCTGTATGTCAATTACAGGAAAATTCACAAAGCCAACCAGTGAGAATGAGCTCAACGTGTCGTGGTTTAGTGAGGAAGATAAAAATATATCTGAGCTAGAAACTGAATGGGGGTTACCCGTACTATTTCCTAATAAAGTTACCCTAGTAGCCATGATAGGCTCCTCATATCTGAGCCCCGTGGAATGCTTCCATGATGAGTACACTGCATTCGCCACTCGAGGTGTCACTACTGAAAAAGGATGCTTAGTCGTCATCCCTGAACTCAATCTCTACCTCCGTGTAACAGAATAACTAGTCCCACCCCTTAATCCTTAAGATACAACCTGCCAACTCCCATTGGATTATTAGTAGAATGAAGAGATCCACCAACACTTAACACACGCGCTCTCCTAGGCACTCCCCTATAATGATTATATGGTATGTCCAAAGGAGGATACCGCGATTAACTCTGAGGGGATAATGGTCCAACTCGAGGAACACTGCCAACCCCAGCCTATAGTCTGTACCAAGATACCAGAGCAACCAAATACCACTCCAAAATTCTAGCGATAGAGTCTGTGCCAACTCATCACAAACACCACCAGAGTTGCAATACTTAATAACTGGACTTCTATTAGATGTATGCCAACACCAATCATTTTGGTGGCCCTTTGAGTTTGTCGTGTAAGAATAAGAGTCCCCTTCCATCCCCTCTCATAATGCACTCCTTTACAAAGAATACTTTTTTCTATTATTAATGTTATCCTTCCTTCCTTCGAAGCCATCATATATAGTGATTTTTAGTATTTGTCTACATGTGTTGCATATGATGATTAAGAATCCAATGTTGGATTAGAAATCACACCTAATAATGATAGCTCTACAAATTTAAAAACTTATAAAAATTAAACCAAAGAAAAATTAGTTGCATGTCTCTGACTAAGCATAAATTCTTTTGAATTTATCCTCCTAAGTTAGTAGTTATAGTACCTCGAACAACGTAATTGATTTGTGTTTATCCCATATCATTGCTAATGACTTCTTATAACAAGTACTCCAAGTTTCGTGTATTTCTTACTATTTTTACAGATATTTAGTGAAAAGAAAAGAGAGAAAGAAACCATAAGAAAGGAAGAGAACAATGGAAGACAAGTCAAAGGGAAAAAGCGTAACTCTACACAAGGAGTTCAGATTTGAAGCGTGGATAACAGTTGAAGATAATCAAATCACAAGAGTGTAGGAAGAAACAACAGTCAAATCGAAGATCTGGATCAAAAGATATGGAAAGTCAAATATGTAGAAAGAAAGTCAAAGTTGAAATTAATTCCAAAAGCCAAAGAGTTTCAACTCTTGAAATTTCTTGTATAATTCCTTTTTATTAGTTGTAAAACGTGGAGATGCATTGGAAAAGTCATATTTGGGTATTATAAAAAGCCAAGCCCTAAAGTATTGAAGGGAGGAAGAAAGAGAGTTTCTTTTGTCCTATAATTTCATATTTTCTTAGGATTAGAAACCCTAGTTTGTAAGTTGAACAAGAGTTATTCAAGATTCAAGTTTCAAGTTCATATTTCCTTCTTCTATTCAAGTATTGTTAATTTCTACTTTCCATTTCTTCCATATTGTAAGTTTAAATTGCTCTTGTAGTTTAATTTTGTTTATCAAGTCAAGTTTATTTTCAATGCATAATAGACCTATGATTTCTTGCATATTTAGAATTTTATTTTCATTTAATAAAATCATATCTAGCTAAGTTTTTTTAGGGTTGGGATTCATGAACCCATCCCAATGTAAATTAGATATGTAGAAAATATAATTTAAAATTAAAATTTTGAAAGAGTCGTGCAAGATAATTCTACAATTATTATAGGTCTTTCAATCTCTCTTGCCCTAGGTACTTGGGATGTTTAAGAATATAATGTGCGTAAAATTGTTTAGCACCGCTTTATATTTCCCTCTGATTTAATATGATGCGGGATTGAACCTCATATATGTAATGCTTAGAATCTATAAAGACTAGATTCATTCAAACTTATAATTTATAATTTTAGCATTCCACTAAGTAATTACTAAGGATTGGGGGATTGTATTCTCAACCTGTTTTCCCTTCATTCTTATTAAGTCATTGTTATTTAGTTAATTTTTCTCACATAGTTAATGCATTAGTTTAATTTAGTGTGAATTTAGTTAATTAGTTTTTTCCCATCTCAATCATCTTTTTATTTCTCTTTAGAGTCAAGTTAGGGTCAAAAGTCTTACCTTTGTCGTCATGTTCACTCATCCTAGTTCCCTGAGGATTCGATACCCAGACTAGCCACTATACTCCACAAGAGTGTAGTTAAAGTTTAGATTTTTGTATTACGGTTGGAAGCCGATAACAACGACTAGAGTATTTACACGGACGCTCGGTTATTCCACTCGATCAAAATGGCGCCGTTGTCGGGGAATTAGGTATACTTTAGGTTAGGTTGGTTAATCCCGAATTTGACCTTAAAAATCCAAAAAAAAAAATCAGAAATATGGGTGTCACGTTCTTGAATTGCCCAATTTGAAATGTCTTACTTTAACTCTTTTGGTGGCTTTAATTGCGTTGATAATAGAAAGGAGGAGGCGCTCAAGACTTATAAAGATTGGATCAATATTACTAAAGACGAGTCTCAGAAATACAAGTCCAGTGCTAAGGCCATCCAAATTTATCAAAATGAATTGCTTGAAGAAGAAAAACTTGAAAAAGAATATCGGGAAAAAAATCGTTATTGGGAGTAAGAGTTAGATGCATTATTTCAACCCAATGAGGATTTTTCTTCCGATATTGTTAAAGTTGAAGAATGTTTTTAACCAAATGAGGAATTCGAGGTTCTAGAAATGAGGAATCCTACTTTGGAAGAACTCTTGCTTATTAGAAAAAAGAAATTTGATGACCTTGCTACTACAAAGTCAAAAATTAGAGAAACTAGCAAGGATATTGATGCTTATCTAGAAAGCTTAAAGGAGGGTGAGACTTGCGCTTCACCTAACATTTTTTAGGACGAAATCATTGAGGGTGATCCAAGAACTTTTGAATCTCAACCTCTTATAAATATTTCAAAATCTTTTGAGGTTGAAGATCATTCGTTCCCTTGTGTCCCCACTATTATCGAACCTTTAACTCCATCACAAGAATCAGATGAAAGTCTTGAGGATGTTTACCCGATTCTTGAACGAGAATGTTTGTTTGAGATGCTTCATCTTATGGGTTATTCACTTGCACATGAACTACCTACCGTTCTAACTGGAAAAAATTTGGGAGATGAATTGAATTTTGATTCCCATGAGTTGGTTGTAACTTTTAAAATAGTTAAAACTTTTACCGACAAGGAATCTTTGCTTGAATTGGTTTCCAAGATAGATTCTTCCTTTTTGTGTTCCCCTCTTCCCATACTACTTGTAAAATATTTGGGAGGGGATTATATTTTTCATGGATCCCAATTGTATTTTTCACCCATCATCCCTTTAAAAATAGTAATTTGTGATGGTCCATTTTTTTTGCCTTACACATGCCTTCCGTTATTCAAATGGAATTCTTATTTTTTGGGAGGCATGCATCCTAATGAGGGTACACTGATTATCCCTCAAAGTCAAATTGTATCTTGGGTGGACCCTCAAATTTTTCGACTTCCAGTGTATCAGTTATTAGAAGTTCAAATCATAGGTTGTACATAATTAGATTTTTCTTTTTTTATATTGTTTTGAGTAATTAGTTAAAGTTTATGTTATTCTTTTTGTTATGCTTGGTTCTAACATGTTTTTTAGATTCAATGGACTTGCACTCATTGGGGATCGCTCCATTTGGGTAATATCTTTATTTTCCTCTCTTTATGTTGTGTTCTTGATTCTCATTAAGGACAATGCAACATGTAAGTTAGGGTGTGTGGGATATTCTTCCCGTTTATTGTTTAGATTCATTGATTCGATCACATGTTCTTTCCAAGTGTGTTTTTTTAGAAAATTTAAAAACAATTAAAAAAAATTTAATAGGCCAAAAATATTTTTGTTCAAAATAAATAAAAATTAGAATTTAAATTTTTCAAAAATATCACCTTTTTTCTATTTAAAAACTCAAATTGTTAACAATCAAAATGCACTAAGACAAAATTGACCGAAGATGGAAATTAAAAGAAAATTGACGACTTAACTAATAAGTGTGGAGATTAATCAAACCCGGTGAGATTTCGAGCCTTTCAATTTTTTATGAGTTTTTAAATCAATACGAGTTTATGATTAACTCAAAGTCCTTTTTAGAATTTTAATAACTCGTTGATGATCTCAATCCTTTGTTCTGATCGGCTATGGGAAATGTGTGAAATGTTGTCTCGAAATTCATGATAAATATATCTCTAAACTTAATTAATCTTGAGATGCATATGGTAATGTGATTAGCAATTTGGACAATGAAGTAGTTCCTCTTTTGTTTAACCCAAAAATATTAGCCATAATAAAGTTGTGAAAAAATTATCCCTTTGCAACCCACTTTGAGCCTAATAAAATATTTCCTTTTCGTTTGATAACCTGAAAACCCCAAATATCCCGGAATTGTGAAAAATTGGAAATTCATCAAGTAAGTCCAAAGTGTGTAATTAAAAAAGGGCAAGAAAAGAAAAATAGGAAGAAAAAAAAACAAAAATAGAAAAATAAAGAGAAAAATGAGCAAATGCCCGAAAAGCACTAATGGACGTCATAAGGACATTTTCCAATTCCGAACATTCCGTCAATTCTCATTTTTACCCATTACATTTTTTAACTCGAAAAGTCCTAACCGAGTCTGAATGTCGAAATTAATTACTACATGGAGAGCTAAGACATGAAAAGATAATAAAAGAGATTAGAATGGTGTGATTAAGAGATGATGTTTCCCGTTTCCTAATAACTGTAATCCATTGATTAGATCTTTTCATCATATATTTTCTTCTTTTCAATTTTGTATGAATGAATTTTTATCCAATATATTTACTCTTTATATCATGCATACCGAGAGAAAACAACCACAATCCGAGTGATTCGTTTGTAAGTGCATCCATAAGAATTTGAATCAAAACGAAGTTTTGGAAAGTAACATAATGATTAATCAGTGGAAATTTGAGGTTTAATTTCTGGCTTTGCACACATACACTATAGTTTGAGACAATTGAATATGAATTTATGGTGATTATTTTTCGAAAAGTTAAAAATGTACAATTTTTAATTATTTTGATATTTATTTGAGTCAATAAAGAATTTTGTGGGTGTATTCACTACAAACTCTCACGAGACAAAACTCGTCCTACTATGGTAACCTAGGGGTTTAAAGGATTATTGCATATACTCGATGCAAACGCTTGCTTGCGAAAGTGGATTTTTTTTAATAAAAGAAATTTCAAAAGTTAACTCATTTCTCTTACATTGCTCGGGACGCGCAAAGTTCTAAATTAGGGGAAATTGACTAAGCAAAATATTTTTTGAATTTATCATTCTAAGTTGGTAGTTTTAGTACCTCGAACAAGTAATTGATTTGTTTCTATACCATTCATTGATAATGACTTCAGCTAACAAGTACCTCGAGTTTTGTGTATTTCTTATTGTTTTATAGATATTTAGTGCAAAGAAAAGAGAGAAAGAAACCGAAAGAAAGGAAGAGAACAAAACAAGACAAGTCAAAGGGAAAACGAAAAACTCTACACCAAGATTTTGGATTTGAAGCCTAGATGGAAGTTGAAAATAATCAAATCACAAGAGTGTAGGAATAAATGACAGTCAAATTGGAGCTCTGGATCAAAAGATATGGCAAGTAAAAGTTGGATAAAGAAAGTCAAAGTTGAAATTCATTTTGGAAGATGGAGAGTTTCAACTCTTGAAATTTGTTGTATAATTACTTTTTATTAGTTGAAAAACTTGGAAAGGCATTGGAAAAGTCATATTTGGGTATTATAAAAAGACAAGCCCTAGAGTAATTAAGGGAGGAAGAGAGAGACTTACTTTTGGCCTATAATTTCGTATTTTCTTAAGATTTAGAAACCCTAGTTTGTAAGTTGAACAAGAGCTATTCAAGATTCAAGTTTCAAGTTGAGATTTCCTTCTTCTATTCAAGTATTGTTAATTTCTACTTTCCATTTCTTCCACATTGTAAGTTTAAATTGCTCTTGTAGTTTAATTTTGTTTCTCAATTCAAGTTTATTTTCAATGCATAATAGACCTATGATTTCTTGCACATTTAGAATTTTGTTTTCATTTAATAAAATCATGTCTAGCTAAGTTTTTTTAGGGTTGGGATGCATGAACCCATCCCAATGTAAATTACATATGTAGAAAATAGAATTAAAATTAAAATTTTGAAAGAGTCATGCAGGATAATTCTACAATCATCATAGGTCTTTTAATCTCTCTTGCCCTAGGTACTTGGGGTTTTTAAGAATATAATGTGCGTAAAATTGTTTAGCGCCGCTTTATATTTCCCTTTGATTTCATATGATGTGGAATTGAACCTCATATATGTAATGCTTAGGATCTATAAAGACTGGATTCTTTCAAACTTCTAATTTATAATTTTAGTATTCTACTAAGTAATTACTAAGGATTGGGGGATTGTATTCCCAACTTGTTTTCCCTTCATTCTTAATCAGTCATTCTTAGTTAGTTAATTTTACTCACAGAGTTAATGCAGTAGTTGAATTTAGTGTGCATTTAGTTGATTAGTTATTTCCCATCTCAATCATCTTTTTATTTCTTTTTAGAGTGAAGTTAGGGTTAACAGTCTTACATTTGTCATCACGTTCACTTGTCCTAGTTCCCTGATGATTCGATACCCAGACTAGCCACTATACTCCGCCAGAGTGTAGTTAAAGTTTAGGTTTTTTTTATTACGATTGGAAGTCGATAAAAATTACTAGCGTATTTACACGGACTCTCTATTTTTCCACTCGATCGGTCTCCCAACGAGGATGAAACAATAATAATAAACTTATGCACTCGTTACCACCCCAAATAGTTACAGATAGGGTCCTCCCTAGATAAGAACGAATTAAAAAGTTCACATATATCCTTGCCACCTTCATGGATGTATTTGTTTGGTCTTATATCTACATTCCCGACATCGACCCCAGTGTCGTCATGCATGACATACCCACTCTCATTAATGCCAAACCCATAAATAAGAGACTTTGCGAGATAGAACCCAAATGGTTCTTAAACGTTAAGGAAGAAGTGGAGAAACAACTTAGCGTATGTTTCATCCGAGTAATATAATACCCCACTTGGATATCAAACATCGTACCATTACCTAAAACCAATGACAAAGTCTGAATGTGCGCAGATTATAAATTTCTCAATAGGGACTACCCAAAGATGATTATCATCTACCGCACATAAACTTATTGGCAAATAGTACAACCAATAATGTTCTGAAGTCCTTCGTAGATGGATTCATACGATACAGCTAGATAAAAGTTCACCCTGATCACTAATAGAATACTAGGTTCATTAACCCTTAAGGGACGTAATGTTATACAGTGATGCCCTTTAGTCCCAGGAATGTCGGTGCCACTTCCAAAAAAGTTGTCACAATGAACCCACACAATCTCATACGTTAGGGAGTATATATGTACATGGACAACATGATCATCAAATCTAAAAACCACGAAGGACATGTCTTGGCACTCTAAAAATTCTTTGAAAGGTTATGCCTCTTCGAAATGAGGCTAAATACCTAGAAATGCATCTTCGGAGTAACAAAAGGGAAGATATTGAGATTCATTATAAGCAAAGATATAATCGAGGTAGACCCCACCAAGTCACATAGGAAATTCCACCACCCATAACATTGAAAGAAGTCAAAAGGTTCATAAGATAGATAAAGTTCATAAGTCGGCTCAGCAACCATTTTACCATCATTTAAGAACACATCTTCCAAATACTCAAGAAATACTCGACCAGATAGTGGAATTATCAATTCTAGGAAGTAATTGAGAAAATACATGAATACCTCACTCACCCCCCATTTTATTACCTCCCCAACCTGGATAACTCTTTCTTGTCTACATGAACATAACTGACACGTCTACTAGATCCATGTAGGCCCAATATGTAGAGTGTTCCTAAAAGGAATATGCCATCTATTATCTCAAAAAAAGCTAGTAACTTATTATCTCAAATACATTGCCTTGGAAGAGGCTTATGTATCTCTCGTATGGATGAATCACAAACTACACCATTACCCGATGTCCTTTAGCATAAGGATCATTCCTAGGATGGATCCCCTAAAATATGTATTTTAGAATCCTGCTCTCTCTAGCCAAATGACCAAATGGCTACAAACATTGTCCGAGATGGAAATCATATACATCACATAGAAGGCCACCAAGGCACAGACCATCGCCTACCTTCTCGCAGGGCAATCCCTATCAGACGAGGAAGAACAAAATGAGGTTGAATTCCCCGACGAGGATCTCTAACTACAATAAAAATAGGTGTTTAGGATGGCTGGTAAGCATCGTAAATAGTTGTTTGCAATGCTTTGAAAATTTATGTCAAGCGTTGTAAAAACGAGTTTCTTATAAAGGTTTTAAAAAATGATGTAAAATTGACAACTAATTAGGACGGGTTTGCTATACCCAATGTAAAATTACTGACTTTTCTACCTTAAAAACATTGTATAACTTTAGTTGTTGAGACATATATTTTGTAATTGATCTCAAAGTTTCATATTTTTAAACACACACACACATACATACATACATACATACATACATACATATATATATATATATATATATATATATATATATATATATATATACACACATACTAGGGTATGCCCGTGCCTGAAGGCACGATAATAAAATTACCAACAATATTCGTACGGATAATATTAGGGAGATCTGGTTCGTGAACACATTTCGTGGACACACTGCATTAGAAGATTATACATTATTGTTGTGGATCCCACCAGGGCATAAAAATGTGCATTAAAAAACTTGTACCCAATTTTGTCTTACGCATGTGTCCACGAACTGGGTCCCCCTAGCATTACTCATATTCGTACTCGTACTTACAACACGACGCCACCACAAACAACCCTCACCTAAACATAAAATTGAACCAAGGTATTGAACATACACACTTCCAAGACTAAATGAAGAAGATTGTGATTATCAATGTGACCACTCAATTGAACATATACACAAACAATTTCCATTTGAGTGATCGCACTTTTTGTCATGACATATCATGTGATATAATGTTGTTACTTTTCTACATCTCTAACCAATTCAAATAATTACATACAATATATCTATTTTTTTAACATAATTACATACAAAATAAAAGGCAAACTTCTTAATGGTGAACTTTCACGGCTATTACCATACTTTCTTAGTATCATTAAAAATATGTGGATGACAAAAATGCCTACACATGAAGCAATGAAACTTCACAAAGGTCCATATTTTTTATCACTTTATAAATGCCAAAACCCAAATATAAATAACCTCATATAAGGCCAATACCCTATAATGAAATACAAAGCAAGCCAACTAGATAAAAAGAGTATGTAGAGAAAATACAGAGAAAGCTAGCAGGTAACCATAGAATTCACACGATTATATGGAAAGGGGACTACATAAAAACTTATTAAAATAATAATACAAATCTATAAAAATTTGATTATTCCCAGATGAATAATTCCAGCAACATCCAAACCTATATATTACATTACTTGGTCAAGCAAGTTTCCATTGTTTACAATAGAAAGACGCATCAAATAACTAAACCAAGAGGAGATCACGGTGTCATAAAGTTGATAAAGGAGCATAATTTAGTTACATCAGTCCGATTAACTCGTAGAAAAATTCATAGAGCAAAAGCTAATCTTGTAATGCCTCAATTGAGTAAACCTTATCCCTCGATTTTAAAAATTCGGGTCGACATATTGCGTTGATTAATTTTATTAGCTGTAGCTAGATAATGTCAACGACTATATGAATAGACTTTGAACCCTCCTATAAAAGATGATAGCCTTTTCCCCATTGTGGCGAAGTTAAAATTATCCTTTTTGGCAGTTGCAAACGTATTATGGAAACTCTAATTTTGTGGTCTAATTCTCGACATCCATTTGATTTGAGCTTTGCTGGCATAAAACATAAACCCCTAAGTAAAATAAAACATAAATCAAGACTTCCCGCATCGTTGTTCCTACCATTTTATAGCAGCTATTGTAGCATACCATTTTACAGCAGCTATTGCAGAGAGAATTGGTGCCACTTTTTTTTTAACACTCATCCTCAAAATTGAAAGTGGTCCTACATTGAACTCTTCCTCATTCTTCGTAGTTGAATCCTCATCCATTGGGTGAATTCATCCATTCTATAAGTATCATAGTCATCCAACTGTTGAGATAGATGATCAGCATTGATATATGTTAAAGTTTGCATAAATAATAGTGAGACAGTAATAGAAAATATTATAGGTAATGTAAAGAAAATTTTAATTATAAACCAAGAAGCCAAAGAAATTGGATTCCCTAGAAAAGAAATTTTTTTCTATAATAGAAACCTTAATAGTAAAGAGAATAACCAAGCTCCATAATATCCCCTTATAACGATACCACTTCATAAGTATTTTCCGAAAATGATGGCCATAGTGGTAGGAAATGTGTTGCACACAGGGTATTCCGTGGTCATTGCAAAACATAACTCTGTTGGGATCATATCTCACATATGAGTTTTGACAAATCACACAAAAGTAATCCCCCAATCATTGAAACGTACCAATTATCAAGCTTCATCAACATTAGTTATCGACCTTCATCAAGACAACACTCGCAGTGTGTAGCTACATATATTCACCTCAAATATATCTTCCTAATGATATATTGGATTTCGGAAGCAAATTGACTCTCCCGTGTCAAGCGGAAACTCTTGAAGACTGTCAGGGGATACAAGGTAAAGGGTTACTTTAATTAATGCATAACTGTCAATTTCTCATTGCATCGGGACGTCCTGCACGAATGAACAAATCCTCATCAATCAGTTATTTCTCACACATTTTGTTCAGGGGTTTACCTGTTGGATGATGAAAACACAATAGTTAAATAAGAAAGATTTCATATATCAATATTCCTAGGTCATGAAAGTGAACCAAAAGTAGGCCTTCATATATCAAAACCAAAAAAAAAATCAACATAGATAAAAAAAATATAAAAAAATAGTGGAATAACCATCGTTTCTGATATACATGTGATGTCTTTGCACATGAGCTCTAAACCATGAAACTCATAGACATATGAGAAATCCTCAAAGAGAAAAACCTAATAAGCTAATATAGACATACAAATATGTAAGGAATACAAATAGCATATCTGCTAATATAGACATATAAAGAGAAACACCTAGTTGAAATACATTTCATTAATCTGTTCTAGAAAAAAATACGAATACCATTTCTGCTAATATAGACATACAAAGAGAAACACCTAATAAGCTAAAGTGCAAAAAAAAATCCTTCATTTTTTCTAGAAATTTTACTGAACTTTTTTAATGCAAATGTACCTAAATTATACATTTTGTTGCATATATGCCTTTTAAACAACTTTTAATGATGTTTTGTAACCACGCATAAGAGGGTATTTGTAGAAAATTGCAAGATTTAAAGGGGGTTTACTGTAAATATTGTTCATGTCGAGGGCATCGTCATTTTTGTCTAGAAGGAGAAGGATGAGGGTGATGAACACTTTATCCTCCGCTTGGGATTTGGACTTGGGCTTAGTGGTGGTGGTGGTGCACTTTTTCCTCTTGGTATTCTTGGATTTGGTCCAGACCTTGGACTTCTTGTACTTCTTAGCTGTGGGGGAGGATGTGGGTTTGTCTTTGTGGTCGATTATGAGCGAGGAGAGGTTTTTATGCTTCTTGGGGGGAGGTTGAGGTCATCTTCCTCTTCGGAGATCTTCACCATTTCTTTTTCTTTTTCATTTGAAATGTCATCTCCGTCTTTATTTGATAGCTCCTCCGATGCAACGGATTCCTCTATAAGGACTTCCTTTGGAGTTGAGCAACTTAAATAAGTGATTTTATTATTGTTGATATTGTTGTTGTTGTTATTGCTATTTCTATTGTCGTCCTCCTCGTCTTTGTAAGTTTCCTGGAGAGTCTCCATAATCGAGGATGGGAGATGAGACCAAACAAAAGATATAGTCTTTCATATCCATGTCATATATGTGTCCCATTTCTGAGGCTCTATTAGGATCAACATAACCACCTCCACGGTCAAATGGATTACCTACTTCTGTTAAAGAAAAAGATTACAATAAGGCCATGACTGTTTTAGTCTATCACAAATATCTAGGTTAATTTAGAATAAAAAACATTAAGTTGGTGTAACCAAATTAAATCTATCTTAAATCGTATAGTTGAGAAAAATACTTGAATGGAAGGAGATTAAATCTTTGGTGAAATATAGGATGAATGATTGCCTAAAAAACCTAAAAAATAGTTAATTCCCCATCCTATAGATTGATATGTCTCCACCCTATTAAAATTTAGCATTTGATATAATTTAAAAATATATATACCAAAGGATGGAGTGAGAAGTAGCTTAATATGCAATATGACTTGAGATATGAAGATAAACTAAAAAGATCAGTATATTGCATCAAACCAAATTAAGAAAGACCAAAACAAAATAGGTGTAATAAGAATAACCTACACTGACTTTTACTTAACAGGTCGTCAAAGGTCATTGCTTTTTTCCTAGCAGTGCAACTCCTTCCAATAGTTCCTAGTAAAGATCATTGTGCACCTATTCTAATAGAACTTGGATCAGTGGGGGAAGTTTCTCAGGCCAAAGTGTCTTTAGATACTCACAGCAGGTTTGTTTCCACCATATAAATCATGTGACACCCCGACTAATTAAATATCGGGTAGCTACTCCTTTATTAAATTAATACAAAATGTCAAGTTGGTCCAGTTAACAACATCACTATCGAAAATATTTTTATCATTACTAACCACCTAGTATTTAAAAGTAAGATGTCAAATTTTAAATTAAGTCTGATTAACATACAATAAAAGAATTATTAAAGAATATCATAACCATACACCATAAAGTCTCAATAAAGTAACCAAAAAATAATAATAAGTCCGGAGGAAAACTCCTCACAACAATCCCACCACTGAAATAAATAAAACAGTATATCCTGAATTAATTACATGCCAACAATCTGAATAACTGAAATATGAAATGTCTCTAATAGAAATGGGTGACATGCCCTACAAATGATGAAAACGGAAGAGAGTCAAGACAAAAGAAGCGTCTACTAGCAAGGCCCTGTAACTTCCACAAACAGCTACAGCTTGTCACCTGAATGGAAATCCTATGCATGGTGTCCTTGTGGTCGGGCACCTAAAAGGTTTTTACAAAAAAAAATAGATTTGAAAGAAAACGGGTCAGAGCCCGGAGTGGAGAGTATTTTAAAAATAGCAAGTGCTTTAATAACATTAAAATAATGAATGCAAAATACATGTTAGGACGTGCTCTCACATGAAATACTCACCCCTCGACTAATTGTGCACTCCTAATGTACAGTACCCATCTAAATGGTATTCATATCTAACTAAACCGACATAAGTTCTAACCCATCTACTCGATTCGCATTATAAGTCCCAACATTATCAATTTAAATAGACAGCATTACGTTAATTCTCAAACTCTCAATTATTAGCAACAAAATTTACTGTAGATTATCCTCTTATTTATCTTCTCAAGGAGTTACTATAAATTATTCTCATAATTAAACATGACAAGACTGTTCATTTAACCGTATATCATTCACATAATAAATATACAATACAAGCACCCCGAGACTAAGCTGCGGTGCACACATACTCTGCTATCCATCCCGGTACATCACGTACATAAGGATCACGCATTCCGAATCTCTCAGGAATCGTTCTCAGATATCAACAATAACAAACAATGGAGACGAACACAGTCACATCACATGGGTCACGCACATACATACGCTCCCATGATCAGCAGACTTATTAACTTCCCAATAAGTCCTTCTCTGACCTATGTCCTCGAGGTACCAATCTATATCCCCCCGTAGGCACACAAAGATTAGATGGTCCTAAACGAACGCAAACCTCCCGTGATAGCAAGTATGGTAGGTATGTCATACACATAAGTTATATACTAAGCATTCACACTTCTTAGATGTCTCAATATTAATAAAGGTATATTCTACATCCTTATACCATTATTCCAATTTTACACATTTTAAGTCTTTCGATAATATATAATGTAGACTGTCGACACATCTCACGTCATAGTTTCTTGTACTTAAAACCTATCTCAAAGGGATTATTAAGTTTCCTATTATTCCCACATATAACATCATTATTCTTAAGGTCCTTACTTCTGCCCCAAACCTCATTTCATCAAATTATTCAAATTTACTCTTTAACCCTAATATTATCTAACTCATCGAATTTCATTAGATTTTAGAATAATTCCTCAAATTGAATTCTAATTAAGGTCCAAATTTTATAACCATACCTACTGGTCTTCCTTAAGTATAAGGATATTCATAAAGTCTCTAATAGTAATTTTCTAAGGGTTAACATCATTAAAATTTAACTAGGGAAAATTTTACTCATTCTGGGAAGGTCGATCGATCGATCTTGAACGTCGATCGGTCGATGGTGGTCGATCGATGGACTGATGAATGTCGATCGATCGATTGCACCAGATAGGCTACGGACTGCTTCGTTTTGCAGTCCTCAAATCGTCCCAAAAATTCATTACAATGCATGAAACTTCATTCTAACGTTATAATATCATCAAATAATCATCCTACAACAGTGTTAACGTTCTAAAACTAATTAATCATCACCCAAAGGCCTTATTTAGATCAAAATATCCTCAAGAACCCTAGTTTTCTATTTCTTTCAAGAACAACAGTAATTCTCTTCTTTAATCCGTTTTTAGATCATCAAGTATTATGTTTTGGATTCATAATTCTTCCAGAGTATGTCTACATGCAATTCCTAACATGGTTTATAGTTTTAATCCTCAAATTCATGGGTCTATATCAATCTTCCAAGACAAAATTCGATAATTACACTAAACATGGAAGAACACATTCATTGAATTAATTGTAACTAAATCACTTGCCTTATGTTCTTCAGATTTTTGTTGTTGGTTGAAGAAGGTTGAATTGCTTTCTCTATCTCTCTCTCTCTCTCTCTCTCTCTCTCTCTCTCTACAAGTTCTTCTCCAAGATGACAATGGTGGTTTAGAGGTTGCCTTAGGAACCTCTTAAAATTTCTTCCAATAACTCCCGTAGCCCATTAAGTCATTTAGTGTTGCTAGTGGGTTTAGTGGATAAAGACTAAATCAGATTTTTAACTTCTAATTTTCGTGGGTTTTAATTCCCAAAATTTCGAAATTACCTAACTACCCTTTTGGGTTACCGGTATGGCCAAAAAATGCCCCGGGACCCAAACCAAACCCCCGGCTAGTGTTTTCTGATAATTTCGACCCTTTCAGACTCGTTGGCGCACTCAAAATGACCATACGATTGATAAAAATAAAATTCACATTTTAATTCAAATAATTACATTCCTGACGCGACTGCCACGTGCGTCCCAACTAAATTTTCCAAATTGCCGTATTTCAGCCTCGCGATAATTTCAATATTTTCAATATTCATATATTGCCATATATACACATTATAATTAAATACCAACTCACATCTCGTTAGTATTTTATCCGGATTAATTATCAATTAATTCACATTTAATTTAATTAATCCCATAAATAAATATCGATAAAAATGCGGGGTATTACATACTTCCCCCCTAATAACAGAATTTCGTCCCGAAATTTGGAACTAGAAAGTATCTGGTAAAAATAACTCTGGATAACATTCGCGCATATTATCCTCGCACTCCCATGTGGACTCCTCGACATTATGATGTCGCCACTGAAGACGCACTAACGGAACTATCTTTGACCGCAGTTTCCGCTCACTTCGGTCTAAAATAGCAATCAGCCCCTCCTCGTAGGAGCTATCAGGATGGAGATCGATGTCCTCCAAAGCAATGTGAGAATAAGCCAAATCTGCTCTAAGATATTTCCTTAGCGAGGAATTATGAAACACATCATGAATCCGATGCAAATGCTCCGGTAATCCAAGTCTATAGGCAACAGACCCAATCCGCTCGATGATAGGGAATGGCCCCACATATCACGGTGCAAACTTCCCCTTCTTCCCAAATCGCATAATCCCCTTCATAGGAAATACTCTGAGTAAAGCCTTGTTCCCCACTTGGAACTCCCTGAAGAACCTCTTCTCATCAGCATAGCTCTTCTGCCGATCCTGAGCTACCCGAATGCTACTCCGTCTCAATTCTATCCTTGCCGAAGTATCCTGAATCACTTCCGGCCCAAGTAGTTTGTTGTCCCCCACCTCCAACCAACAAGCTGGGGAACGACAAGGTGTACCGTACAACGCCTCAAATCGAGCCATGCCAATGGTGAACTGTTAGGAGTTGTTGTAAGCAAACTCCACCAGTGGAAGATACTGCTCCCATCCACCCCCAAAATCAATGATGCACATACACAACATGTCCTCCAACATCTGGTTTGTATGCTCGGTTCGCCCATCGGTCTGTGGGTGATATGATGTACTTAACCGCAACTACGTTCCCATGGCGTCCTGAAAACTCTCCCCAAACTGTGAAACAAATATCTTGTCTCGGTCAGACACGATATTTAGGGTCACACCGTGAAGTCTCACAATTTCTGCAATAAAAAGCTGGGCATACTATCCCGTAGTGTAGTCTATCCTTACGGGTAGAAAATGAGCGACTTTGATCAACCTGTCCACAATTACCCAAATGGAGTCGTGACCTCTCTGTGACGTAGGCAACCCCGTGATAAAGTCCATGGATATGCTCTCCCACATCCACATCAGGACCTCTAATGGCTGTAGAAGTCCTGCCGGTCTCTGATGATCCATTTTTACCAGCTGACAAATGGCGCATTTAGAAACAAACACGGCAATATATCTCTTCATCCCGCTCCACCAATACTGACATCTCATATCTTGGTACATTTTGTCCCCACCGGGATGTACCGCGAACCGTGAGCCGTGCGACTCTGCCATCACCTCGTGTCGCAATTCCTCCCCTTCCGGAGCTACCAGTCTGCCATTGAAGCGTAATCCCCCATCTGAGCTAACGGTATAGGACTCGGCTCCCTCTGCTAAAAATCGAACTATCTGCTCCTGACAGAATGAGTCATCTTCTTTTGCCTTTACCACTCTCGTGACAATCTGCGGTGTAACAGTCATCACCGACATGAATGATCGGGCCACTGCATCCTGGTGTCCCAACTCCTTCCACTTTGCCTTCCACACCCCTGCCACTTCATCTACTGGCCTACGACTCAACGCGTCTGCTACCACGTTAGCCTTCCCCGGGTGATATTGGATATCAAACTGATAGTCCTTCACAAACTCAAGCCATCTCCGTTGTCGCATATTCAACTCCTTCTGCGTGAATAGGTACTGCAGGGACTTGTGGTCCGTGAACAATCGAAACATCTCCCCCAAAAGATAATGTCTCCAAATCCGAAGGGCAAATACCGCTGTCACTAACTCCAAGTCATGGGTGGGGTAATTCTTCTCGTGAGGCTTAAGCTTATGGGAAGCATAGGCTATGGCCTGACTCTCCTGCTGCAATACACCTCCAAGTCCCTGTAAGGACGCGTCGGTGTAAACTAGATACTTAACTCCCGGTCTCGGAAATGCTAACACAGGTGCTGAGGTCAACTTGTCCTTCAACTCATCAAATTCCAACTGACAGGCATCACTCCAAATGAACGGCGCACCTTTACGAGTCAGATGTGTCAAAGGACCCTCTATCTTAGAGAAACCCCGAATAAACCTCCTGTAGTATCCTGCTAGGCCCAAGAAACTATGGATCTCAGTCGGTGTCGTGGGTGTGACACCCCAACTAATTAAATACCGGGTAGCTACTCCTTTATTAAATCAATACAAAATGCCAAGTTGGTTCAGTTAATAGCATCACTGTCGAAAACATTTTAATAATTACTAACCACCTAGTATTTAAAAAGTAAGTGCCAAATTTTAAGTTAAGTCTGATTAACATGCAGTAAAAGAATAATGAAAGAATAACAACCATTCACTATAATGAAGAAAGGAATAAACAAAAACATAAATATAAATGGGGAGGAAAACTCCTCACAACAATCCCACAACTGAAAAATAATACGACAAGTCTGAATCCTGAATAATTACAAGCCAAAAGTCTGAATAACTGAAATAAATGAAATGTCTCTAAAAGAAATGGGAGACATGCCCTACAACTGATAACTGAAGAATATCGGGTCAAGATAGATGAAACGTCTATAAACAAAGTCCTGTAACTTCCACAAACAGCTACAACTCATCACCTGAATGAGGATCCTAAGCATGGTGTCCTTGTGGCTGGGCACCTAAAATGGTTTATACAAAAATAGATTTGAAAGCAAATGGGTCAGAGCCCGAAAGTGGAAATCATTTTAAAAACAACAAGTGTTTTAATAGCATTAAAACATTAAATGAAAAATACATGTTAGGACGTGCACTCACATGAAATTCTCACCTCTCGACTACATGTGCACTCCTAACGTACCGTACCCATCTAAATGTCATCCATACCTAACCAAACCGTAATAAGTTCTACCCTTTACTACTCGATCCCCATATTACATTCTATCGATATCAACTTAAATAGAGAGCTTTACTTAAACTCAGATTCTCAAATTGTAATACAATTCACTATCGGTTAACCCGTTATGTTTTCTCGAAACGTTTCCATATTTATACACACAATACCACATGAAAGTTCCCATTTATTTAGAGTATATTATTCACGTCATAAATATACAATACAAGCACCCCGAGACTAAGCTGTGGTGCACACATACTCTGCTATCCATCCCGGTACATCACGTACATAAGGATCACGTATTCTGAATCTCTCAGGAATCGTTCTCAGATAATCAACATCACAAATAACGGAGGCGAACACAGTCACATCACATGGGTCACGCACATACCTGCGCTCCCACGATCAGCAGACTTATTAACATCCCAATAAGTCCTTCTCTGACCTATGTTCATCGAGGTAACCAGTTTAAATCCGGGCAACACAAGGATTAGAGGGCCCTAAGCGGACGCAAACCTCCCGTGATAGCAAGTATGGTAGGTATGTCATACACATAAATTCAATACATATACTAAGTATTCACACATCTTAGTAATCACCATAATATATTGGTGGTACACTTCTCATTCTCATACCGACATATAATACTACACAATTTATATGTTCCCGATTAATAAAATAAATTAGGCCGTCAATAGTTCTCACATCGTAATAGACACTCACGTCCTACTTCATATTTACCCTTAGGTTCAAACTACACTTCTAGGTTTGATTCCTCATTATATCCCAAACATCCCAAATATCACAATTAATCATCAAGGTAAGGTTATCTCTTCATATACACAAGGTTACGGGACACTCGGGATCAAAACAGGCTAAAAAGCCTAAACTGTCAACTCGTTCGAAGTCTCGTTCGAACGAGGCTGTTCGAACGAGAGTTCGTTCGAACGAAGTGGGCTTTCTAACGAGGTCTCATTCGAACGAAAACATCGAACGAACTTCACCCTCGTTAGAAGTCAAAGGTCAACTCGTTAGAAGCTCGTTCGAACGAGCTCGTTCGAACGACCTGGGCAGGTCTTCTAACGAGTGGCCAGTTTCGAGCCCAGAAATCCTTATTTCGTTTTTTCCCTCTTTTCTTCACTTCTAATCTCCTCTAAACATTAGTCCAACAATTTTTCAAGGTTCCTAATCGTCTCTAAACGTACATAGGTCACCAACTAACGTTTTTGTAGGGATTAAATCATTATAAACATCATCCAAATATCAAATCCATACATTTATCCCCAATTTCAAGAACATGAACCCTAAAATTTATAAATCATCAAAGAGTCTAAATAAATCCGTTTTTGTTTCATCCAAAATGTATTAACATCAGATTATTCACCTACATATAGTTCTACATGCAAATCCTCATCACAATATGATTTTCTAATTCCAAATTAATGGGTTTTTATCAAACTCCCAAGAACAATAAGATTTTTTATCAATTCCTACACATGGAAGAAGCATTCTCTGAAATTAATTGGAATTAAACCACTTTCCTTATATGTATCTCTGATTTGATGACGAATTTGATGAATGGATCTCTCTCTCTCTGCAGAATCCTTCTATCTTTCCCTCTACAAGCTTTCTTCTCTAATGGTAGCAATGGAGGCTAGAGTTTTTGTCTTAGGAACTTTTGGGGCTAATTCTAATAACCCCCGTAGCCCTCTAATTAGTAAATGGCTGGTAATGGGTTAGTGGGTTTTTTAATTTTCTATTTAAGACTCCTAAAATTCGTTAATCAAAAATTCCAAAATTCTAAAATTACCAAACAGCCCTTTTGGGTTGCCGGTATGGCCTAAAAATACACCGGGACCCAAACCAAACCCCCGGCTAGTGTTTTTTGACTATTTTGACCCTTCCAGACGCGTTGGCACACTCAAAACGACCATACGGTTAATAGAACTAAAATCCACTTTTTAATTAGAATAAATATTTCCCTGACGCGACTGTCACACGCGTCTCAACAAAATTTCCAAATTGTCGTATTTCAATCTCACGACAAATTTCATAATTCAATATTCATATATAATCATATATGAACATATAATCAAATACCAACTCGCATCTCGCTAGTATTTTAATCCGGATTAATTTCCAATCAATACGCAGTTAATTTAATTAATCCCATAAATAAATATCACAAAAATACGGGGTATTACAGTGGGCTGTCCCCACTCCCTCACCCCGGATACCTTTCCCGGAACAACAGATATCCCCCGGTCGGAAATAATATGCCCCAAAAACTGAACCTCCTTCAGCCAAAACCCGCACTTCTCATACTTTGCATACAGCTCGTTCTGGCGTAGCGTCTGCAAAACCTGCCTCAAATGCTCGGTGTGCTCCTCCTCTGTCTGGGAGTAAACCAGAATATCATCAATGAAGACAATGACAAACTGATCTAGGAACTCTCCGAACACCATATTCATCAAGTCCATAAACACGACTGGAGCATTGGTCAAACCAAAAGGCATAACCCAAAACTCGTAGGAACCATATCTCATTAAGAAATCAGTCTTCGAGACGTCCTCCTCCCTAATACGCAATTGATGGTATCCCGATCGCAAATCAATCTTTGAGAAGAAAGAAGCTCCTCTCAGTTGGTCGAATAAGTCATCGATTCGGGGCAACGGATACTTATTCCGTATCGTGACCTTATTCAACTCCCGATAATCTACACACAACCTCAATGATCCATCCCTCTTCTTCACGAACAACACAGGGGAACCCCACGGTGAAGTACTCCTCCGTATAAACCCCTAACCCAACAACTGCTCAATCTGATCCCGTAACTCTCTCATCTCAGCTGGATCCATATGGTAAGGTGCGCGGGCAATAGGCCGAGTGCCCGACGTCAAATCGATCACAAAATCTATCTCTCTACTCAGAGGTAATCCAGGTATATCCTGAAATACATCAGCAAACTCTCGAACAATCGAAATCAAATCAAGTGGTGTCACCACTTCCTTAGAGGTCTCCTCCTCTATATATTACAAATGAGTGAACGATCCTCCTTCAGGACGAGGCATCGCCACTGAAAACATCTCCTTCCCGGGAATGGCAAAGATAATACTCTTACTAAAATAGTCAATCATGGCTCTGTACGCAACTAGCCAATCCATACCAATAATGGCATCATACTCGATCATCTCTAACACTAACATATCCGCAGGTAGAGTAAGCCTCTTGATCTCTATACCCACACCCCTACATATAAGAGAAATCATGGAACCCCTACTCAGCGATGAATCTACACAGGTAACCATGTTCTCGGCGGTGTCTAACAACCCAATGGTGCGTGCAAATCTCATAGCAATGAAACAATGTTTAGCCCCCGTGTCAAATAAAATATGCCCCAGAGTCCCCTGAATAGAGAACATACCCTCAATAGCTGGTGGATCCTGTGGGGTTACGGCCTGCTGGAGCTGATACACTCTCCCATACTGAAGCTGTCCCTGCTGAACTTGGACTGCTGGAATGGGTGGTAATGTTGCCATCTGTGGTGGTGCTTGGAGGGAGGCGGGAGACATAGGCCTCTGCAGCTCCTGTCGAGCACCCTGCTGCTGATGCTGCGGGGCCCTGCCCCTATCAGGATAATCCTGGCATTTATGGCCAGTCTTACCACAAACGTAACACTTCCCTGGGAAGTTCCCTCCTCTCTGTCCCTACTTCCCTCGGCCCTGGTGGCCGTTACCATTCCTCCCCTGGCCCTGCTGGCCCTGCTGAAACTGCTGTTGACCATTCTGCCCCTGCTGGCCCTGATGGCCGTTCGGACCCTGATGGCCCTGCCTGAAACCTCCCTGTCCTTGTCTGAAATTTCCCGATCTGAACCTCTTATGATCCCCCTGCTGGGAACCCTGGTCACCCTGTCTCTGCCCCTGAGTAGATTGTGCCCCACCGGCACCATTTCCTCCAGTCCTGCCCTGATGGCTGGACTCTCCTGATCTCTTGCTCTCAGCCATGTGAAAGCGGTGATCCTGGCAGTGTGACAGTGCAGCGTTAACCACGTCAGAATAAGTGGCCAACGAGAGGTTCCCCAACAAATGCTGACGAATCCTCCATGTCAATCCATCGGTGAACTTCTGGATCTTCTTCTCCTCTGTCGGTATTTCATTCGGAATAATATTCAGTAGATTAGTGAATTCGGCCTCACACTCGGCCACAGTCCTTCCCTCCTATCTGAGATTCATTAACTTCCTCCTCATTTCCGTGTGAACGGCTGACGGAAAATACTTGCGGTCAAACCACACCCAAAACTCCTGCATCATGAGAGTATCTCTCTCCTCCCCGGTGGTAATAGACTCCCACCACTGTAGTGCAGATCCCACTAGCTTGAAAGTAGATAGTACTTGCTTCTGAACATCGGTGCACTCATACATCCTCAAGTGCCTCTGAATGTCTTTCCTCCACTAACTTGAAACCACAACATCGGAGCTACCTACGAACTCTGGTGGGTGTGATTTCTGAAAATCTTCACGTACACGTTCCCAAGTAGACGGGAATGCATGTGCCTGAATCGGCGTGGCTACTGGCGCCTGAGGTGGTGCCTATTGTACAACTGCTAGAGCGGTATTTACCACTTCGACTACAATGGCTGCAACCTCAGCGGCATTCATGGTGCCCTGTACCGGTGCTGGCTGGGGCTCTGGCTCTGTCTCTGGCTAGGGGATAACAAGTTTCTAGGACCGGAGGTGATTCAGGAAACCTCCGCAAGGATTGAGATGATCAGGAGTCGCATTCGAGTAGCCCAGGATAGGCAGAAGAGCTACGCCGATGCGAAACGGTTCTTCCGAGAGTTTAATGTGGGGGACCAAGTGTTACTACGTGTATCTCCTATGAAAGGAGTGATGAGGTTTGGGAAGAAAGGGAAATTGGCCCCGAGGTACGTGGGAACATTTCCCATCATCGAGAGGATTGGGCCAGTAGCATACAGATTGGGACTACCGGAACATTTACATCGCATTCACGATGTATTCCACATCTCGTCATTGAGACGGTATCTTCGGGATGATATGGCCCATAATCACATTGCGATAGATGAGATAGACTTACAGGCTGCCAGATCTTACGAGGAGATACCGGTTGCTATCCTAGACTTTAGTGAGAGCAGATTGAGGTCAAAGATAGTTCCACTTGTACGGGTCCAGTGGGAGCACCACAATGTGGAGGAATCCACTTGGGAGCGCGAGGCCGATATGCGCGAGAGATATCTAGAGTTGTTTTTACCAGGTATGCCTTGTTTTCCGAATTTCGGGACGAAATTCCGTTATTAGGGGGGAAGTATGTAATACCCCGTATTTTTAGGCTATATTAATTTGGGGATTTATTAAATTTAATGTGAGTTAATTATTTAATAAAAAAAAAATCCAGAAATTAATTATGTTATAATTATTAACGTGACGAGAGTTAGTAATTATGGGAAATTTGTTGAATATTACTAATGAGCAAAGTAATATGTAATATTGGTTATATTGAATGTCACGAGTGAATAAAATGACAATTTCGGAAATTTAAGTCGGGACGCGCCCGTGTCGCGCCGGGACTAAACTTTGATAAATAAAAGTGAATATTTTATAAGTTTCCCGTATGGTCATTTTGAGTGAGCCAACGCGTCCGGAAGGGTCGATATAGTCAGAAAAGTGTACCCGGGGGTGTAGTTTGGGCCTCGAGGCATTTTTAGGAATAATTAGTAACCCGGGAGGGCATTTTGGTCATTTTACATTTTTGGGTAATTAAACCCACGAAAATTAGAGGGTCTATATCTGATATTGAGGTTGTCACCTAGGGTTAGAATTCCCAAAACCTAGAACGGCCATTGGAGAAGAGAGGAGAGAACTCTCAAGCAATTCCAAGGCTCAAAACTCAACCATTTGCGCCGCCGTCACCGCCAACGCGTAGATCGCGAAACGGGCTACCCAACCACACCAAAATCACCTTCAAATCAGAACACCAAAAACCTCAGGCAAGTGTTTATCTTTCTTATTTCATTGATGCATCTTTCATATTAGTGTAGGAATGATTAGGATGACTTTTATGGAAGAAAACCTAAGGTTTGAGATAGGAATCGCATGTAGTTATGGTTTAAATGATAATTCTGGAAACCCTTACCATGTAGAGGAATTTACCCACGAAATTATGATGTTTATAAGAAGAAAATTATGGAGAAACAGATTGGAACCATGATTTAGAGATTTCAAGGATTCTTGAATATTTAAATGAATTATGGCATGATTAATCCATGTTTAGTGACGTAAATTGACATGCTTTACGTAGGAAATGTATGATATCATGTTTGGATGTTAGTAGTACAAATTTTGAGACATTGGGATTGTAAAATATGGATTTGGTGTAAGTTAGAAGATGAAACCCGTAACTGAAATTCTGCGAAATCGTTTAAGTTTACCCCAGGCGGACCGGTCCGGGTATGAGGCGGATCGGTCCGATTGACCGGATTGGTTCTTTTATTCTGAGGCGGATCGGTCCATTGATGATTAGATCGGTTCTTTTCCAGGCTTCATCGGTTCGCTTGCGGTCCGGGGTATACTGGCCTTCAGTAGTCGGATCGGTCCGGGTATGAGGCGGACCGATCCGGTTAGCCGGATCGGTTCTTTTATTTCAGGCGAACCGGTCCGGTTATAGAATCCCTGAGTGTTATGTAGTAAGTGGAAAGGTTCCTCAAAATTAAAGTAAGATGTGAACGGTTATACGTGATAACTAAATAATGTTAAATAAAAGTCGTAACTATGGGATTTGAGAATATACCCATTATTGATATAGTAATATTAGTATAGTTATATGATTGTGTAGGCATATACTATCTACGTGTGAAAACATGCCCACGCTACTTACTATCCCTGAGGTTTCCGCGCTGGGACAGTCTTATCTCGATGGGACCTTTATGGGGGATATTGACTTGTACCCTAGAAGATAGATATCCTTGGTACATGCTATCGGAATGATAGTTCAGACGGTCCTAAGAGATGCGGGTATGTGCTTTCCTCTTAGAGACTTGGAATCTATGCTTCGCCTCATATTGTTTGTGTATAGGTATCCTTGGTACAGGCTATCGCAGTGATAGTTCAGACGGTCCTAAGGGACTTGGAATCTATACTTCGCCTCAATATTGTTTGAGTATGTGTTAATACAGTTCGAGAGTGATTCCGAATTTGTATTCCCTTAGTACGAGTGATACGGGGATTGGATAGTAGAGTATGCCCGCACCATAGTTTTATTTGGGGTGCTGTTATGATATATATATATATATATATATATATATATATATATATATATATATATATATATATATATATATATATATATATATATATATATATATATATATATATATATATTATGAGTAGTTAATATATATATATATGAAATTCTGAAATTCGGAACTGCCTACTATGATGTGATATGTAGGACATGGTGGATGACTCAAATTGTAAATACTTATTTTGAGAAAGTATAATATGACACTGGAAAACTTTATTGATTAATAAAGTTAAAATGAGAACTATGGTTACTAATTGAAATATTCTTTTCAAACAATTGAATCGTTAAATTTTGAATCTTACGAGTAATCTAAGATAAGTTAAATCATTGGGAAGATTAGTGCGATAAATGATAAGACAAACCGTTGGGAAGGTTAGTGCGATAGGTCTGCACATTAGAAGAGAGGTGAGAATTTCTCTAGAGAGTGTCGCACTAATATGTTGTTGCATTGGACTGTATCAATTTAAATACTTGCTAAACGTATTTTAAATCAAACACACTATCTGGCTCTGACCCATTTCTTCTTCTCTTCTCTCTCTTGTATATATATGTATGTATTACAGGTGTCCAGCCACAGGGGCATCTTGCTTAGGATCCCTTGAAAGGAACGTGCTGCAGCTTAGGTGGGAGTTGCAGGCCACTTGCATAGACGACTTCATTTACTTGATTCCACATCTATCATACTCATTTATTGGGCATGTGTCGCCCTTTCCACTACTTATCTGTTTTGTTGGGACATTTATATTTCAGTTAGTTCTTGTACTGTTATTTTGGGATTTATTCAGCATGTATGTTTTACATTTAGTTTTAAATGTTGGGATTTTGGATGTTGAATGTTTAAAGTAATTGGATTATGTTCCAGAATAATTGTTGTATGATTCTTACTAATTGAAAATGTTGTTAGGAATTAAGTAAATAAGTTTTTCTTTAAAAATACAATTTGGTTAGAAAGGTTAAAAATGGTTTTGACACTTAGCTTAATTAATTAGGGTGTTAATTTGGAAAATTTTATTTTTACGATAGGGTGTATGGGCGCCATGGATGATTGCATTGTAGTAGTTTTCAAAATTGTGAAACAATAAGTAGTTGTGACTTCCGGATTTATTTGTTTAATAAGTGAGGATCATTTTTCCCAAACTTTGTCACGAGGACGGTATAGGGAAGATTGGGTATAATATAGATTTGATTCAGTTGGAACTATATGGTGAGACTTAGTGTAACATCGATGGGGATTTTCGTTAATGTACTGTATGGGCAGTATTACTTAGATTTCTTGCGATGTGAGATTTATACTCGGAGTTGACCTTATCAGTATGGTTCATTTTTCTGAATTTCGGGACGAAATTCTATTATAAGGGGGGAAGTATGTAATACCCCGTAATTTTAATGACTTTTAAAATGGGTTATATTTTAAATTAATGGATTAATTGGATCTTATTATAAATTAATTCATTTGGGTTTTATCCGAATTGTGGATATTAAAATGGATGATTCTGAATATTACTTAAATATATTTAGGTAATATATGAATGTGATGTCATCGATATGACGGTATGATATAAATTCGGTAATTTGAATTTTTAGTCAGACGCGGTATGGGACGTGTCGGGACTAATTTATTAAATTAAAAAGGAAGTTTATTTTCTATCGACCTTATAGTCATTTCGACTGCGTCGTTGCATCCGGAAGGATCGAAATAGTCAGAAAAGTCTATTTGGATGTTAATTTTGAGTCTCGGGTCATTTGGAAATGAAAAGACAACCCAAAAGGGCATTTTGGTTATTTTTACAAGGGGGATGGATAGTGATTTCGGGTTTTGTCTTATTATAAGTATTTGGAGATTAGTGTATGTAGGTTCATTTCATCTCTTCTACACAAAATTGAAAAGTCATCTTCTTAGAGAGAGCGGAAGGTTGCTTGGAAAGAAAAAGAAGTTTGCTTGGAAAGGAGGAGAACCAAAGGTCAAAGGTCACCACCACCATCACCACTTGTGTTATTCAACTCCAAAACGTCAGATCTTCATTAGAGGCAAGTGTTTGATATTTGCAATTTAAGTTCTTATATTGTCCATGTTAGGATAGTTATAAAAAGAGATGATTTTCATGCTTGGAAGATGAAAGGATATAGTTGTTAATGGATTTTTGGAATCTAAAAATATATAGGAATTAAACTCATGTTGTAGGTAGTTAGTAATCCAATAAATATTCATCAATCTGTGGAAGAAATTCTGAAAATAATTTAGTGTTCTTGAAGATAATGTGTTGATAATGTTCTGGAAAAAGAGGCAAAAACGAGTGGAATGAGAAGAGCCAATTTGGAATGTTTAGATCTTCTTTTTGAGTGCATTTGGATGAGATTTAAGAAAAACTGAAAACACATACCTGACTCAATTTTTCGTGTAGAATCCAAATCTGAAGTCGGATTGATGATTTGAATAATTTTTTGATCTGATTTTTCTGAGTATTTAAAATATGAGAATTCATGATGTTGTTTCCTTTTAATATTGGTTCTTATCCCAAAACTTTTGTAGATCTTTGGTGATTATTAATTGGATATTATGGGACTTAGAAAATATCAGTAGACCCTTGATAAGATTTGAATTAATTTGATTGGTATTTACATTGATTAGAATGATGATAATTAAATTAAAGAAATTTCGATTGCTAGATTCATTTGTTGGATTATAATTGGTTTGCTTGAGGGTTAAGGATAGGTCCAGTAGTGGTGATTGAATGTAACACCTGGGTAGCCTTAGGATTACAATATGAACATCAAGGACTGAGTTTAAGCTCATTATTGATTGTGCAAGGACTAAGTGTAATACGAGCGCTTAGCAGTATGACTACTGGATAGAGATGGGAGTTTAGAACACATTTGGTTGAAAGAGGGTATGAGGTTATCCCAATCACGTATTTAAAGTTGACGGACCTCCTCGATCGACAAAGTTAAGTAGTAGTGTATTGGAGGGGTTCCTTGTTTGTATTTCGCTTTGCGAGACGCTCCGCGCATGAACCTTAATGACGTCGGGAGTGGAGAGATGTTATAGGATGCGAGGATAATTAAATTATGAAGTAAAGATATGATATTTTAATACGTGGAATTTAAAAGAGATATAATGCTACGTATGGGAATTATCTTAGGGTAGTGATATTACCTTATTGATATTATATTATAGGTATGATAATACCTATTTGATTGATTGATGATTATGTGTATGACATACCTAGCTTACTTGCTATCGGTGGGAGGTTTGCGCATGAGGGCAGTCATATCCTGATGAATCCATGGGATCTTTGATTTGTCGCTCGAGAACATAGGTCTATGAAAGACTTATCGGGGAGTTGATAAGTCCGCTGACTATGGGTACGTAGGTATGTGCGTGACCCATGGGTATGAGAACTATGTTCGCCTCCAATGTTTGTGTTATTGTTTATGGTTCGAGGAATCCTTACCGAACCTTTTATCCACTATTCGGCGACCAGCGATGATGGGACATGATAGCAGAGTAATGCATTGCATCGCAGCTGTGACTCGGGGTGCCGTATTATATATGAATATATATATAATGAATTAAATGATTGAATGGTTATATTGTGGTTAAGTCATCTACTGTGTGATAATTGTAGATAGCGGTGAATAGAGAAAGATAATTGAATTAATTTAATGAATGTTTATTGAAAAACTTAATTCATATTAATGAGAAATGATTCATGTTAATGAGAAATGATGAGAAATGTAAATGAACAATAATGTGACGTATGGTATGGGACATACGGGGATTATGATATTGGGATGGAATTATAATATGGAAACTAGAAAAGAGGAACCATTAACTAGGAGGTTAATAAGAAACGTTAAGTGTGCACTCTAGTTGAGAGGTGAGAATGGCAAGTGAGAGTTGGGTCTAACATGTATATAATAAAAGATTTATTGCACTTGTTAAATACTTGTTGTTTTAAAAATCATTTTCACAATCGGGCTCTGACCCGTTTCCTTGCATATTTTCTTTTCTATTGTATCTTCTATATCAGGTGTCCAGCAACAGGGACGCCAACCTTAGAGGATTATGACAGGCTATGGATTTATGGAGTTTTGCTTAGACGCCTATCATCATTTGATTCACAGTATTCTCTTAGTAGGGCATGTCGCCCAAAGGATTCAGTTATCTTCTTTAATCGGGGTCAATTACTATGGTATTCGTGTCATTTTAATACATTTGATATTGTTGGGATTACTGTAATGGATTAATATTATTTGGGAATGTTTATTCCAATTGCATTCAAATTATTTTGTGTTATCTAATTGGTTATCAGTGTTGTAGAATAAAATGTGTCTTGTTATTCTTAAACTGGAAATGGATTTTGTTAAATTAAAATTCGAAAAGTTTTTAACACCAGCTTAATTGGGTATTGGGTGAGTTGTAAATGTTTTCGACAGTGATGCTAAGAATGAGCCAACTGTATATCTGGTTTTAATTTGGTATGGGACTGGCCACCCGGTATTTAATTAGGTAGGGTGTTACATGTGCTATGTAATACCCCGCATTTTTATCGATATTTATTTATGGGATTAATTAAATTAAATGTGAATTAATTGAGAATTAATCCGGATAAAATACAAACGAGATGTGAGTTGGTATTTGATTATAATGTGTATATATGGCGATATATGAATATTGAAAATATTGAAATTGTCGCGAGGCTGAAATACGGCAATTTGGAAAATTTAGTTGGGATGCACGTGACAGTCGCGTCAGGAATGTAATTATTTGAATTAAAAAGTGAATTTTATTTTTATCAACCGTATGGCCATTTTGAGTGCGCCAACGAGTCCGGAAGGGTCGAAATAGTCAGAAAACACTAGCCGGGAGTTTAGTTTTTGTTCCGGGGCATTTTTAGGCCATACCGGCAACCCAAAAGGGTAGTTTGGTAATTTCAAAATTTTGGGAATTAAAACCCACGAAAATTAGAAGTTAAAAATCTGATTTATTCTTTACTTACTAAACCCACTAACAACACTAAATGACTTAATGGGCTACGGGAGTTATTGGAAGAAATTTTAAGAGGTTCCTAAGGCAACCTCTAAACCACCATTGTCATCTTGGAGAAGAACTTGTAGAGAGAGAGAGAGGAGAGAATTTTGCAGAGAGAGAGAAAGCAATTCAACCTTCTTCAACCAACAACAAAAATATGAAGAACATAAGGCAAGTGATTTAGTTACAATTGATTCAATGAATGTGTTCTTCCATGTTTAGTGTAATTATCGAATTTTGTCTTGGAAGATTGATATAGACCCATGAATTTGTGGATTAAAACTATAAACCATGTTAGGAATTGCATGTAGACATATTATGGACGAATTATGAATCCAAAACATAATACTTGATGATCTAAAAACGGATTAAAGAAGAGAATTACTGTTGTTCTTGAAAGAAATAGAAAACTAGGGTTCTTGAGGATGTTTTGATCTAAATAAGGCCTTTGGGTGATGATTAAGTAGTTTTAGAACGTTAACACTGTTGTAGGATGATTATTTGATGATATTATAACGTTAGAATGAAGTTTCATGCATTGTAATGAATTTTTGGGATGATTTGAGGACTGCAAAACGAAGCAGTCCGTAGCCTATCTAGTGCAATCGATCCATCGACATTCATCAGTCGATCGATCGACCACCATCGACCGATCGACGTTCAAGATCGATCGATCGACCTTCCCAGAATGAGTAAAATTTTCCCTAGTTAAATTTTAATGATGTTAACCCTTAGAAAATTATTATTAGAGACTTTATGAATATCCTTAGACTTAAGGAAGACCAGTAGGTATGGTTATAAAATTTGGACCTTAATTAGAATTCAATTTGAGGAATTATTCTAAAATCTAATGAAATTCGATGAGTGAGATAATATTAGGGTTAAATGATTAAATTTGAATAATTTGATGAAATGAGGTTTGGGGCAGAAGTAAGGACCTTAAGAATAATGATGTTATATGTGGGAATAATAGGAAACTTAATAATACCTTTGAGATAGGTTTTAAGTACAAGAAACTATGACGTGAGATGTGTCGACAGTCTACATTATATATTATCGGAAGACTTAAAATGTATAAAATTGGAATAATGGTATAAGGATGTAGAATATACCTTTATTAATATTGAGACATCTAAGAAGTGTGAATGCTTAGTATATAACTTATGTGTATGACATACCTACCATACTTGCTATCACAGAAGGTTTGCGTTCGTTTAGGACCATCTAATCTTTGTATGCCTACGGGGGGATATAGATTGGTACCTCGAGGACATAGGTCAGAGAAGGACTTATTGGGAAGTTAATAAGTCTGCTGATCATGGGAGCGTAGGTATGTGCGTGACCCATGTGATGTGACTGTGTTCGCCTCCATTGTTTGTGATTGTTGATATCTGAGAACGATTCCTGAGAGATTCGAAATGCGTGATCCTTATGTACGTGATGTACCGGGATGGATAGCAGAGTATGTGTGCACCACAGCTTAGTCTTAGTGTGCTTGTATTGTATATTTATGATGTGAATGATATACGGTTAAATGAACAGACTTGTCATGTTTAATTATGATAATAATTTATAGTAACTCCTTGAGAAGATAAATAAGGGTATAATTTCCAGTAAATTGTGTTGCTAATAATTGAGAGTTTGAGAATTAACGTAAAGCTGTCTATTTAAATTGATAACGTTGGGACTTATAGTGTGAATCGAGTAGATGGGTTAGAACTTATGTCGGTTTAGTTAGATATGAATACCACTTAGATGGGTACTGTACGTTAGGAGTGCACAATTAGTCGAGGGGTGAGTATTTCATGTGAGAGCACGTCCTAACATGTATTTTGCATTCATTATTTTAATGTTATTAAAGCACTTGCTGTTTTTAAAATACTCTCCACTCCGGGCTCTGACCCGTTTTCTTTCAAATCTATTTTTTTTGTAAAAACCTTTTGAGTGCCCGGCCACAAGGACACCATGCATAGGATTTCCATTCAGGTGACAAGATGTAGCTATTTGTGGAAGTTACAGGGCCTTGCTAATAGATGCTTCTTTTGTCTTGACTCTATTCCATTTTCATCATTTGTAGGGCATGTCGCCCTTTTCTATTAGAGACATTTCATATTTCAGTTATTCATATTGTTGGCATGTAATTAATTCAAGATATATTATTTTATTTATTTCAGTGGTGGGATTGTTGTGAGGAGTTTTCCTCCGGACTTATTATTATTTTTTGGTTACTTTATTGAGACTTTATGGTGTATGGTTATGATATTCTTTAATAATTCTTTTATTGTATGTTAATCAGACTTAATTTAAAATTTGACATCTTACTTTTAAATACTAGGTGGTTAGTAATGATAAAAATATTTTCGGCAGTGATGCTGTTAATTGGACCAACTTGACATTTTGTATTAATTTAATAAACGAGTAGCTACCCAGTATTTAATTAGTCGGGGTGTCACACATCAGTGGTCCTTTATCATGCCCCACGTGTCTCCATCATGTCCAACGTTGGGCCCAAGCCACGCCCCATGCTCGAACCAGCTCCTTGTCAAGAGTTTTTCTTTCCTCATATAAAACAAAAATCCAAATAGTTTCACATCCAGGATTTGTTTGACTATGTAGTGATAGGATGTGTATAGGAAAGTAAGATGCATGGATATATATTTGTTTATTACATTCACAGCATTTGCATCCGTATCACCAGCAAGAACATCTTCTTCAAACTCACGCATAGTCTGAGTGAGCTTTTCTACCTCCGCAACTTCTTGGCAATGCATTTTATCTAGAATTTTATTTTCTCCCTGATAAACATATTTAATACACACATAAGCCCGTGCTTAAAAAATGTATTAATTAGATGACAATATGTCCAAAAGCTCAACGGTGAAAAGAAAAATAGTACACAACCACAATACCTAATTAATTGTTGGTTCTTATTTGGTAGTCCATTCACCACATGATCTTATTAAAAGAGGAAATATAGTGTAGCTTCAACTTAATCAATTCACGCAATCATATTCAACCAAATATAGATCTGATGACAAATTACCATCTCAAAAGCATGGTTACCTGTCATAGAGGTTTGTAATGGGGGTAGTGGGAAACGAAGGGTCAGTCTCAGACAATATGTATGCGTAAAAGGTGTTATCCCAAATGGAACCCAAAACAGAAAATGGCCACAAAATAACATTTATAATCCCAATTAATACCTATGAACCATAAACGTAGAAAAAAGTAATAGAATACACCTTATAACCCAAATTCATAATATTGTTTGAGTATTAATGAAAAATAATCAATAAACCCCAAAATAATTATTACTTAAAGAAAATACCTATAAACACACCACTTCCTACATCCAAAAACATCAAAAGATCAGACAGGGCAAACCAAATACATTTGAAAAACATCGTCATCTTGCAAGATTGTCCTTTAAGTTTTTAGTTAGAATTATCAACCAAACATTAGGGTAGTCATTTTGTTAAACACTTGTCAAGCAACTATGGAAAGATAAATTTGAAAAACCATTAAAATTACTAACATTTGACACTACTGATGGAAATACATGCAAAAGGTTCTCGAGAGTTGCCACCATCTGCAAAGTAAAAAATTAGTTCCAACAAAATAGCAGAAAAAATATAAACTTCAAATCAAAATTTGATTGCACGAATATTGGGGTTCATTCAAAGGGGAAATTGTTTTTGAAATCGTGATATGGTACCTGCGAATAGATCTAAACATGAAATTTAACAAAGACAAACACACAAATGGAACATATGGTAAAAGCCCTAATTTTAAAACATAAATAAAAAACCTAATTTGAAAACAGAGACAAACACAAAATCGACTAGAAATTGCTCATCGCATAAGGGGAGAGAGAGAGAGAGGGGGAGGGAGATGGGAGGAGAAAACTAACATGAAAATCCTAAATCGCATAAGAAAAAGAGAGTAAGAGAAAGAAATAGTTAGAGAGAGATGTACCAGTTGCCAGCGAGAGAGAGGGGGGTGGATGCATTCCAGACTTGACTCGAGACAAAAATAGAAAAATACTATTGTGTGTTAAAAGAGGGGGAATCCAAATTTGTAAGGGGTAAAATAGGGAGTGCGGGAAAAACCTATGGATGACATCATCGATCAATCTTATGACATACATAAGTTTCCTACTTTATTATATAGATATTCAACTTGATGATAGTTCACAAGGTTCATAAAGTGAACTATTCAATTCAAATAAATAAAGGTATCTACTAGCAAAATTAATTTTACTCAATTAACATTCCATCGAAGTCAGTTTTAATTAACACTATAAAACCATTTAAGTGGAATAACATATATGTCCAACTAGGTAATACACTTCCAAAAAACAATTTTGTCGAACTGACATTCCATCAAAAGAAACTTTTTATATCCGAACGAGTAATCAATATCCAAAACCAATTCTACCAAACTACCATTCCACCGAAGTCAATTTAACACAAAAAAACCAGCATACATGTACAAACCAAAAAAGAAAATATATTTCCCCTTGTGTGTTTTTACAATATGTTCCATATATACAGATCGACAACAATAAGTTGAGCAGCTTTTGATCCCACTATATGATTCACCACCTTCACAAAAAACATAATCTAGCATTAAGGTTAAAAACTTACTCAGTCTCCCTAACAACTCAAATTACAAAAATATTTTGGGGTTGGGTGAGGATTGTTGTGTCATTGATATAATAAAAACATTGAGGTAGAAATTAAAGTCATTACATCTCTTAGATAGCTGGTTTAGTTTTAATGATACACTTATTATGCCTTTAGTTACGCATTCATGTGCCTGACAACTAACTTAATAAACTCAATTCACAGTTTATCTATCTCTACTACTTTGTGTGTCTCTTTCTCGGTTAACTTCTTTAACTAACATTGACAAATAAGATGATGGGAAGCCATAATATTAAAAAAAATATTTAATTAATTACCCTTAAATCGATCAAATCCAAGCCATCCATTAGTTCTCTCATGTAATTCATTACATAATATCCACATTAATTATCAAGTGTTGTTTGGGGCACTACAATGACACAAAAGTATAAAATAATAAAATGAGAAAAATTACAAGAATACATATTTCATATATAAATAGTTAGTCACCTTAATGGCCTTCCACGCATGGCTAAGTTTTCTATTTTAAGAACCAAAATGAAGGATTCAACTTCAAGACAATAAGAATTTTAAGATCTATTTATAATTATAAAGAGCACTATAAATAGGTAAAGATGATATCTACTCACGTAGTGATATAGAACTTATTTTTTCATCTATCGTATTGTGCACAGGATCCAACAAAAAAATATTCATTTAAGATGTATTAATGATAATCAAAATTCAATGAAATATACAACAAAACAAATTGTAAATTAATGCATTATGCATGTCGTGATATTAATTAAAATAAAAAAGAAACATATTGAACTATAACATATACCCGGAATTATAAGGAATTAAATAGACTTGGTTTCCATTCGCAATTTCTAAAATTTTTGTCATAAGAATTGATAGATCCATCTTAGAAGCGACACGAATGGATTGACAAATTTAATACTTTCACGAGAGTTAGGAAACTTATCGTACAATTGATTACATTTAGAAAATAAATATCAGGAAAACATGCATACAATAACTAATAGAAAAAAATAGTATCACACCTCATGTATGCAACTATATAAGTGACGTAGATTGTTAATGTGGAGACAATTAAACTCAACACAAAATAACAAACAAAAGCAATCACCAGAATAAATAAAGAACTTGAAAGAATAGCAATCACACAACACAAGATGTACGTGGTTCGGCAAGAAGGCCAACATCCATGATGGTTCTCTCAGTCTTTCATTACTCTTTACTCTAGGGAGTGTTCACAAAGTGTATGCCATTTGCCCCGAGCCAGGGGTTTGATATATACATGTTATTTTAGAGAGTGGAGGTGTGGGACTCCTCCACATTAGCTCATAATCCCTAAAGTATCTCTGAAGAGAGATTTTAGGAACTGACTGGGTCATAACAGAATTGGTTAAGGCGTGAGGTCTCTAGAATTTGAGCCATGTGTAATTGGGCTACTCGTCTAGGCTAAAATGACAAATCGAGGTACCCACAACTGCCCCTAAAATTTTTGGGTCACAATTTGGGCTCAATAATTTTAAATGATTTTCCTTAAAGACATTTTTATGAATCGTGCGGCACTCTTGGTATTGAAGTGCCCTTCCCAAATTGATTTAGGTGGCCAATCGCCTCGTTGCCTGTGCGTTATGATTAGAAATGTTTGAAATAGCTCTGAAGAGGTCTTTTCCTATCGTCGTTTCAAATTTCTTTGGACTCTCTAGATTTCTTTGACTTCTTACTGTTGCGTTGTCACTCCCAAGTCTTCATCTCCGAGTTTCTACCTTAACTTCTCATCATCCTTGCTTGTGGGTTTGCATTATCTCAAGCTAATTCTTACTTCGTAAGTTCTTCACACTCCTTTTTTTCTATCTCTGTTAGAATTTCTTCATTTTTGATACTAGGGTTTCTCTTTTCTATGAAGAAGATAGGCAATAGGTCGATAACCGAATTTAGGAAATTCTATAATATTCCAAATTGGGTAGATATCGAATGTGCCCCTGTTCCTCACAATGTCAAACACATTAAGGACGGTCACTGGATACATGTTCTTCTGTTATCCCAGGGAGTCTCACCTTTCCCCCAAATAGCTTGTTTTTGCACTTTTTTAGTTACTTCGATATAGTTCCTGTACAGTGCTCGCCAAATGTTTAGAAAATTGTCAATGGTGTGCATATAATTAATCAGCTATATAGCACCAATCTAGGGCTTCCTGAAATCTACTTCTGATATTCTTTTTCTCGAACAAGATCTGGTTTTCTTTACTTCAAGTCCAGGAGTCCTGATAGGGTATTGGTAGTGAACCTACCTGATTACCACAAGGACTATTGGCATGAGGGGTTTATTGCTAGAAATTAGCAGTTCCCTCCCCATACTGAAGGGTCGAGGTCTGGGAGATTCATGATTCCTTTTTATAGGGAGGAATATATAGGTTGGCATAGATTTTGTTCTTCTCATTCATCCTTTGTTAATGTATGGTTTTTCTCATATCTTTCTCTTTTTCTTTTTTCAGTGAAGACAAAGAACTCAAAACCGAATCTTCATAAGATTCGGGCTGCCGAACTAGTTAAGGTCTAGAAAATCAGGGAACTCCTAGTTGACGGTGAGCATCCTCGATCAGAGGCATTCCTTATGTAATAAAAGAATATTGGGTACAGTTTCATTGTGCGCCCTATGGATAGCATTCCTGGTCTAGACATCATAGAAGAGGTTATTTCCACCCCAATCTAATTGGACGAGGAGGAAAGCATCTTTAGTCAGGAGAGAAAGGGTGATAAAAGGGGCGGCGATAAAGGTAATTCTAGTGAGGAGAGCTCTGGTAGTGAAGAATATTCTAGCTCATCAGAGGGTTCAGAGGTTCAAGAGTCTTCAGGGGATTCAAGTAGCTCCAGTGAAGAAGTTATGTCTCCTCCCAGGAAGAATTTGATTCCAGATGATGATGATGATAATGTGTTTCTTTCTCACTGATTGAAGAAGAAAAGATCAGGGGTCGAGGATGTTGTGACTAGTTCCCATTCTGCTGCTCATGAGCATGAGAGGAAGAATAAGGAGGAGGCACAAGTGAGAGAAAGAGAGAGGAAGAAAGAAGAAGAGAGTAAGAGGCTAAAGGAGAGAAAGAGGGTTGAGAAGTAGAAAAAGGAGAGACAAGAATAAAAGATGGGGGAAGAGGTAAGGACAAAGGCAGGGAAGTCTCTAGTACCCGTAACTGCTCTATTCGAAGGGGATTCTATTGCCCTTTTCCCTTGTCTGGCTTTGACAGTGCTCGAGAGAGAAGTTTTGTCGACAGATCGCCAGAGGGCGATGAGGGCCGACCACTTAGCTCTAAAGGCAAGTCAGAGGCTAACCTTGGTAAGATTGATTTTACTTCTCCGTTATTACAATATTCTTTTAATACTTTATTTGCTAATATTTCCCTTTTCTCTATAGTTTGTGATCTATTTCACTATCCTCTACCGCAGTCGTAACGAGCTGGCATGAAGAAATGCCGAACTGGATAGGAAGAATGTTGTGATAGGGGATAGTCTAAAGGCTTCCAATGCTGCTCACAAGTCTTTCGATCTCGCCCTGACTGAAGCCAATCAAGCGAAGGAGGCGGCGACCAAGGAGCTTCAGGAGCTGAGGCAGTCCTATGATTTGGTCTGCTTGAGCAAGCTGGTTGTGGTGGAAGAGAACAAGGTTCTCCTGGAGAAGGTAAAGAAGGTGGAATCTCAGGTAGCCACCCTCAAGGAGAGCTCGTACAACACTGGATGAGTTTATGCGTACGAGGATGCGAATGCTCAGATTGGCTACATTAGTAGTCTCAACTTCAAGAAGGGTTGGAATAAGACTTTTCTGGCGATCGAGTTGGATATTCACTCTCTAATCTTTTAGGAGCACGATCATATCCCTAAGCTTGTTATTAATGAGGTGCCTTCTACTACTATCAATGAAGGTGTTCCTGCTGTCCAGACCGCTCCTGTTGGTACTCCCTTTGACTAGGGGAGAGTGACCACTCTGTTTGAGGGAGGTGTTCATGGGGAAACTGCGGACAAGGGAAAGCAACCAACGATCTTGGAGAAAACTGAGGTTACCATCTGGTCTCCTTTAGATAACCCTTTGTATTTTTCACTTTTTTGTTCTTTTTTTTCTTCTAATGTACTTGGGCTGTCTTTTTTAATGAAATTAAATTCTTTTTGCTTCCGCATACGGATTTTTTTGTCCTTCAATTCTTATATGGTTTGTAGCTGATTGATGTTGATGAGTATATACCTACTACTTCTCAACTAGGAAAGATTCTTGGTCCTAACACGAGCAATCAAGTTTGCCAAGCCTTTGTAAGAATTTACAAGTCTCTTAGGTCAATGAATCATAACTATAAGGACTAGTCGGAGCTTGTTGCCAAACTGAAAGATAGGCTTCAGGAGATGGAAGAGGTTGGTGCTTCCGTTCAAGAGGAAGTGAATGCTCTGAGGGATAAACTTCTAGATGCCTCCGAGATGAATTAAGTTGGATAAGTACTTCAACAAGAGAATAACGCTCTGAAGACAAAGGTTTCATGACTTAGAGAGCATGCGTCGAGCATTTCCCCGCAAGTTTTACGGGGATACTTCTCATCGACTAGGTCGTGAGCTAATACTGACAGTAGCGGTTTGGCTAGAGAGATTGCCGAGCTCTAGAGTGATGTTCACAGGGCTTATGAGATAGTTGTTGGCCTCCAAAGAAATGCTACCTTGCTGAGGCAGCTGTTCAAGAAAGGTCCTCGCCAGGTGTGGGTTAATGGTTATGATCAGGGCTAGACCGATGCACCGATAAAGTTGAAGGAGGTCGAGGAGTTATTCGTCATTATAGGATGGTTGAGTGCTCTTAGGGAGTTGTAGGTCCCTAGGAACTCGGTTCTCTGGTATGGCCATGAGATATCCCCCTCAACTTTGATGCCTAACCCATTCAAGAGGGATGATCAGTGGGTCAACATAGATGCTATCCCCAGGAATATACTGGAGCAAGATGCAAATGAAGTCGAGGAGGAATTAGTTCCTCACCCAAATGATGGCCAAAGAGCGGAAGTGGATGACTCTCTTACTCGGTGACCTATTCCTTATTAGGATTTGTTCAATTCAATCAATGTAACTCTTTGTACATGTAATGAAGTAATAAAATAATTATGTTTTGCGCGACTTGTCGACTAAACATGCGTTGTGTATTTTTTTACTACATTAATTTCTTATTCAATTATCTTGGGCTCTTCTTAGCTGACTAGATTTAATACAGGCAGAGTTGTTTTGTTGAGTGAGTATCCCCCCAGTCCTGTATGCTTATAAGATGCCATTCTGCCTCACTTTACCTTTTAACTTATTTCATCAAACATCTTTAGGCCTAAGTGTGGGAATGGCGAGGACACACCTAGTATTGGATGCTCTATTTGAGCAGGTTTTTTGAGCCAAACATTATTTGGCGACCAACTTTGGTTGGCTGAGCTGCCTAAGGATGCCCTGTAGGGCTTCATATATTGCCAGAGGAAATGCTATGAGGTTATTCGTGTTCGATGATGAAAACTCAAGGAGGGTAATACCCTGCTTTTATATGTTGATAATGGAGCTTATAGCTTGGAAAATGTACATGAATTATAAATTATAAAATCAACGCTTTGAAGAATGCCACTGCCAAATAATCTTTTACTATAATAAAAGATCGACACAGAAAACTAAAAGTAGAATTTCTTTAAATTAGTTGTGTTCCAAGTTCGAGGTATCTCCCTTCCCTCGAGTATTTCCAAGTGATAGGCTCCTTATAAATTGTCCCTTATCACCTTGAATGGTCCCTCCCAGTTTGGTCCTAGCTTGCCATCCGATGGTTTTATTGCTCTTCCAAGAACTTTCCTTAGGATGTAGTCCCCAACTTAGAATTCTCTTGGATTGACCTTCTTATTGTAGTGTTTTGCTAGCTATTATTGATAGCCTACTAGTTCACTAGAGCTAACTCCCTTCATTCCTCAGCTAGGTCATGTTCAACGAGTAATGATACATCATTCTGGACTTGGTCGATCGGAGTGGACCTTATGGTGGGGAGGCCGGATTCCAAGGGAATGATTGCCTCTATACCATATGTCACTACGAATGGGGTTTCCTCGATTTATTGATATGGGGTAATACGATAGGCCGATAGGATGTGTGGCAGCTCACTCACCCATGCCCTTTTGACTCGCTCCAATTATTTCTTCAATTCATCAATTACTGTTTTGTTGGAAGCTTCATCTTGTCCGTTGCTCTAAGGATATACCACCGAGATGAAATGGTGCCTGATCCTGTGGTCGTTATAAAAACCCTGAAAGAGGCCACTTTTGAACTCGGTTCTGTTGTCAGTGATGATGGTCTTAGGGATGGTGATAGTGTTATTCCATATGAACCTCATTATATCCGCATCTTTGATGTTTACTAGCGGATATGAAGAGGGCCTACGATGTCCATCCACCATTGGGCAAAAGGCCATAGTCTAGTAAGTGACTTTAGGTCACTGGCCGATTGATGAACCATAGGAGCGTGGAGTTGACATTTTTTGCACTTACGAGCATATATCCCAGAATCCTTCTTCATGTATAACCACCAGTAGCCTTCCTTCATTACTCGGGAAGCCATCGACCTGCCCCTATATGACTTCCATAGATTCCCTCATGGATATCGTGTATAATTTTCTCGACATCCTTTGGGTGAATGCATTGGAGGTAATTACTGGTGAAAGATCTCTTATACAGTTTTCCCTTAGGAGATAAGTGAAAGTGAGCAGCTTTGACTCTTATCTGATGAGCGACTTTCTTATCGTCTGATAGGGCACCATATTTCAAATAATCCCTTAGGGGGTCCATCCAGTTGGGGACTGATTCAATCTAGAGAACATGACCTGTGTGTTGGAGTTCGCCATTCTAGTAAAGTTCATTTCCAAGGCTAATAAAGACCCCAACCGTTTTACAATTCGACCTTGGAATGAATATTTAAATGTCGAACCATAAAAAATATCTTTACTGTCAAGAAAACCCAACGGATATAATTGTAATCCTTTCAAGCATAAATTTGGAGATCGTATTTTCACTCCTTTTATTCCCACCATCATGCTCCAAAAATATCAAAAGATTAGTCAAAGTTGAGACCAATAAGATGAAGAAATTCATTAAGCAATCGGAAGACCTTGTTCAACATATTTGTCTTATTCCTAACAAATTTAATAATTAAAAGAAAAACATAAGATACTCATTGCTATATTATTAATATTTGTTATGTTATGTGCCCCGAGCGGTGATGGCACCCAGGAGGAGAAAACTTTACTATAAAGTTAAAGGCGGGAATGGGGCACTTATATCCTGATCATCCACCTCCCCAGAGGTAAGGTTATTTGTTTGAGGTTGGACTTAATGACTTGCCCCTGGATGTAGTTTGACACCATGTTTTGGAGAATGCCCCTGGTTAGTGCGACTTTCATGTGGAAAAAGGGGGTTCCGCAGATTGTTTAGAGTCTCCACTTTGTTTTATATGAAAAAAAATAAAAAGGATTCGTCTCGCCCTTTTTGTTTAATCCTAAGGAAGGTTGAAAAGTATGAAGTTGTCCAGAGTTCCTTATTATGCGGGTTCGATAATCGCGTTACGAGTAGAACAGGTGTCAGGAACCCCATTTGTCGGTATGCTTCCTTAATTCAATGCTTATTATTGCTCTTTACATTAATTGATTACTTTTGGGTTGTTTTAGAATTTATTTAAAGACGTTATCTTGAGGGTTCCTTAAAATGTAGATAGGTCTTAGGTTAGAAAACAGTATAAGTGAGAGGTGTATGATTGTCACTTCAATAGGTGTAGGTACATAAAATTACTTGTTCATGACTTCATTATTATGTTTGTATAATGGGTGGCCGTCAATGTAGATGTGTGAGAAGGCTCAACTTTGAGATAGTTTGATATCTCAACTTAGCTTTGAGGAGAGATAGACAGGTGAGAGATAGATGCATCTCTATTGTGATTAGTGTATATGTGTTTGCACATTTATATGTAGGGATATGTTTAGGATGTACCTCTTTCATATAGTTTGATATCTCATTTTATTTACTTAGGTGTAATCGATGAAAATTGAGAGATGGTTGTTTCTCAATGAAGACAATATATCATGAGATATATTGTCTAGGCCCGAGATTGTAAGAAAGACTTGGTATTGTGCAAGCGTACCAAAGAGTACTTGGGATCAAAGCCTATGTAGTTCAGTTATACATGTCTTCTAACGTGATGTGTGTGAAAGTCTAGGACTTATCTTGGGAAGGGAGGACTACAGTATGGAATATCAACATGGGATTAAACCCTAAGATGTATGATATTGTCACATAACCTAATAACAGACGAGTGGTCTCTCTCCAGAAGGTATTGTCCTTCCGACTAGTTTGAAGTTGGATTAAGAAGTGGAGAGGTTAGATGAAGTATGCAATGTTATATTGCTGAGAAGTGAAGTAAAACACTAAATTTTGGCATTGGGGTGGACCAAGAGAAGTCAGGGGAGTTTAGAGTGGGGACCGATGCATCCTTAAGAAATAATATGTCGATAGATGTATTATGAGGCTTGGGCTTCACGAGCTTGACTGGGTATAGTGCCTACGTACCCAAGGAGACATGGGATCAATGATAGTTCTAACAAAAGGGGGTTAGATAATATATATACGGGGGTAGGACTAGAGATGGAATCATACCTAGGAGATAATACGCCGAGAGACATATTATGAGGCTTGGGCTTAACGAGATTGACTCAAGGAGACTTAGGATCAGATCTAACGTACTTTGAACAAAAAGGGGTATATTTATATGTGTTGGCTAGGGGATACCAGATATACAAGGTACAACAGTGGGGTATTTATGGGGCCTAGTCCCTTTTGCATTTTCGTTGTGCTGGATTGATAAATTTATATGTTAGGAAAATGCGTTAACAAATGCTGAAGCTTCAAAAAGCATTTGTATGAAAAAGCATATTTAAGGTCCTGCTGCCTTAACGGTCTTAGTTCTTTCAAAGGCATGGTGAGAGTAGCCAGATTTAGACTTTAACCTATAATGTTTTAGGCTGAAATAACACAACCATTTTCCTAAGAAATTATTTTGAATAGTATGTTTTCATGTTGATGTATTTTAATCATGTTACTTGACTAGTATTTATTTAACATATGATCATGTCAATACAATACAAAAATAGAGGTGATATGTTAGAATCTAGCCTTTTAAAATATAAAGGCTGTAAATTACATACACGGTCCCCTAAACGGGGGCGGGCTAAAGAAGATAAAAAAGTATGTATAGTTTATCATATTATATATATGTGGGCATTGACCAACAATTTGTGCAGCGATTCTTTACCTTTGAGACGAAAGCAGACTTTTTTCCTAGTGTGGTGTCCCCTTTGTGAGGTATTTTAGTTGAGCGTAGATTCGTTTAGAAGTGATGGGTTTTATGGATGTTTTGTATAAGTTCAACTTAGTTTATTTCTTAGAGGTGGGTTTTCAAAGGTACGAACCTCTTGTTGGGACTCGAAAGTGACTTCGTGGAAGTACAAGCTTTCCATGAGGGAAAATTTGCTCTGTAAGTATGAACTTCTTTGTGACTTGCATAATGAACTCGAGTATCTATAATTCTTGGGGAGAAGAAGTTAAGAGAATTGTATCTAGGTCGGGTTTTGGGATGCTTTGAAATGGTGGGTGGAAAAAATTATTTATTGGGGCCTGGTATAGTCAGTTAAACATTTAAAACTGTAAAACCCCGTGCAATCAGAACAACGGGGTGGCTAGATGCCGCCGTCAAATTATGCCGAGCGTCACTCATAAAATATCATTCTTAGCATGTGACATATATGAGACATATAAATTTTATTCAACAAGGTAATAATTATTCAATCCCAATAAATAATAATCAACAATGTGATATAAAATCCATCACCATGCTTGCTGATGTAAAAAATTAGAATATCTCTAATTAATCAATAACAGATAAAATAAATGAGACAAAATATTTTTAAAGTGGTTCAGCCTTTAAAGAATGGCTTAGGTCCACTATTTTTATTATTGTTGAATGTTTGCTTGGAATTCTCGATAATGGATTTACCAAGAAATTTCGAGTCCCCTTCTAATGAGGAGGTTACAATGCATTTATAGCCTTGAGGCTGTACAAATGAAAGGACAATGCGCTGTTATCTAGTAGACTAGTACATCTGTATGATAATAATGAGCATTTAATGAGCAGTTGTCTCCTTGATTCTCTTGAGTTGGATGCGTTGTATGCTATGTAACTCGGACCGCTTAAGCTGATCGGACCGCCTAAGTTGCTCAACATGTTTGAGTTTCTCGGGGCCCCTGAGTTGTTCGATGATCTTGAGTTGCTCAATAGAAGTCTATATAATTGCCACGTTGGCAGACACGTGTCTGTAAGTGAGTGGTCCATGTCAGCGGACTAAATTTGGTATGAACGGAAGCCGCCAATGTTTCATAATTTGATGTTGAAGAAAAGTATAGAACATTCTTCTTGAAAACTCCATAGATTATTGGTTTATATGGTTTTTATGAACGCATTCGTTGTATATAATTCCATTTTAAGTGCACAGTATCGGGCCTCATAAATATTTTGAATTTTGACGACCGCTTCGATATTTGTGTTCCTTTTCTTCCTTTAGCCGCCGGATACACAAACGTCCTCCTTTGTAATTATTGCTTATCTCTGTTCCCAAGGTAAAGTATTTAAGCGCGTCCGAAATCCTATCATTTTTTCACTTTTCAAATCTGTATCTTTGAACTCTTCATTTCTTCTCTATCTTGTGCCTTCATTCCTTCCATTGTTCGTTGTCAACTGATTCACTTTTTTTTTATGTAAGATTTTCTTCCCTCTCTTTTATTTACTTTGTTCATCATGGTTTACCTTGTTGAATCGCTTGACAAATGTCGTTCTAAATTTTCAATTCCTTCATGGGTCATTTTGGAAGAACTTTCTGAACCTTTTAACTATTTTTCTTTGGCTGAGGGACATTGGCTCCCAAGTCTCTTTGTGGCTGAATGTGGATTTTCTTTCCCTCCAAATCCCTTATGTTTGGAGTTCTGTCAATATTTTGATGTTGTGCCTGCAAAAATTGCTCCAAATACCTAGAGGATAGTTAATGGCGTTCATAGATTGAACCAACTTCATGGAACCCATTTAGGAATCCCGAAGATTATGTACTATTATAGATGGGTTGTCACTGATTCCACATTCTATTTAAAGACTAGGTTTTTTAGTAGGGCTTTAGTTGTTAATCTTCCAGATGCCAATAGGGACAATTCTGATCATGGGGTTGTTATGAAAAATTGGCAACACGCTACATTCAATGGAGATGTTGTATATCAAGGTCCTAGGTGTCCCCCTTATGGCAATGGAATAGTTTTTTTTTTTAAATCTTTTTTTCTTTATGTTTGATAAAACGTTTCACTGACATTTGTTTTTGTTCATTATAGTTGACAGTAAAAGAAAACCTCCAAAAGAAGCTGACGTTAATTTGAAGCATTTAAAACTTATCTAGAGTTTGCACCAATCTGTTGCTGAGGAACATATTAGTTCTGCTTCTTATTTATTGGAATACAAGAGCTATACTTCATCCTTCACTACTCGTCCAGTGGTGGTTGACATTGACCAAGTACCAGCTTCTGAAACTGGTGTGGAAGGTTCCTCCTCTGAATCGAATATTCCCATCAGTAACCTAATGAAGAGAAGAAGAGCTCCTGCCTTCTTTGACAAATCAGACTCTGCCACTGTGGAGGCAAAGAAAAATAAATAGGATATTCTTGAGGAAAGGATAAGAAACATTGATGCAGCCCCTCCTGTTGCTACCAAGAAAGTTATTGAGAAGCCCCTTGTGGCTCCTAGCAAGGTTGTGGTTATCTCTCCTCCTAGTGAGGTTATTTTCATATCACCAACCAAGACAACCTCTTTGGTTGAAAATATTCCTGCTCCTCCGAGGAGGTTAAAGAAAAGTTCCTCTGAGACACCCGCTGAACCTATCTCTCAGCCTTTAAATGATGAAAGTGGCATTCCATCTTTTGTTGTTCCGAGCTCCGCTATGATCTTGGTAAAATCCTGGACTGTCCCAGAAGTCCAAGGTATTGAAGATTCCCTTTCTCGTGAGAGAATCACTACTCTTGCTGCTTAACACATTGCCTCAATAAGTATTATTAATTTGAGTCATTCACTTTCTAATATTATGTTTATATGTTGATTTGATGTTATTTGTTTTTTCATCTGGTGACGTGTTTCAATAGCATCATGAAGAAGGATGAAGCTATTAAAGCTATAAGCTCCTTGGGAGGTGTAGAGGAAGATTTTGTTGGTCTGACTCAGTCCTTAAATGATTCTCGTCAAAAATACGAAGAAGATAAGGTTGCTTGGGAGAAGCAACTCAAGTCCATTGAGCTGGACAAGAATCAAGCTGAGAACGCCTCCCAGGAGTTGGAGAAGAAATTGAAAGAGTCTGAGCAGAGAAATAAAGTTTTTGAACAAATCAACAAGGAGCTGGAAGTTAAGATCAAATCTGCTGAAGAGGAAGTTATTAGGCTTCAAGATGTTGGATGCCAAAAAATGGAAATGGAGGAGAAGTTGAAGGTTGTCGAGGAGCTCCTTAGGGAAAGGACCTCCTCGGAGAAAGAAAAGAGGAAAAAGGATATTAAAATATCGTTCAGTGCTGGTTGGGATAAAGGCTGGAGTAAGGGCCTGGCTGCCATGACTTCGCAAATGGATTATGCTAGCCTTAAGTAATTTAGGGATGGATGGGTGGATGCTTTGACAGAGATGAAAGTTGCTGAGAATTTAGAATTGTTCCAGCAACACATTCATTTCCCTCCTCCCTCTCCTGGAGAAGAAGAAGAGGATGAAGCTGCCTCAAACGAATCTTCTATGAAGATTAGAGATCAGGTTCCTGTTATTCAGCCTTCCTCTGAGCAACTCTAACCATCCATTACTTCTGTCGAGCAGATAATCTTGTCCTCCGAGCAACCAGTCTCTTCCTCGAAACATTCTGATGAAATTATAGGAAACAAAGAGAAGGTGTAGAGTAGTTTTGGTGATTATTTTGTTATTATTGAATGTAATCTCAGAATTTGTATTTTTTTTATGATGAAATAAAATTCAAACTTTTGGTTGTTCATCTTGACTACTTTCTACTTGCTCTGTTTGCATTCTTATTGATCTTTTCTATTTCTTATCTTTGCTAGTTTATGGCCAGGATGGAGCTTTTATCAGCTCATGACACAGAATTCATAAGGAAATGCAATGACTACTTCAAAGCTGGTCATGCAGATATAAATGAAGCTCAAATCATTGATATCCTTGGTTTAGATACTTATGAATGAGCAATTGAAGCTTACCAGTATCTCAAGTGTTTGCTCGATCGTGCAGTTGCCAATAATGTGGCATACTATGAGATGATCGAGGATCTCCAAGGAACTATAGAGGAACTCCAGTATCAGTACAAAGATTCCTCCACACTTTTGCACCAAGGGTACGAGAAGAAATATTAGCAGTTAAGTGCTGAAAAAGGATATGATAAATTCATCTCTGCTTACGAGAAGAAAGAGAGCGTTCTAAAGCTTGAGGTTGAAGAGCATAGGCATATCGCCAAGTTGCTGAAGAAAGAGAACATTGCCTTGCAAGAGGAGGTAAAACAACTCAAGCCTGATGCGTCTTCCTCGGAAGCCTTGGTCCCTGTCAATGATGAAGGTTTTTCTTTTTTAGAGGTAGAAAATGCCAACTTGCGAGATGAGTTAGAAACTTTGAAAAGAGCTGGACCCTCCACTTCTACTCGTGGACGAGCAAGATCTTCTTTTAGGGGATGAGCAAGGGATGGTCGAATTTCTATTGAAGAAGAAAGAACCCAAGGGGCCTTGGAGAATCAGTCATTTCAGTTGGTAGAGAAGAACCAAGCCTTAGCAGAGATGTCCAAGAAAATTCTGAACTTCAGCGAGCAACTTTCTACCCAGAGTTCTGCTTTGGAGAATAAGAAAATTTTGGTGAAGAACCTCCATGGGCAACTGGAGAGATTAACTTACCAATTCCATAAACAACCCATAGAGTTTTGGATGGCTGGTTACAATGAATCCCTCTACCATCTTGATGATCTAATCCAGCAATCAAAGCACGAGGGATACAAGCAAGGATGGTTGAATGCATTGTGTGTCCTAAAAGTTGAGCAGGGCACTACTTATGGGATTACTATGACCCTAGATTTCTTGAGTTACCCGTGCCTCCTTTTAAGATCAACATTAGTTGGATTCCTACTCGGGCAATTCCTTAGTGCTTGATCTCCAAGTATCTTAGCGACTACAGTCTTCATGCCAACTTCGAGATATCTCGTCCAGAACATTTACTTGATCATCCATTTGTAATGAATGTTAGAATGCTGAGAGATGTAAATTTCATAAACTCTCCTTATGCCTTAGATGATCCTCCTGCTGGAGTAGAACCTATTTCAAAGGCAGAAGGAAAAAAAATAGAATAGGATTTTTATGTAATGACTTTTTGATTTAAATGAAGAATTTTTTAGTCTTTTGCTATTTTACTTTCTTTTAAGTATCTTGCAGAATGTCTTTGTTTGTGAATATATGCATATTTTGATGTGTCCATTCTGTTTTATTTTTTTATTATAGCGACTTATCACTCTTTGATCCCAAGCAATGAAATAATTTTCATCCCATGATTCTTCTTAGTTTAACCAACCAGAGTTGATTGTAAATTGATTTGCCGACCAACCAAAGTTGGTGGAGATTTGTTCCCGACTAACCGTAGTTGGAGGAGATTAATATCCGGCCAACCGGAGTTGGAGGAAATTGGTTCCCGACCAACCGGAGTTGGAGGAGATTATTATCCGACCAACCGGAGTTGGAGGAGATTGGTTCCCGACCAACCGGAGTTGGAGGGGATTAACATCCGACCAACCAGAGTTGGAGGAAATTGATATCCAGACAATCGGAGTTGGAGGAAATTGGTTCTCGACCAACCGGAGTTGGAGGAGATTATTATCCGACCAACCGGAGTTGGAGGAAATTGGTTACCAACCAACCGAAGTTGGAGGAAATTATTATCCGACCAACCGAAGTTGGAGGAAATTGGTTCCCGACCAACCGGAGTTGGAGGAGATTATTAACTGACGAACCGAAGTTGGAGGAAATTGGTTCCCGACCAACCGGAGTTGGAGACGATTGATATCCGACCAACCAGAGTTGGAGGAAATTGGTTCCCGACCAATCAAAGTTGGAGGAGATTATTATCCGACCAATCAGAGTTGGAGGAAATTGGTTCCCGACCAACCGGAGTTGGAGGAGATTATTATCCGACCAACTGGAGTTGGAGGAGATTGATATCCGACCAACCGGAGTTGGAGGAAATTGGTTCCTGACCAATCGGGGTTGGAGGAGATTGATTCTGAACTTGATGCATAGTGTGTAGCACTAATACTCTGAAAAATTTCAACAAAAAGAGAGAATTGGGTAAAACATTCCACATTTTATTCATACTGATGAAAATTGCATTACATAGGAATTCCAACTACTGGTAATACTTGCGTAGATGCTCTACATTCCATGCATTCTTGAATTCTTCTCCTTCCAATGTTTCAATCCTATATGTCCTTGGACAAACAACTCTTGTAACTCTGTAGGGTCCATGCCAGTTGGCTTCCAGTTTGTTGTGCTTTTTAATTACTTTATTTAGCACATAGTACCCTTTCTTCAAATCACACTTCTTTACCCTCTTGTTATGGAACAGAGTCGTTCGTTGTTGGTATGCAGCATTCTTGATTGCTGCTTCTTCTCTAACTTCTTCGAGTATATCCAGATATAATCACCTCATTAAGTCACTGATAGGATAATTGAAATTCAATACTCTATGTGTAGGTAGACCCAATTCAACAGGTATAACAACTTCACTTCCAAATGCCAGCATGTATGGAGACTCTCCTGTTGCTGCTCGTGGTGTTGTACGATAAGCCCAGAACATATAATGTAGCTCGTTAATCAAATTTCCCTGTGCAGCATCTAGTCGTTTCTTCAAATCATTCAGCAGCGTTCTATTTATCACTTCAGTTTGCCCATTGCTTTGGGGATGTCCTAGTGCAGAGTGGATCTTCATTACATTGGATTGATGACAATACAAAGCAAACTCCTTGTTATCGAACTGAGTTCCATGGTCTGTAATGAATTCATGGGGAAGACCATATCTACAAATGATATTCTTCCAAATAAATTGATATACCTTATCATATGTCATATCAATAAGAGGCTCAACCTCCACCCATTTAGTAAAATAATCCATAGCAACCATGAGGTATTTAAATCTTCCTCGAGTTGTTAGATGTGGCTCGACTAAGTCTATTCCCCACATGGTGAATGGCCAAGGAGACGTGATGGGTGTTTAACAATGCTTGGGGAGTTCTTAGAATAGAGGAGAAGCATTGACATTTATCACATTTCTTGGCATAAGCTACACAATCATCTCTCATTGTCGGCCAGTAATACCCCTGCGTTGTTATCCTTTGTAAAAGCGTCTGACCTGCTATATGGGCTCCACAAGACCCCTCAAGAACCTCTTCGATCAAATCTTTCACTTCAGAGGGATGGACACATCTTTGTAGCCCTGCTATAATACCTCGTCTATATAAAATGCAATTGGTCAGTACATAATGAGAAGCTTTAAACTTTACTTTCTTGGCTGCGAGTTTATCAGATGGTAAAGCCCCCTTATCAATATAGGCCCTGATGGCATCCATCCAAGATGGTTCCAAGTCGAGAGCAATGAAGTTCACCATTAAGTCTTCGTCAATGCTCCAACTAGCCAAGATTTCTATTGGGATTGTTCTTCATAGCTTGGTGCGTGTGGCTGAGGCTAACCGAGCTAAGGCATCTGCTCTTGCATTCTACAACCTTGGTATTCTAATCAATTGTACTGCATTAAAACTTGATACAATTTCCAATGCATTCGCATGATACTGGATTATTAATTCTCCTTTTTCTGCATACACCACCAACATTTGATTTACGATCAACTGTGAGTCACTGGATACAACGACCTGCTCTGCTTTCATAGTTTTAGCCAAACTGAGACCCATAATCATAGCTTTATATTCAGCCTCATTATTATAAGCCTTAAATTAAAAACGCAGAGCATACTCCACATCCATCTCATCCGGATTGTTTAAAACAGTCCCTGCTCCACTGCCTGTAGTGCAAGAAGAGCCATCTACATACAAATTCCACACAGGTATCTCATTATCAAACTCTTAGTCAGACAGAGTTCCACGGTGGAATATTCGATGCTTCCATTTATTCTCCTCCAGCGCTTCTCATTGCTCGTCCACCGATGTAAGTTGGTCGGGGTTTAAATTTGATGATCCTGTAACATCCACAGGTTGGTACATATTCAATTCTTGCTCGTCGGGGGTATACTCCTGAGTAAACACTACGATAAAATTTGCTACCGCCTGCCCCTTGAATAATGATCTAGGCTCATAAATTTTATCATATTCCCCCAGTTCTACTGCCCAATACATCAACCTTCCTGATTTCTCTGGTTTGTGTAGAGCTTGCCTTAAGGGCATATCTGTATACATAACTATTGTATGAGCTTGGAAGTATGGTCTCATCCTTCTGCTTGCTTCAATCAGTGGTAGTGCCAACTTTTCTAGTCGTGGAAATATGATTTCTGCTCCTCAGAAAGCTTTGTTGGTATAATAGACTGGTTTTTGTACTCCATTCTCCAATCTGATTAATGCCGAGCTAACTGCATTCTCTGATACTGCCAGATACAAGTATAATCTTTCTCCCGTCAATAGTCTGGACAATAATGGAGGTGTCCCCAGATATTTCTTCAATTCTTGAAAGGCCTCCTCACATTCATCATTCCACTCAAATGTTTTTCGGAGTGTTTTAAAGAATGGGAGACATCTATCAGTTGCTCGTGACACAAATTTATTAAGTGTTGCAACTCGCCCTGTGAGACTTTGCACTTCCATCTTTGTAGTTGGAGATCTTAGCCCCAATAGAGCCTTGATCTTTTCAGGGTTCGCTTCAATACCTCATTGGTTGATAATATACCCGAGAAACTTGCCTTCCCATACTCTGAATATGCATTTGGTAGGATTCAGCTTCATTTGATATTTCTCTAGGTTATCAAAGGTCTGACCTAAGTCAATTAGATGATCAGCAGCTTTCTTGCTCTTCGTAAGCATGTCATCAATATAAACCTTCATGTTATGACTGATTTTCTCTGCAAACACCTTATTCATCAGCCGCTGATATGTGGCAACTGCATTTTTAAGTCCAAAAGGCATAACATTATAACAATAAGTTCCCCTTGGGGTGATAAAAGAGGTACACTCCCTGTCCTCAGGCTTCATCTTAATTTGATTGTAACCAGAATAAGCATCCATGAAACTCAATAATTCGTTCCCCGAGGTAGCATCCACCAGTTGATCGATTCGGGGCAAAGGAAAATGATCCTTTGGGCATGCCTTATTAAGATCAGTGAAGTGTACACACATCCTCCACTTGTTGTTTTTCTTCTTTACCATCACCATATTTTCTAGCCAATCAAGATATTTGACATCTTGAATAAAAGAGGCTTTTTGTAGCTTCTTTACTTCCTCCTGTATAGCTTGATTCTTCTCAGGACTGAACACTCTTCTTCACTGCTTCACTGGCTTAATTTATTTGTTCACATTGAGCTCGTGACACAAGAAATTAGGATATATTCCTGGCATGTCTTCATGACTCCATGCAAAAGTCTACTTTCTGCATCTTAGAAATGCTATCAGTTCTTGTTTTATTGATACATCCAATGACGCATTAATTTTATTTGTTCTTTCTGGATGCTCGTCGTCCAGAATGACATTCTCGATAGCTTCCATGACCTGTACCTCCACGAGTTGAGACTCATCTCTAGGGACTGATGTTTCAATCTATGCATATCTTATCTCATCTACTTGATAGGTGATAGTCTTTTTCCTAGATTCTTCACGCTCCTCTTGCTCAGCAGATGAATAGTAGCATTCTCGAGCTACTTTCTGATCGCCTTTCATAACTCCCACCCCAAAATTGGTTGGTAATTTTAAACATTGATGCACAGTAAATGGTATTTCTTCGAACTTCTTTAGGCCTACTCTTCCCATGATGATGTTATAAGATGATTGGACGTTTTTATCCATTACAAAAAAGCGTACTCTTTTTGTTTGACAAGCAGGCCATGTACCGATAAGCATATCCAACTTGATTGAGTGGAAAAACCTTTTTACCGGTAAAACCAAGGAGGGGCCTATGATATGGTTCTAACTGGGCCAGCTTCAGATTCAAACTATCAAAGCATGGATAGAACATGATATCTGTCGAGCTACCATTATCCACCAGTACTCGTGAAATCACAACTTCTTTCATTCTCATCTTGATTACCAATGGGTCATCATGAGGATATAGTACACCTGACAAGTCGTTCTTAGAGAAACCAATGACCAACTTATCTTTATTTACCTTCCTTGGGCGATCATCTTCAGCTAGATTTATTCACTGAATGTACGAGCAAGCTTGAGCCTCATTGAGGTAAGCTTTTCTCTCTATAGTCATGTCTCCACCTCCTGCATCTCCACCTGTAATAACATTACATTCAAATGATCCAAAATGGATTGAAAATACCTCATGCTCTGGCTGTTTTGGTCTTTTGGGGAGATCGGGGTCATCTTGATCATCTTTTGGGTCTTCTTCATGACTTCTCTTATTGTACTCTTTTGCTCGTCGAGGAGATCTAGACCTCTGTCTGGCTCGGTCATTGACCTTTCCACCATTTCGGTGATCCACATACTTGGTCAATTTTCCCCGCCTGATGAGATCTTTAATTTCATTTTGGAGAGCTATGCAGTTTTTGGTAGTGTGACCATGGTCCTTATGGGACTCGTGATATTTGGATTTATTCCTCTTGTCAGTATCTGCCTTCATTTTTTCAGGCCAGTTTAGCTCCTCGTTGTTCTTGATTTCTTCTAGAATGTGGTTTATATCTACCTTTATAGGAGTATAGTTTCCAAATTTCTTCAATCGTTCCAATGCTTGTTTTGCTTTTAATTGCTTGTTGCCACCATTGTTCTTATGCTCCTTCTTCTCAACCTTATCCGCCTCAACTTTGGTCTCCTTAGTGTCCATATTCTTCTTCGCAGCCATAGCTTCCTCGGCGTTCATAATCTTGGTTGCCTTTGCCATTAGTTCTGCCGTGGTTCTGGGAAGGTCTTTGGCCAGAGTGTAGTACAATTTATCTGGCAACAGTGCACTCATCAGAGCAGTAATTGTTGTCTTCTCCTCGTAATCAATTACTTCGAGTTTCTCGTTATTGAAATGAGTAATGTAATCCATGGTGCTTTCATATGCCTTTTGTCTAACACTTAATAAGTGAGCTACTCATTTGACTAGTTTTGCTCCGAAACATAAGTTCCCAACAAAGAGCTCTGCCAGTTAAAAGAAAGTCGTGATCTTTCCCCAAGGAAGATTGTTGTACCATATTTGAGCAGATCTAGTAAGAGTTCCTGAAAATGCCCTGCATCTCATCTCATCTGGAACTGCATAGATATCAGCAGCAGCTTGGTATTGTTCTATATGGAGGATAGGGTCAGTTTTTCCATTATATTTAGGCGTTACCATTGGAGCTTTGAATTTTGATGGTGTTGGAAAATCCACAATCGCCTGTACAAAGGGTGTCCCTTGAACAAAAGTCATTTGTAAAGGATTCTTAGCCTTAGCCATTTCCCCTAATATGTCTTCCAACCTATGAATAGAGCCCTTCCATGCATCATTTCCTTCCTCGGGCCTATTGGTTCGAGCAATTGATCATGTTGAATTTGCTTCTTGGGATCTTTCATTATGAGCAGTTGGTCGTGATTGGGAAGAGCCTTCCCTTTGGTCGGATGGTCATGGAGAGTTCCTTGACGCAATCCTAGGAGGGCTTCTATTCCTCCTAGGGACCAAATGATCAAAAGGAGAGATTCTACTCAATCTTTATAGAGCACTTGTTGTTTCTGGAGAGAGAGATATGTTTCACTGAGAGTCTATTGCTCGTACTGAGGAAGTCCGACCAGGTTGATAAGAAGGATCTTTAGATCTCTCAGTACGATATGAATCGGTGCGTCTGGATCGAGATTCCTCTGGGAATAATGTTCACCTAGTTCGCGAAGAATATAACTGAGTATTTCTCTGGATGCTTCGTTGTCCTGACTAGGCCGGTGCTCCACCCTGGATAGTTTGCATGAGTTGTCGCATGGTCTTTTGCATGGTCGTCTAGACCTGGGCCAAATTAGCGATTATACCAGCCAGATCTTGGACATTTAGAGGAGTAGATGGAGGATTTGGAGGGATCCCAACGTTTTGATTGCTGGATTTCGGATGATCAGCCATTGATGATGAATTGTTCTGGTGAAAAATGATAATTACAGTCGACTTCCCATAGACGGCGCCAATCTGTTGATGTAAAAAATTATATTATCTCTAATTAATCAATCACGGATAAAATAAATGACACAAAAGATTTTTCAAGTGGTTCAGCCTTGAAAGAATGTCCTACGTCCACTGTTTTTGTTATTGCTGAATGTTTGCTTGGAATTCTCAATAATAGATTTACCAAGAAATTTCGATTCCCCTTCTAATGAGGAGGTTACAATGTATTTATAGCCTTAAGGCTGTACAAATGAAAGGACAATGCGCTGTTATCTAGTAGACTAGTACATCTGTATGATAATAATGAGCATTTAATGAGCAGTCGTCTCCTTGATTCTCTTGAGTTGGATGCGCTGTACGCTATGTAACTCAGATCGCTTAAGCTGATTGGACCGCCTAAGTTGCTCGACATGCTTGAGTTTCTCGGGGCCCCTGAGTTGCTCGGGGCTCCTTAGTTGCTCGGTGATCTTGAGTTGCTCGGTGATCTTGAGTTTCTCAATAGAAGTATATATAATTGCCACGTTGGCAGACACGTGTCTGTAAGTGAGTGGTCCATATCAGCGAACTAAATTTGGTATCAACAATGCTAATCTCCAATAATATCCAAATCTCAAATTAAATAAAAACTCCAATAAACTGAATCCATAATGAAATATTTGATAAAACCGTAACAACTGTGGAACCGAATGGCCCACCAAATCCATAACTGAGTCTCAAAATAAATGCAAAGGAATGGAAAACTAAACTAAACTACTAATCATAAAATAAATACTCCATCTTCACCGCCAAGATAAATCTTCAAATACTCCTATGTAGCTAGTCTAGCACTACTACCGGGAAAATATTAGTCAGTGCACAGGGTCAGAGCCCCAAACATGAATACTGGCTACCGCCTCCAGTTAGGGTTCGTGAGCCCAAACAATAGCATTATACATGATAAATACCACAATAGAATACTTTAAATTAAGACGAGATAATTAATAATGGTCCGAGTAAAATAAACAACATATGCTAACGCACAAAACTACTATCCAGTGTCCAAGTCCAATTATCCGATTTCCAATAATATCATTTAATCAATTTACTTTACTTTATTATTTTACTCATTTTATTTTTATCAGGCGTGGTGCTCCCGCATATAAATATTACTCCATTTTAGTAGTTGGATTCTCACATGTTCTACCCCACACCCTTGCCCTCACTATGGTTAGTCAATCTACTATACTATCACCTCTGCACACACTCACCTGATAATTAGTGGGAGTCCCACTACTAAAATGGAGTAAGATTTATATGCGGGAGTACCGTGCCTGATAATAATAAAATGAGTAAACTAATAAACTTCAGTAAATTAATTAAATGATATTATTGGAAATTGGATAGTTTGACTTGGACTTTGGATAGTAGTTTCGTGCATTAGCATATGCTGTTTATTTTACTAGCATCATTATTAATTATCTCATCATAACTTAAAATATTATATTATGATATTTATCATGTATAATCCTTTTGTCTCGGTTCACAGACCCTAACTGGATGGAGTAGCGATATTCATGCTCGGGGCTTTGACCCTGTGCATTGACTAACATTTTTTGGGTAGTAATGATTGAGTAGCTGCGTAAGATAATTTGGGTATTTATCTTGGAGGTGAAGTTGGAGTATATATTTTATGCTTAGTAGTTTAGTTTAGTTTTCCATTCCTTCGCATTTATTTTGAGACTGAGTTATGGATTTGGTGGGCCATTCGGTTCCAAAGTTGTTACGGTTTTATTCAGATATTTCATTATGGTTTCAGTTTATTTGGTGCTTTTATTTAATTTGATATTTGGATATTATTGGGGATTAGCATGGTGATGGATTTTATATCGCATTGATGATTATTATTTATTGGGATTGATTTAATCATTACTTTGTTAAATAAATTTTATATGTCTCATATATGTCACATATTAAGAATGATATTTTATTACTGACGCTCGACGTTGTTTGGCGTCGGTGGCTGGCCAGCCCGTTGTTCAGATTGTGCGGGGTGTTACAAAAACCCTCAATTTTGGGTAAGTGACACATGTAAATTTGAGATTTGATATTCAAATATGTTATAATGATTACTTTTAATTATCTGAGGGGAGCAGGTTAACCGATCGGTTAACTATTTGGGGGGCGTTAACCAATCGGTTAATGATCCCAAAGATCTTATTTTCTTGTTATTTTAATGGTTTATTTGATATTCTACTATTTTCACTTTGTCTTGGTATATATTGGTTCTTGGTGTTTTTAGCACTTCAAACTTTAGTGTAGGTTTCGAAAGTTGGTATTTTTATGAGTTCTTTTGGGGTTCGTGCTCGGGATTTCTATGGGATGGGATGAAGTGTATTCGAACCTTGATTGTTCATCTAGGTGTCCATAGAGGTGATCGACTAAGAGTGTGCACATGCGGACACACTCCATCAAAATTGAAAGGAATCAAAAAATTATTTTGCTTATTTTGGAAGGGATATGGGGTCTATGGATGATAGTTTGAAAGTTTTGTGAGAAAAGTGGCAATTTTTTCAAGAGACGTGAGGTTAATCGATCGGTTAAGGTTGGGATGTGAATAGTTAAACAATCGATTAATTACGTGTGCATGGTTGACTGGTCGGTTAAAAATTCTGATATGACAAACCTATTAAATCCTTTTGAGTTTTGTAATTTGGAAAAAGTAACTCCTTACCATATTTAATAACTCTTTCTCTCGTATTGCCATCATTGGAATTTACTCGGTACCTACGTTTTTTATCTTTGTTAGTCTTCTCTTGTGAGATCACGGACCACAGGAGTGGTTTGATCTTTGGGATGACAGATGACCCTTTTCTTTTATTTTTGTTCGCAAGTCTTCCTGTAGGCACATAATTTTCTTCTTTTATACCACTCACTCCGGTGATCGTAAAGGAAACTATATCACTCACATTGGGTCATGTTGCTATCTCTCATCCCAGGGTGGGTTATTGTATGATCCCAGTCTTACGATTGGCATTTGCGGTGGTTTCTCACGATGAGGACTAGTTTGTCCATATTCCTTAGTGGGATGTGACTTGTTACATGTTGGAACCGACTTTGGATCCTGGCCTCCTTTTGAATGACATGAGTTTTCTTCTTAATTATTATATATTTTTTAGTGTCCCTTTACTTTTTGATGTTTTGAGTGAGTTTTCGTGTGTTTTGTCTTTTTCACCAGGAATTGGTTGACGCTGCCCAGATAAGGGGAATCCGCACGCACTGGTAATATGTTCATCTAGAAATAAGAAAAAATTATTTCTGAGGTCCCATGAGATGTCGTGACCGATTATTTGCGTTTGTCTAGGGAACTTTCTTAGCATCTATACGGATTTGGTCCTACAATTGGTACCTCCCCTTCAGAGGTAAGTTTTAGGGTGCCACGCTCGAGGGTTGAGAGTGGAATTTATGTTGATGGTCATTCGATAAAGATGTCTCGTATCTGTTGGATGGGTGGTGACTATGTATTTGGTGGATCTTTTATACGGGATCTGATGTAACCTCCTAAAAAGACGTCCTTTGTGGTGTTTTGGGTTTATTGGGTATACTTTAGGGCATGCAAGTAGTATATTCCTCTAGGAGGAACACGAGGAATCCCCGATACATCTTTAGTCTTATATAAAGATTCTCTCTTTATACATTATGATATAGAAATAATGACCCTTTTTATAGGGTTTGATATTGTGCATTCTGTATTTTTTATTTTCCTTAATTTATGCATAACTGATGTAAATATGGACAAAACTGGGTCGAAGCTCTTTTGTGAAAAATGGTGATGAAATAAAATATAGACAACATAATAATATGAGGAGAAATAAAGTGAGCCTAAGCTCTTTATATTAGAACAGTGATGACACATTTACATACATCTTTATGTGACATAATAGTAAAACTAAAGAAAAAGTAGAAAAAGGTAAAATAATAAAATAAAGAATAAAAGGTGGAAACAAAAATTCCCCATCTTTTTGAGATTTTTCTTTTTAGAAGAGAAACAACTCTATTTATTTGATGGCGAGACACTTTGTTTGAACGAATGTCGAAGTCGAAGAGGTAAGTCCCCCTTTTTCTTCTATCTCTGATAGGATGAGAGCATTTTGACGTAGATTTTTTTTTTAATTTGAAGTGTCATCCTCCAATCAAGAATAGTGTGCCATTTTATGGGAAACCCTTAGTGAGACTTTTTGTCTCAATCTTTATCCTGGGTTGTGGGGTGTTTCAGAGTAGGACCGTATTATTTTGTTGTTCCTTTATTTTCAGGGAAAAATTGTATAGGACTAGTGTATTTTCCACTTTGTGGATTTTTTTCATGGTATTAGCCTTTATGTGTAGTTTATATAATGATGACCCTGTGGAGTCTTTAAAATTTCTTAGAACGCTGTTTGTTACTTGACGTTTCAGTGTATTAAAATCCTACCAACTCTTTGGGAGTGATGTCACAACGACCATTGATAGGATTTTCCCATAACATGGGTTTTTTTGTGTTTATTTAGACAGGGACCAAACTGATATCTCGAGTTGCCTATGTATATCCGATTTAAAGACAATGGGGTGTTCCTAAATGTATGCGATAAAAATATTATGGAGAATTAGTTCTACATATTTCTCCCTAAATAAAGAAGATGGTGGGGGTTAAATAATCCTAACTGACTTCAATTAAAAGGTTTGTGGATCAAGTGGAATTCTTGGTGTAGGGATGAAGAATGTGTATGGGATTGCATAGTCTTACCTTCCCATTACGATTGTTTGTCTTTGCATTCAATTGGTCTATTATTTTTTCACCATGGGTGGTCCTAAGAAAATAATTTATTCAATCAATAGATATTTAAAGGTTCAAAAAATGTAACTCCATCGAGATCAGGTAAGGTAGCCACTCGGATAGAATTTATTATGTTGACTAGATAGGGTCCTCCCCAGTCAGGTAAAAACTTACCTCTAGGAATTCAAACAAGGTTGAGATTTTAATCTAGGAATGGGTCGCCCTCTTGTATGTTTACCCTCTTTACTAGTTTATTTGATTCCCAAGAGATACATTGTTATTAGCCTTGGTTGTGGTAAGATGATTTTAGTCCCCTATCATTAAGGAGAGATAGTTCGTTATGGAAAGCTTGTACCCAGTCAGTTTCACCTACCTGTCTTTTGAGCATGACCCTTAGCTAAGATACCTCAATTTCAATGGGTAGGATAGCTTCCAACCCATAAACCTGAATAGGGGGTGTCCTCGATGGATTTTTTCTCTGTCGTCCGGTAGCCCCAGAGGGCATATGGGAGTTTTTTATCAGTCATTGTATGTCTTCGTCATCTTGGTGATAATATTTTTGACATTTTTATTAATGGAGTAAACTACTCTATTTGTTTGCGTTATTTATGGGGATGACTAATGTCGAGTTATCTTATATTCATGTATCAGGTTTGAAACCTCTTTTAACAAGTGAGACCCGTTGTGCGATATTAACTCATGAGGTACGTCAAAATAGCATATGATATTTCTTCATACGAATTTGGCCACTCTATTAGCATTCAAAACTGTGTAAGATTCGTCTTCGAACTCTTTGGGGAAATAATCGATCGATACCAGGATGAATTCATGCCTGATGGAGGCTTTAGGAGTTACATTCCTTATTATATCTATCCTCCAGGTGGATAAAGTCAAGGGTGTGGTCATTAAGTAGAGCACTCAGGGAGGCAGATGCTTTCGTGGGGCTCACAGCAAACATTTGAAGCACCTCTTGACATAGTGCGTACAATTTGTGTCCATGGTGGTCTAGTAGTATGACTGTCGGAGTATTTTCCAAGAGGGGGTGTGACCACTCATGTGTGGGACACATTTGTCGCCATGGATTTTATACATGATTTCAAGTGTCTCGTCTTTGGAGATGCACCATAAGTGTATTTGCTCAACCCCTTTTTGAAATCTTCCCCCCATTGATGATGAATTGAGATGATAATTATCATAGGGTAAGTCGGTCATTGGAAGATGCATCAAATGGGTAGTGATTTTTATTATAAGGATAAATTTCTAATTGATGAAATTTGTATATATTGTCTTAATTCCTGACAAAAACTTTTAGTCATAGGGTAAAGGTTGTGTTTGTGACCTTTCAAGTCTATGACATGTTTGGTGAAGACGTGGTGGCCAAGTCAAAGAGAACACATTTTGATGTTGTGTTTTGTGCCTCATTTTGTCATCAATGTTCCAAGGATATCTCAAGTATGAATGAATATCTAATGTTGAGCCTTGGATATTTAATTATTGGGTGGTAAGATCTTTAATCTGGTTTTAAAATCACTTTACATTTTTTTCAAGAAAAATATTTTATATTTTTTGGTTTAGTTAGAATGACTTTATAAGGTCGTTCGAATGAGATTTGGAGCCTCATTCGAATGAATTCTAAAGATGTTATTTCCGGTCTGCACTAACATCTCATTAAAAGGCTAATTATTTCTCGTTCAAGTGAAATGGAGTATGTCATTCGAATGAGCATGAACCTCATTCGAACGACCAAACTCGTTTTTCAAAAAAATCAATTTTTTTGGATGTTTTTTACTCCACTCTCCACTATTCCTTTTAACCCATTTAACGAGTACGGGATTGCAATTTTTAGTGAGACTTTTTCATCTTCTAAAAGTGAGATATCTTTAAAAAAGTATTAGAGAATTTTTGTTCTCGATTCATGGTTTAACGTTCAAAACGAAAACTAAGTTTACACCCAATTGGTTTATATCCACGTTTTTACATGATATAAATTCTTTAAGATCGAGTTTTGACATCGTGTTTTTTCTCTACACTATTAAGAATTTTTTCTTACGGAGGATTCGATGCTCGTTAGTTTACCTACTGTGAACTTCGTATGCATGACGGTTGTTGTTACCCATAGGTAGACTTGAAGGCGTAGGTGGGCTCCTTTGTTGTCACTAAGAAGATGTTAAAGGAAGGAAAAGTGTCAAGGTTTGCAAGGGCATCGAGTCGTTGTGTAGTCTTATGTCGTGTCATTTTTGTAATTCCGTACTTTGTAGACTTTATGGCTTGGTTTTCTGAGGTTTTTCCCATTTGATTTTTCCTCATACATTGGGCGTCGTGGTTGTTTATTTTATCTTATAATCCATATAGACTCACGCTTAGGTTAAAAACATAAAAAATTTGTTTAACCACAAAAATGGTTTAATTGGTGCATAATTAATTTGAGTAATTTAGTTTACTTAATTCAATTTTGAATTAAGTTTATTTAAATTTGGTTTGTGTAAATTTGAACGTTAATTAATTTTAGTTTAAGAAAAATTAATTTGAAGAAATTAATATTTGAATTTAGAACCATACCTTCCATATAGTCATCCCATCGCCTTCCAAGTGGTATCATAGCAGGTGCACTAAATTATCGTGTTAGATCGTTTTAGGCTTGAATATGGAACATTTATCTTAATCAAAGTTTTTTTTTGTTCTAACTATGTGGAATGGAAAGTTCATATGACATCATCACTTAAGTAATTGGATAATCGGATTTGGAAAGAGATTATTAGAGGGTGGTCCCAAATAATGTGTTTAGTAGGAGAATCTTCTGTTCCTAAACCGGTAGAAATATGGAGTGAGGATGAGCATAAGCTAGCAAACTATTATTCACATGGTTTAAATGCTCTTTTTAGTACAGTCAACCCGAAGGAGTTCCATTGTGTTATGACATGTGAAATGCCTAAAGAGGCACTTAACTCATCCATGAAGGTACTAGTGCTACTAAGGCTTTCAAACTCCAAAACCTCACCACTCACTTTGAAACCATTAAAATTGATGAGAGTCAATCCTTTGATGAGTTCTATGCTAGATTGTCCGATATTGTGAATTCGACTTTTAACTTGGGAGAGAATAGACCCAAAAATCATGTCAGAAAGAAAATTTTAAAGTCATTACCGGAAAGGTTTAATTAAAAAATTATCGTTTTGAATTTATTAGCTACTTTAAACTCTACAAAACTTCAAGATCATGTGGGTGACTTATAAATCTATGAACTTGACATGTTTACCTCTAAGGATGTGAAGAAGAGAGATAAAGGCATTGTTTTAAAATCCTAGAAGAAGGAAACACAAGTCTCGAATGACGAGCGTCACATCAACACTGATGATAAGGCTATGTTTGCTAAAAAGTTTTAATACTTTCTTAAGTTTAATAAAGAAAATTTTAAGAATGATTTTAAGAAATTTGAGAAGTCAAAGTATAACAAGGCCGATAAATTCCCTAAAAATCGTAATGAGAATCTGAAGAGAGACGATTAAAATAAATGTTTTGGGTGCGGAGTTTATGGCAATATGCAAGCCGAGTGTCCCACTAAAATAAGTAAGGAGGGCAATTACCCTATTTATTACAATGCCACCCTTAGTGATAGTGAACTGAAAGAGAGACCCGATTACCCTATTGAGCACAACTTCATTGTCTTCATGGCAAGTAATGATAGTTTTGATGAGAAAACTTCCCATAAAGATAGTTCTTTGCATGACACTTCTGAGGCCATGGTTTGAGAATCCCAAGTTTTTTATTGTAAATAGTGTGGAGAAGAGAGTGAGACTTGAGATGAGGAGGAGGAAGGTAGTGGGCTCCAAGTTTCCTTTCGTGAGTTGTATGCAGAAACGTTAGGATTAAAAAGTCAAACTTGAAGTTATAAGATAGGATGAAAGAGCATGCCATATGTAATGACGAAAGTATTTTAATTGAAGTTCTTGGGGCACATGAGCGGACTCTTTGAAAGAAGCTAGAATATGTTAAAGGTGAGAGAGATAATCTTCGAGGTTTAATAGAGGCTATAAATAAAGATCTTATTGAGTTTAAAAAGACTGGGAGTTTACTTAATTCTAGGATAGTGGAGCTTTAAGATAAATTAAGAGACTCGATTTGTGTAAATTTTGATTTAGAGTCTAGGTTTGAAAAATTGGATAATATGTTAGGCGTCGTTCAAATAAAAAATGACAAGTGTAGTATTGGCTTTGGTACTCAAAAATCTTCCTCTAATAAAGCCCAAACCATGTTTTTGAGAGATCCAATTATTGATAAGAATGTTAGAAAAGGTCAACCCTTAGGTACTTTTCTCCTTGCTTTCACGTACACATATTGTGGTAGGAATGGTCACCTTAGGAGTTTTTTCGATCTTATAAATGATGCTAGGAAGTCCAAGGGTAGAATAACCAACGTCACCAAAACTCGAGAGAATCACATTAAACCCTATATGGGACAGGAGATCCAATTTTTAGAGGCTTTACATGATAGACTTTATGATTTTTATTTGATTGCACTTGATACTCCCACTGCTAGATCTAAAGGTTGATTGTGTCAGCTTTGTCTTCATATACTAGATTTTTTACTTCATGATATATGTGTTTGCTATTTTTATGTGTTTTAAGTCTTTTATATATCTTTTTTTAGTCTTATTGAAAAATAAAAAATGATTTTTTTTGTCTTTTGAGTAGTCCTCATCTTAAAATTATTTTTTAAAATTTTAAAAACTCTAAAAGATCTATTTTGTTTGTGTACTTTAGTTTTTCACATTTTGTGTGGCATATTCTTGTGCTTGAATCCTATATCATTCCCTGTATCCATGTGGCTAAAACATTTGGTTATGAAATTCAATGCTTAAATTGTTCTTTATCTTGCTTGTATGGAGTAGTTGACCTTGATTTGCTTAATGGATTCTCTTTTTATATGCCTCCCCACACACATGCATGAGCTCTGTTGAAATTTAACTTCACATGTTATATTTAAGCTAAGTGATATGTTCTCCTATCAATTTTGTCATCTACATGTTTTGTGAATATGGGGGAATTCTGCATGTAAGAACCGTTGCTCGCGATCTTTATTTGAATTGTATTGAAAATAGATCATAAGAACCGTTGTCCGCGAGATTTATTTAAATTGTATTGAAAATAGATGAGGGTGAATGGGAAAGGGCTGTGAAAAGAGCAAATCTCCTTTGAGGGAAAGCACCAGGGGCAAGAGCCTAATGAAAAGATTAACAACAATAAAAATAGAAATATTGCCAAAGGCCAACATAGTTTAGTTATTTTATCTTTCAAAAGAAATAACTTCAAACGAAAATAAAAGAAAATGTGTAATATGTTTATCTTTTGAGGCTGTTTAGTTGTAATCATGACACTATTGACTTGTAAAATCATCAAAATTCTAGGCTTGTGTACATTATGCTTGTTTGTTCTTTGAGTTCTCTTTATCTTGTCACGTGAGGATAAATCTAAGTTTAATAATGTTTTTCTATCAAATAGAACTCCTTGAACATGTTTAAGTTATTGAGTCATAATCCTTTTATACCTAGTTCACACCCACTCCATTTACCACATGATTATTCAGACACATTTATGCCATATAAGTGTGGAAAGCTTATCATGTTTTAGTGTCTTGTGGTGTTTCTACCTATATATATATATATATATGCTTAATTGATAACTTTTTCATTTTCACATATGGTAACATTTGTTTTGAGTCTTTGCTTTTACATCTAGTTCTTGTATGATATTTGTTCATCTCAGTATTTGCATTGTGGCGACTTTTCATTGATATTCAATGCTTATCTTTGTGCATTCTAGTTGGTATAATTTTTCTATCACATTATAATTGGTATCTCTTGTTCTTTGTATGGATTACTTGTTCTTGTCTTAGCAAGTTGCTTTGTTGTTTCCTGTTTCACTAAACACCATTGCATAATATACTTGTTTTTCCTTTATGTTTACCCCTTATTTCATTTAGGGGGAGAATTGGTTTAAATGGGGAGAAAATAGTTATTTTATGCATATTAATATTTATCTATTTCTGGAAAAAAGGGGGGGGGGGGGGGGGGGAATAGTATCTAATTCTTTTCATGTGAGGGAAATCTATTACTTAGGGGGAGACGTCCTTTCTTAGGTAGACATTATAGACAAAGGGGGATGGTTTCATTATGAAATTTATATTGTTACATTCTCTACGCATTTTATAGTGTGTTTAATTGTGCAGATTTGCAACTATGAGGCAATGTTTTAATGCAAGCAAAGCTACTCAGAGTATGTATCGGTCAATGGATATCTATTACTTAGGGGGGATGTACTTTCTTAGGTAGACATGGTAAGACGAAGGGGGAGGATTTTATTATGAAATTTATATTATTATATTCTTTATGCGTTTATGGGGTGTTTAAGTGTCCAGGTTTGTAACCATGCGGCACAATTTTAATTCGACCAAAGGTACTCTGAGTATGTGTCGGCCAAGCATTTGTAATTTTTCCATTTCTTTCCTTTTGGGTTAGGATTGAGTCTTTTAGATGATCCTGGCGGACCATGGGTATTATTTTATGCGTTTGTCCTTATGTAGCCAAGGGGGAGATTTATGAGGACAAATTTCCAATTGATTCAATTTGTATGTATTGTTTTAATTCCTAACAAAACACTTTGAGTTATAGGGTAAAATTTGTGTTTGTAAACTTTCAAGCCTTTGACATATTTGTTGAAGACTTAGTGACCAAGTCAAAGAGATCACATTATTATGTCGTGTTTCGTGCCTCGTTTTGTCATCAGCATTCCAAGGATCTCTCAGGTATGAATGTATATTTTATGCTGAGCCTTGGATATTTAATTATTGGGTGTTAAGATCTTTAATCTAGTCTTAAAATCACTTTATATATTTGTAAATATTTTTATTTTTTGGTTGTCATTAGAACGACTTTATAAGTTCATTCCAAAAACTTTTAACGATGTTCATTTGTAGTCCACAGTGTCATCTCATTAGAAGGACCATTCATGCTCCTTCAAACAAAATTGAGTATGGCGTTTGAATGAGCTTGTACCTTGTTCAAACGATCGGTCTCTATTTTTAAAAGAATAATTTTTTCTTGGTAGTTTTTTCCTCAACTCCCCACTACTCCTTTCCACTTATTTAAGAACTGCGGGATTGAAGTTTTCAGTGAGTCTTTTTCATCTTCTAAAGGTGAGATATCCTTAAAAAAGTCCAAGAGAATTTGTGTTCTTGATTCATAGTTTAACTTTCAAAACAAAAACTAAGTTTACACCTAGTTGGTTAAGATCCAAGTTTCTACATGATATATATGTTTTGATATTGAGCTTTGTCACCCTATTTATTCTCTACACTATTGAGATTCGTTTCTTACGGAGGATTTCATGCTCATTGGTTCACATATGGTGGACTCTGTATGCATGATGGCTATTATGCCCTATCAGTGGACTCCGAGGCATAGGTGGGCTCCTACATTGTCACTAAGTAGAGGTTGAAGGAATGAAGAGGATCAAGGTTTTCAAGGGTGTCGAGTCATTGAGTAAGTCTTCTGTCGTGTCCTTTTTGTAATTCCGTAATTAGTGGACTTTATGGCTGGGTCATTCGAAGTTTTTTCCATTGGGATTTTCCTCATACATCAGGCATTGTGGTTGTTTATTTTATCTTCTAATCCACTTAGATTCATGTTTAGGTTAAAAATATGAAATTAGTTGAACCAAAAAAATGGTTTAATTGGTGCTTAATTAATTTGGGAAATTTAGTTTAGTTTAATTCAATTTTGAATTAAGTTTGTTTAAATCTGGTTTATGTAAATTTGAACGTGAATTAATTCTTGTTTAAGAGAAAATTAATTTGAAGGAATCCGAATTTGAATTTCTCAACCATCCCTTTTATATAGTCATCCAATAACCTCTCATTTATCGAGGAGGTTCGATATACTGTAGTACCACAATACTATTTCTTCTATATTGTCGGCCTTAAAGCAATACGAAAGGGTGTTTTGGTTGGTTATGGTGAATATGATTTATGCTATGCCCTCTGGTATCATATAATCTAGGGTGGCCAGTGCGTATCGAAAGTTATTTTTATCCTTTGGGTGGAAATGGAATTCAATGTGTTCGAATTAAACGGATAGTTGTTCTACGTAGGCAAGATATGGTTGGAGCTTATTGTACCGAATCTTCTATTTTTATAGTATTTTACTGAAGACTATCTTGGAATCTTCATAGGATTTTAAATCAGTGATCCCCAATTCTAGGTTGATTTCAAGCCCCGTGATGCAGGCATCATACTCTGCCATGTTGCTAGTGCACTCATGCGTAATTTTGATGGAGGCGGGGATTCATCGTGAGTCAGGGAATATAAGTATCACCAGGTGTAAACCCGCACATCGATTGTAATAGTCATTTCAAAATTTAGGTACACTTACGTCAAATAAATTGTATGTATATATATAATCATTGTGTATATTAATTCTCGTGTTGATTGCAATGACACAATACACTTCAATTATAATCAGTTTTTTTGTACGCTTTTTAAAAACGTCTCCTACTTTTCGAAAAGCACATATATTAGCAAGCATATTATATGCTAGCATTTTTTTTAAGAAATTTTAAAAGTTTTAATGGAAACTTTTGAAATACCATTCTTTAACCATGTATATACGATAAATAGACCCCAACAACAAATTAACATCGTCATCATATTATCAAAGCATATATAACTTAATGAAACACTCATCTTGCAAGAATTTGAAATAAACTACATCAACATATCCATACTACGTCTCCTTGTCATCATATTTATATAAATACTAAGAAATAATTTAATAAGGGTGAGTTGGCTGAGAGTTTATTTTCCAAACAAATACAAAAGTAAGTTTAACTTAATCACCTACGTAACTCGACCAATAAATTCATAAACTATAAAAATCTCCTTGGCTCGAATAATATAGTTCTCAGCTCTAAGAAATGTCGTGTTTCTTTGATTGTGTTCAAAATATATGATGCCAAATGTTTTAAGGATCATATAAATCTTATACGCCTAAAATATTCTCAGCATCTGCATAACTTTATTCTGAAAGTAAAATACTTTTCTGCTTGTCATCAACCCGCAAAAAAAATCATGTTACGTCAATGAACAAATAATATCTCTTATCATTCCTTACCAGTTCAAAGTAAACAACTAATATATTCCATTAAAAGAAATAAAACTCCGTACCTTGTGTTTTACATCCAATGCTATAAGTAGAGAACTTAGTGTCCATTTGGCAGCCCACTTTTGCCATGGAAATTGGCAAATGAAGGATTTGCCAACATTTTGGTTCGTTTGGTTGCATAATTTCCCATGGCAAACTTTTTCATGGGTACCCATGTTTTACCACCATTTGCCAACTTTTTTGGAAAATTTTGGTTATCTATTTTGTTGAGAAAAAATTTCCAACAAATTTGCCAACTTTGAATGAATATGTTTTCTCATTTTTTTACGTTATTCTCAAATGTTTTCTAACATTTTAATAATTATTTCATACAATTGTTTTAAATAACTTAAGAAAAAATGTGTAAAATATTTTAACAAACTGTTTTAAAAATAAAGTTCTAAAATGTTTGAAGAAACTATTTTAAATATTTCAAAAATACCATTTTAAAACTTGTTTTAAAAAACTGTAATAGAATTGTTTTTAAAAATTATCTAAAGACTATTTTAAAAATAGTTTTTAAAAATTGTTTAAAATCTATTTTTAGAAAATAGTTTTTTACAACTGTTTTTAAATACGGTTTTGAAAACTGCTTTTCACGAATTATTTTTTAAAACTATTTTTAAAAAATGTTTTACACAAATTGTTTAGAAACTATTTTTAGAAAACTGTTTCTAAAAAATTTCTTTTAAAATTATTTAAAACATACATTTTTTCATAACCGTTAAAATTATTAAATGTTTCAAAAAATGTATTAATTTACATTTTTGGTAAACTCTATTTATTTTAGTCAAATATATTTTATGTTAGTCAATTTTTTATTTGCTTTTAAAATAATTATTTTACTTTTTAACTGAGTGGGTTGACTTTAATTTTTTACTCATTAGGTTGTTTGTTAGTCCAAAGTGGGCAAACCTAACATTTACTTATGAAAATTTTGCCACCACAAATTTTTCTCAAAGAAAATTTTGTCTACTTAAACATTTCCCCACTTCGCAACCAAATGGACCCTTATATTCTATATGCACAGAGATCTAGATATAAAACAGGGGGCCTCATATAATTTTTTCTTGAGACCTCCTAATATGAAAAACAAAATACTTTATAAAATCAAATCATATTTATTGCATGGTGGATAAATTCAAATAACTCATAATTAAATACCTTGATTAAACAGATGGTAAAAGAGGATTAAAATTTTAAAGTTATATGTTTATACTAAACCCAAACAAACTGAATAAAATACAAAACTAATGAAAACAAGCTCAATAAGTCAATATTTGGGTCCAATGGATCTAGCTAGTGTTGGTGCAAATCTTCCATCTGTGTGGACTCCGAAACACATGTATGTGATTCATTTCTTTTTCAAAATTTGTTTAGCAATACTTGGAGTTAGAAAGGTGAAATGAGTAAAATCTGTAAAGAACAACTAGGTACCGTTCTACAGAATCAGGAGAAGGAAAATTATAAACCTCGACATGTTTTGAATCCAGCAAATGCAAGCTATAAATATCATGTCCAAGCTTTCTTTGCACCACCTAGAGCGGCAATGGTGTCTTGCAATACCCATTGGGCACCCCTTGATTTTATCTCGCTTTCTCTTATGCAACAATAACAACACTCATTTGCAAAAACTACTCATCAAACCTAACCATCTGATCTTGTAACGCACCACCACCGTCTTCAATATATACCCTTATCAGCAGTAAATTCAACCTTTAGAGTGTTTGGACTCTTGGGTTTTAATGATCATCATAAGAGCAAGAGTAGCAGGAGCTATATTAGGGAAATGAAATGAGAGAATAGGCCACGTGGAGATCTTAGAAAGAAAACAGAATTAAAGGTCTTTAAAATGTTATAGATCATTTTAGAGAATATAAAAGATTCCTATTCTGAATCACCTTTTGTGATATCCCATAAAATTATTGTTCCTAAGTCTCCCTGTCGATTAAGGCGAATAGATCCTCATTCGAGAATTCTGCCTCTTATTATTCTTCATCTAACTGGGGTTTCCCTGTGGGGAGGTCGAAGATGGCTCATCCTTTAGTGGCCTTTAGTGTGACATACGTGATCTCAAACTAAGATAGCATCATCAACAACTTGTCCATCCTAGTAGAAAGTGTAGGTTTAACAAATAGGTATTTCATGGGGTCCATTCTTAAGATGAATTTTGTGCTAAAAGACATCCTGTAATGGCGTAATTTATGAGTAATCCATATGAGGAATATACAAACCTTTTCCTAGGCGGTGTATTTTAGTTCATAGAATACCAACATTTTGCTAACATAGTAGATGGTGAATTCTTTTTAGGAACTTTATATGTATTATGCCAGTATGGATTCAGCAGTAGTGTCAGTTATGGTCATGTAGAGCAGGATAAATCGTTCTAGTTAAGTAGGAACTAGCACTGGTGGGTGAGTGAGCCACTCTTGTATATTCGTGAATTCTTCTTTTCATTGAATGTTATAGTATTTTGGTGAATCCCTTTTGAGTTGGAAAATGGGTTCAAAACTAGTTGTATGTTAGTTGATGAGTAGGCTTATGAACTATACTTGGCATAGGAATCCTATGACTTCCTTTTATGTTCTGGGTGCAGCCATTTCTTGTATTGATTTGACTTTTGCAGGGTCAACCTTGATTCCATTTGTTTTAAATAGGAATATGAGAACTTTTCCCTTAGTGACTTCGAACATGCATTTGTGAAGGTTTAGCCTCATTTTGAAGAGGCATGATCTTTGGAAGAATTGTCGAATTATCGTAAGGTATCCCTCACGATCCTTGGATAAAACAATCATGTCGTCCATATAGACCTCCACTTTATTATGTATAAGGTCACATAGGATGGTCGTGGCTTCTCTTTGATAAGTAACACCAACATTTTTTATACCGAAAGACACTATTATATAACAGTACATCCCCAAGGGTGTAATGAACATTCAGTGTCCATTTTGATCTGGTTTAACATGTGAATCTAACTATAAAGGATTTGATCACGTTTCTAGTTGTACTATCTACCAATAAGTCGATGTGTGATTAAGGAAACTTGTTTTGGGGGCATACCCAATTAACATCCATGTAGTCTATGGGAATTCAAATTTTGCTATTGATTTTGGGTACTGCAGTACACCAAAATTGTCGATTAGTCACGACCAAAATCCCTAACCAAAGCTGTGGGTCATGGACTTGGGCCGTGACCATTTCGGGCGTGACCATTTTCGTGGGTCGCGGCCCAAGTCCGTGACCAAAAAATGGTCACAGCTAAGAGGAGTCACGGCAGATGGTCGCGGACTTCAGCCGTGATCCATGTCGTGACGAGTCGCGGCCCTTATCCGTGACCCATAACCGTGACAAATTGGTCGCGGCCAAAGTCCGCGAATCATAACCGTGACAAAAAAATAAAAGAAAAATTGGTGGTGGTCCTCATCTGTGACCCACAACCGTGACAAATTGGTCGCGGCCAAAGTCCGCGACCCACAACCGTGACAAAAAAATTAAAAAAAAAACATGGTCGCGGCCCAAGTCTGTGACCCACAACCGTGATGAAAAAAATGGCCGCAGACTTTGGCCGCGACCATTTTTTTGCGTGACGAAAAAATAAAAATGGTCATAGACAAAGTCCATGACTATATTTAACTATCATTTAAAAAAATGTATTTTTTTGGTCCAATCCTAAAATTGGGGGTCCTGTGAGTGCACCATCAGTTGCTACGTGTAACTTTTGACGCGTACGAGGTGTTACAAATATTTATTATTGACAAAACAATACAAAAAGTCACAAATTGCGAATCGAGAACGTTGTTAATAAGAAAATATATATACAAACTTATAACTATTACACGTCTTCATAATTCACAGACCAAAAAAAAAATTGGGTAGAGTTTCCTCTATTTTCTTGACATTTCAAAACCTGTAAATGTAAAACCTACTTATTATAAACCCCGCACGGCCATAAAATTCAACAATCAAATTATAAAATCCCGTACGGCCATAAAACTAAACAATAAAAGCCCGCACAACTGTAACACAAAAAACAAAATCCTGAATGTCCACAACATATAAAAAAATCTTCATGCTGTAGACCATTGCCTCCTTCGTTTATTCCGCGCGCAAAAATCCTACAAATGATAGGATACATAAAAAAAATATCAGTAACCAAGTAGTTTTACAAAAAATTTAATCAAGCTGAGAAATTGAATATATATGAGTTAAAATTATCAGTAACCAAGTATAAATATGCAAATTATCGTCGTATTCTCAAATCGGGAGACCCGCGGCTGGGGGGTCAGTTCCTACGAGTTACATTGGTCCCATGCGAGATGTTGGTTCCACCCACGGGGACGTTCGGGGGCTGTTTCGAGTTTTCACCATTTAACGCCATGTTTTGTTTAAGTCTAAAAATATGCAAATTACCATCGTATTCTCAAACCGGGAGTCCTGCGACTGCGAGGTCAGATCTTACGAGTTACATTGGTCCCGTGGGAGGTGTTGGTGCCACCCACGGGGCCGTTAGGGGGCTCTTTCAAGATTTCACCCTCTAATGCCTTATTTTTAAGCATAAGTCTAAAAACATGCAAATTATCGTCGTCTTCTCAAACCGGGAGTCCCGTGGCTGCGGGGTCAGTTCCTACGAGTTACATTCGTCTCGTGGGAGGTGTTGGTGCCACCCACGAGGCCGTTCGGAGGTGGTTTCGAGTTTTCACCCTCTAACGCCCTGTTTTCAAGCCTAAGTCTAGAAATATGTAAATTACCATCATATTCACCAACCAGGAGACCCGCGGCTGTGGGATCAGTTCCTACGAGTTACATTGGTCCCGTGGGAGGTGTTGGTGACACCCACAGGGTCGTTCGGGGGTTGTTTTGAGTTTTCACCCTCTAATGCAATGTTTTTAAGACTAACTCTAGAAATATGAAAATAACCATCGTATTCTCAAACCGGGAGACCCACGGCTGCGGGGTCAGTTCCTACGAGTTACATTGGTCCCGTGGGAGGTGTTGGTGCCACCCAGGGGGTCGTTCGGGGGTTGTTTCGAGTTTTCACCCTCTAATGCCATGTTTTTAAGACTAAGTCTAGAAATATGCAAATAACTGTCGTATTCTCAAATTGGGAGACCCGCGGCTACGGGGTCAGTTCCTACGAGTTACATTGGTCCTGTGGGAGGTATTGGTGCCACCCACGGGGCCGTTCGGGGGCTGTTAGATTTTTCACCCTCTAACGCCATATTTTTAAGCCTATGTCTAGAAATATGTGAATTACCATCATATTCTCAAATTGGGAGTCCCGCGGATGCGGGGTCAGTTCCTACGAGTTACATTGGTCCAATGGGAGGTGTTGGTGCCACCCACGGGGACGTTCGGGGGCTATTTGGAGTTTTCACCCTCTAACGCCATGTTTTTAAGTCTAACTCTAGAAATATACAAATTACTGTCGTATTCTCAAAAATGGCAGTCCCGCGGATGCGGGGTAAGTTCCTACGAGTTACATTGGTCCCGTGTGAGGTGTTGGTGCCACCCATGTGGAAGTTCGGGGGCTCTTTCGAGTTTTCACCCTCTAACGCCATGTTTTGCTAAAGTCTAGAAATATGAAAATTACCGTCATATTCTCAAACCAAGAGTCCCGTGGCTGTGGGGTCAGTTCCTACGAGTTACATTGGTCATATGGGATGTGTTGGTGCCACCCACGGGGCCGTTAGGGAGTTGTTTCGAGTTTTCACAGTCTAATGCCATGTTTTTAAGCCTAAGTCTAGAAATATGCAAATTATTGTTGTATTCTCAAATCAGGAGTTCCGCGACTGCGGGGAAGGTTCGCACGAGCTACATTGGTCCCATGGGAGGTGTTGGTGCCACCCACGGGGACGTTCGAGGGATGTTTCGAGTTTTCACCCTCTAACGCCATATTTTGCAAAAGTCTAGAAATATGCAAATTACCGTCGTATTCTCAAACCGGTAGAGACGCAGCAGTGGGGTCAGTTCCTACGAGTTACATTGGTCCCGTGGGAGGTATTGGAGCCACCCACGTGGTCGTTCGGGGGTTGCTTCTAGTTTTCACCCTCTAACGCCATGTTTTTAAGCCTAAGTCTAGAAATATACAAATTATCATCGTATTCTCAAATCGAGAGTCCCGCGGCTGTGGGGTCAGTTGATAACGAGTTACATTGGTCCCGTGGGAGGTGTTGGTGCCACCCACGGGGACGTTCGGGGGCTGTTTGGAGTTTTCACCATCTAACACCATGTTTTTAAACCTAAGTCTAGAAATATGCAAATTATTATCGTATTCTCAAACCGGAAGTCCCACGGCTGCTGGGTCAGTTCCTACGAGTTACATTGGTCCCGTGGGAGGTGTTGGTGCCACCCACGGAGACGTTCGGGGATTATTTTGAGTTTTCACCCTCTAACGCCATGTTTTTAAGCCTAAGTAAAAAAATATGTAAATTATCGTCGTATTCTCAAATCAGGAGTCCCGCGTCTGCGGGGTTAGTTCCTACGAGTTACATTTGTCTCGTGGGAGGTGTTGGTGCCACCCACGGGGACGTTCGGGGGCTGTTTCGAGTTTTCCCCCTCTAACGCCGTGTTTTCGATAAGCCTAAAAATATGCAAATTATCGTCGTATTCTCAAACCGGGAGACATGTGGCTACGGGTTGAGTTCCTACGAGTTACATTGGTCCCGTGGGAGGCGTTGGTGCCATCCACGGGGACGTTCGAGGGCTATTTCGAGTTTTCACCCTCTAAAGCCATGTTTTGCTTAAGTCTGGAAATATGCAAATTACTGTCGTATTCTCAAATCGGGAGTCCCGCGGCTACGGGGTCAGTTCCTACGAGTTACATTGGTCCCGTGGGAGGTGTTGGCGCCACCCACGGGGGCTTTCGTGGGCTATTTTCGATTTTCACCCTCTAATGCCGTGTTTTTAAGCCTAAGTTTAGAAATATGCAAATTATCTGCATATTCTCAAACCGGGAGTCCTGTGGTTGCGTGGTCAGTTCCTACGAGTTACATTGGTCCCGTGGGAGGTTTTTGTGCCACCCACGGGGCCTTTCGGGGGTTATTTCAAGATTTCACCCTCTTACGCCATGTTCTTAAGCCTAAGTCTAAAATATGCAAATTATTGTCATATTCTCAAATCAGGAGTCCCGCAGCTGCGGGATCAGTTCCTACGAGTTACATAGGTCCCGTGGGAGGTGTTGATACCACCCACGGGACCGTTCGGGTGTTGCTTCTAGTTTTCACCCTCTAATGCCATGTTTTAAGCCTAAGTCTAGAAATATACAAATTATCGTCGTATTCTCAGATCGGGAGTCCCGCGGCCGCGGGGTCAGTTTCTACGAGTTACATTTGTCCCGTGGGAGGTGTTGGTGCCACCCACGGGGATGTTCGGGGGCTGTTTGGAGTTTTCACCATCTAACGACATGTTTTTAAGCCAAAGTCTAGAAATATGCAAATTAATGTCGTATTCTCAAACCGGGAGTCCCGCGGCTGCTGGGTCAGTTCCTACGAGTTACACTGGTCCCGTGGGATGTGTTGGTGCCACCCACGGGGACGTTCGGGGGTTGTTTTGAGTTTTTACCCTCTAACGCCATGTTTTTAAGCCTAAGTCAAAAATATGTAAATTATCATCGTATTCTCAAATCAGGAGTCCCGCGGCTGCGGGGTCAGTTCCTGCGAGTTACATTTGTCTCGTGGGAGATGTTGGTGCCACCCACGTGGACGTTCGTGGGCTGTTTCGAGTTTTCCCCCTCTAATGCCGTGTTTTGCATAAGCCTAGAAATATGCCAATTATCATCGTATTCTCAAACCGGGAGACCTGAGGCTGCGGGGTCTGTTCCTACGAGTTACATTGGTCCCGTGGGAGGCATTGGTGCCACCCACGGGGACGTTCGGGGGCTGTTTCGAGTTTTCACCCTCTAACGCCATGTTTTGCTTAAGTATATAGATATTGAAATTACTGTCGTATTCTCAAATCGGGAGTCCCGCGGCTATGGGGTCAGTTCTTACGAGTTACATTGGTCCTGTGGGAGGTGTTGGCGCCACCCACGGGGCCTTTTGGGGGCTGTTTTCGGTTTTCACCCTCTGACGCCGTGTTTTTAAGCCAAAGTTAAGAAATATGCAAATTATCGTCATATTCTCAAACCGGGAGTCCTGCGGCTGCGTGGTCAATTCCTATGAGTTACATTGGTCCCGTGGGAGGTTTTGGTGCCACCCACAGGGCCGTTTGGTGGTTATTTCAAGTTTTCACCCTCTTACGCCATGTTCTTAAGCCTAAGTTTAAAATATACAAATTATCGTCATATTCTCAAATCGGGAGTCCCGCAGCTGCGGGATCAATTTCTACGAGTTACATAGGTCCCGTGGGAGGCATTGGTGCCGCCCACGAGGCCGTCAGGGGGCTGTTTCGAGTTTTCACCCTCTAATGCCATGTTTTTAAGCCTAAGTCTAGTAATATGCAAATTATCATCGTATTCTCAAACTTAGAGTTCCGCGGCTGCGGGATCAGTTCCTACGAGTTACACTGGTCCCATGGGAGGTGTTGGTGCCACCCACGGGGACGTTTGGGGGCTGTTTCCAGTTTTCACCCTCTAACGCCATGTTTTACTTAAGTCTAGAAATATATAAATTTCCATCGTATTCTCAGATCGGGAGACCCGCGGTTGCGGGGTCACTTCCTACGAGTTACATTGGTCCCGTGGGAGATGTTGATGCCACCTGTGGGAGGTGTTGTTTCGAGTTTTCACCCTCAAACCCAAGTTTTTAAGCCTAAGTCTTGAAATATACAAATTATCATCGTATTCTCAAATCGGGAATCCCGCTGCTGCGGGATCAGTTCCTACGAGTTACATTGGTCCTGTGGGAGGTGTTGGTGCCACCCACGGGGACGTTCGGTGGAAATTTCAATTTTTCATCCTCTAACGCCATGTTTTTAAGCCTAAGTCTAGAAATATGAAAATTATCATCGTATTCTCAAATCAGGAGTCCCGTGGCTACGACGTCAGTTCGTACGAGTTACATTGGTCCCGTGGGAGGTGTTGGCGCCACCCATGATGCCGTTCGGGGGCTATTTTGGGTTTTCAGCCTCTAACGCCATGTTTTTAAGCCTAAGTTTAGAAATATGCAAATTATCATCATATTCTCAAATCGGGAGTCCCGCGGCTGCGTGGTTAGTTCCTACGAGTTACATTGGTCCCGTGGGAGGTGTTGATACCACCCACGGGATCATTCGGGGGTTGTTTCGAGTTTTCACCCTCTAACGCCATGTTTTTTAGCCTAAATCTAGAAATATTCAAATTATCATCGTATTCTCAAACCGGGAGACCCGCGGCTGCGGGGTCAGTTCCTACGAGTTACATTGGTCCCGTGGGAGGCATTAGTGCCACCCACGGGGACGTTCGGGGGCTGTTTCGAGTTTTCACCCTCTAACGCCATGTTTTGCTTATGTCTAGAAATATGCAAATTACTGGCGTATTCTCAAATAGAGAGTCCCACGACTGTGGGGGTCAGTTTCTACGAGTTACATTGGTCCCGTGGGAGGTGTTGGCGCCACCCACGGGGCCTTTTGGGGGGCTGTTTTCGGTTTTCATCATCTAACGCCGTGTTTTTAAGACTAAGTTTAGAAATATGCAAATTATCGTCATATTCTCAAACCGAGAGTCCCGCGGCTGTGTGGTCAGTTCCTACGAGTTACATTGGTCCCGTGGGAGGTTTTGGTGCAACCCACGGGGCCGTTCGTGGGTTATTTCAAGTTTTCACCCTCTTACGACATGTTCTTAAGCCTAAGTCTAAAATATGAAAATTATCGTCATATTCTCAAATCGGGAGTCCCGTAGCTGCGGGATCAGTTCCTACGAGTTACATAGGTCCCGTGGGAGGTGTTGATACCACCCACGGGGTCGTTCGGGGGTTGTTTCGATTTTTCACCCTCTAACGCCATGTTTTTAAGACTAAGTGTAGAAATATACAAATTACCGTTATATTCTCAAACCGGGAGCCCCGAGTCTGCGAGGTCAGTTCCTACGAGATACATTGGTCCCGTGGGAAGTGTTGGTGCCACCCACGGGGCCGTTCGGGGGTTGTTTCGAGTTTTCACCCTCTAACGCCCTGTTTTTAAGCCTAAGTTTATAAATAGGTAAATTTCCCTCGTATTCACAAACCAGGAGACTAACGGCTGCGGGGTCAGTTCCTAGGACTTACATTAGTCCTGTGGGAGGTGTTGGTGCCACCCACAAGGCCGTTAGGGGGTTGTTTCGAGTTTTCACACTCTAATGCCATGTTCTTAAGCCTAAGTTTAAAATATACAAATTATCGCCATATTCTCAAATCGGGAGTCCCGCTGCTGCGGGATCAGTTCCTACGAGTTACATTGGTCCTGTGGGAGGTGTTGGTGCCACCCACGGGGACGTTGGGGGTCTATTTCGAGTTTTCACCCTCTAACGCCATGTTTTGCTTAAGTCTAGAAATATGTAAATTACCATCGTATTCTCAAATCGGGTGTCCCGCGGCTGCTTCGTCAATTCGTACGAGTTGCATTGGTCCCGTGGGAGGCACTAGTGCCACCCACGGGGACGTTAGGGGGCTGTTTCGAGTTTTCACTCTCTAACGCCATGTTTTGCTTAAGTATATAAATATGCAAATTACTGTCGTATTCTCAAATCGGGAGTCCCGCGGCTATGGGGTCAGTTCTTACGAGTTACATTGGTCCCGTGGGAGGTGTTGGCGCCACCCACGGGGCCTTTCGGGGGTTGTTTTCCGTTTTCACCCTCTGACGCCGTGTTTTTAAGCCAAAGTTAAGAAATATGCAAATTATCGTCATATTCTCAAACCGGGAATCCTGCGGCTGCGTGGTCAATTCCTACGAGTTACATTGGTCCCGTGGGAGGTTTTGGTGCCACCCACGGGGTCGTTCGGGGGTTATTTCAAGTTTTCACCCTCTTACGCCATGTTCTTAAGCCTAAGTTTAAAATATACAAATTATCGTCATATTCTCAAATCGGGAGTCCCGCAGCTGCGGGATCAATTCATATGAGTAACATAGGTCCCGTGGCAGGTGTTGATACCACCCACGGGGCTGTTCGGGGGATGTATCAAGTTTTTACCCTTTAACGCCATGTTTTTAAGACTAAGTGTAGAAATATACAAATTACCGTTATATTCTCAAACCGGGGGACCCGAGGCAGCGGGGTCAGTTCCTACGAGATACATTGGTCCCGTTGGAGGTGTTGGTGAAACCTACGGGGCCGTTCGGGGGTTGTTTCAAGTTTTTACCCTCTAACACCCTGTTTTTAAGCCTAAGTCTAGAAATATGCAAATTACCGTCGTATTCTCAAACCGGGAGTCCCGCAGCTACGGGGTCAGTTCCTACGAGTTACATTGGTCCCGTGGGAGGCATTGGTGCCACCCACGAGGCCGTTAGGGGGCTGTTTCGAGTTTTCACCCTCTAATGCCATGTTTTTAAGCCTAAGTCTAGTAATATGCAAATTATCATTGTATTCTCAAACTGAGAGTTCCGCCGCTGCGGGATCAGTTCCTACGAGTTACACTGGTCCCATGGGAGGTGTTGGTGCCACCCACGGGGACGTTTGGGGGCTGTTTCCAGCTTTTACCCTCTAACGCCATGTTTTACTTAAGTCTAGAAATATACAAATTTCCATCGTATTCTCAAATCGGGAGACCTGCGGCTGCGGGGTCACTTCCTACGAGTTACATTGGTCCCGTGGGAGGTGTTGATGCCACCTGTGGGAGGTGTTGTTTCGAGTTTTCACCCTCTAACCCAAGTTTTTAAGCCTAAGTCTTGAAATATACAAATTATCATCGTATTCTCAAATCGGGAGTCCCGCTGCTGCGGGATCAGTTCCTACGAGTTACATTGGTCCTGTGGGAGGTGTTGGTGCCACCCGCGGGGACGTTCAGGGGAAATTTCGAGTTTTCACCCTCTAACGCCATGTTTTTAAGCCTAAGTCTAGAAATATGCAAATTATCATCGTATTCTCAAATCAGGAGTCTCGTGGCTACGACGTCAGTTCGTACGAGTTTCATTGGTCCCGTGGGAGGTGTTGGCGCCACCCACGAGGCCGTTCGGGGGCTGTTTTGGGTTTCCAGCCTCTAACGCCTTGTTTTTAAGCCTAAGTTTAGAAATATGCAAATTATCATCATATTCTCAAATCGGGAGTCCCGCGGCTGCGTGGTTAGTTCCTACGAGTTACATTGGTCCCGTGGGAGGTGTTGATACCACCCAAGGGGTCGTTCGGGGGTTGTTTCGAGTTTTCACCCTCTAACGCCATGTTTTTTAGCCTAAGTCTAGAAATATTCAAATTATCATCGTATTCTCAAACCGGGAGACTTGCGACTGCGGGGTCAGTTCCTACGAGTTACATTGGTCCCGTGGGAGGCATTGGTGCCACCCACGGGGACGTTCGGGGGCTGTTTCGAGTTTTCACCCTCTAACGCCATGTTTTGCTTATGTCTAGAAATATGCAAATTACTGGCGTATTCTCAAATCGAGAGTCCCACGGCTGCAGGGTCAGTTTCTACGAGTTACATTGGTCCCGTGGGAGGTGTTGGCGCCACCCACGGGGCCTTTTGGGGGGCTGTTTTCGGTTTTCATCATCTAACTACGTGTTTTTAAGCCTAAGTTTAGAAATATGCAAATTATCATCATATTCTCAAACCGAGAGTCCTGCGGCTGCGTGGTCAGTTCCTACGAGTTACATTGGTCCCGTGGGAGGTTTTGGTGCAACCCACGGGGTCGTTCGTGGGTTATTTCAAGTTTTCACCCTCTTACGACATGTTCTTAAGCCTAAGTCTAAAATATGAAAATTATCGTCATGTTCTCAAATCGGGAGTCCCGTAGCTGCGGGATCAGTTCCTACGAGTTACATAGGTCCCGTGGGAGGTGTTGATACCACCCACGGGGCCGTTCGGGGGTTATTTCGAGTTTTCACCCTCTAACGCCATGTTTTTAAGACTAAGTGTAGAAATATACAAATTACCGTTATATTCTTAAATCGGGAGCCCCGAGGCTGCGAGGTCAGTTCCTACGAGATACATTGGTCCTGTGGGAGGTGTTGGTGCCACCCACGGGGCCGTTCGGGGGTTGTTTCGAGTTTTCACCCTCTAACACCCTGTTTTTAAGCCTAAGTTTAGAAATAAGTAAATTACCCTCTTATTCACAAACCAGAAGACTAACGGCTGCGGGGTCAGTTCCTAGGAGTTACATTAGTCCTGTGGGAGGTGTTGGTGCCACCCACAGGGCCGTTAGGGGGTTGTTTCGAGTTTTCACACTCTAATGCCATGTTTTTAAGCCTAAGTCTAGAAATATGTAAACTATTGTCGTATTCTCAAATCGGGAGTTCGGCGGCTGCCAGGTCAGTTCCTATGAGTTACATTGGTCCCATGGCAGGTGTGGTGCCACCCACGGGGACGTTCGGGGTCTATTTCGAGGTTTCACCCTCTAACGCCATGTTTTGCTTAAGTCTAGAAATATGAAAATTACCGCCGTATTCTCAAATCGGGTGTCCCGCGGCTGCGGCGTCAGTTCGTACGAGTTACATTGGTCCCGTGGGAGGTGTTGGCTCCACCCACGGGGTCGTTCCGGGGCTATTTTTAGGTTTTCACCCTCTAACGTCGTGTTTTTAAGCCTAAGTTTAGAAATATGCAAATTATCATCATATTCTCACATCGAGAGTCCCGCGGCTGCGTGGTTAGTTCCTACGAGTTACATTGGTCCCGTGGGAGGTGTTGATACCACCCACTGGGCCGTTCGGGGGCTGTTTCGATTTTTCACCCTCTAACGCCATGTTTTTAAACCTAAGTCTAGAAATATTCAAAATATCGCAATATTCTGAAATCGGGAGACCCGCAGCTGCGGGGTCAGTTCCTACGAGTTACATTGGTCTCGTGGGAGGTGTTGGTTCCACCCACGGGGCCGTTCGGGGGTTGTTTCGAGTTTTCACCCTCTAACGCCGTGTTTTTAAGCCTAAGTTTAGAAATATACAAATGACCGTCGTATTCTCAAACCGAGAGTCCCGAGGCTCCGGGGTCAGTTCCTATGAGTTGTATTGGTCCTGTAGGAGTTGTTGGTGCCACCCACGGGGCTGTTCGGGGGTTATTTCAAGTTTTCACCCTCTAACACCCTGGTTTTTAGCCTAAGTCTAGAAATAAGTAAATTACCTCCATATTCACAAACCGAGAGACCTGCGGCTGCGGGGTCAGTTCCTACGATTAACAGTGGTCCCGTGAGAGGTGTTGGTGCCACCCACGAGGACGTTCGGGGGCTATTTCGATTTTTCACCCTCTAATGACATGTTTTTAAGCCCAAGTCTAAACATAAACAAAGTATCGTTGTATTCTCAAGTCGACAGTCCCGCGACTGAGGGGTCAGTTCCTACGAGTTACATTGGTCCCGTGGGTGGTGTTGGTGCCACCCACGGGGACGTTCGGGGGCTATTTTGAGTTTTCACCCTCTAACGCCATGTTTTGTATAAGTCTAGAAATATGCAAATTACCGTCATATTCTCAAACTGGGAGCCCCGCATCTACGGGGTCAGTTCCTACGAGTTACATTGGTCCCGTGGGAGGCGTTGGTGCCACCCACGGGGCCGTTAGGGGGCTGTTTCGAGTTTTCACTCTCTAATGCCATGTTTTTAAGCCTAAGTCTAGAAATATGCAAATTATCATCGTATTCTCAAACTGGGAGTTCCGCGGCTGCGGGATCAGTTCCAACGAGTTACATTGGTCCCATGGGAGGTGTTGGTGCCACCCACGGGGACGTTTGGGGGCTATTTCGAGTTTTCACCCTCTAATGCCAAGTTTTGCTTAAGTCTAGAAATATACAAATTTTCGTCGTATTCTCAAATTGGGAGACCCGCGGCTGCGGGGTCACTTCCTATGAGTTACATTGGTCCCGTGGGAGGTGTTGATGCCACCCGTGGGAGGTGTTGTTTCGAGTTTTCACCCTCTAACCCATGTTTTTAAGCCTAAGTCTTGAAAGATACAAATTATCATCGTATTCTCAAATCGGGAGTCCCGCGGCTGCGGGATCAGTTCCTACGAGTTACAATGGTCCTGTGGGAGGTGTTGGTGCCTCCCACGGGGACGTTCGGGGGCAATTTCGAGTTTTCACCCTCTAACGCCATGTTTTTAAGCCTATGTTTAGAAATACGCAAATTATCATCGTATTCTCAAATCAGGAGTCCCGTGGCTGCGGCGTCAGTTCCTACGAGTTACATTGGTCCCCTGGGAGGTGTTGGTGCCACCCACGAGGCCGTTCGGGGGTTGTTTCGAGTTCTCAACCTCTAACGCCATGTTTTGCTTAAATCTAGAAATACGCAAATTATCATCGTTTTCTCAAATCGGGAGACCCGTGGCTACGGGGTCAGTTCCTACGAGTTACATAGGTCCCGTGGGAGGTGTTGGTGCCACCCACGGGGCCGTTCGGGGATTGTTTTGAGTTTTCGCCCTCTAACGCCATGATTTTAAGCTTAAGTCTAGAAATATACAAATTACCGTCGTATTCTCAAATCGGGAGTCCCGAGGCTTAGGGGTCAGTTTCTACGAGTTACATTGGTCCTGTGGGAGTTTTTGGTGCCACCCACGGTGTCGTTCGGGGGTAGTTTCAAGTTTTCTCCCTCTAACGCCCTATTTTTAAGCCTAAGTCCAGAAATAAGTAAATTATCGTCGTATTCACAAACCGGGTGACCCGTGGCCACGGGGTCAGTTCCTATGAGTTACATTGGTTTCGTGGGAGGTATTGGTGCAACCCACGGGGACGTTCGGGGGCTATTTTGAGTTTTCACCCTCTAATGCTATTTTTTAAGCCCAAGTCTAAACATATGCAAATTATCATTGTTTTCTGAAATCGAGAGTCCCACGACTGCGGGGTCAGTTCCTACGAGTTACATTGGTCCCGTGGGAGGTGTTGGTGCCACCCACGGGGACGTTCGGGGGCTGTTTTGAGTTTCACTCTCTAACGCCATATTTTGCATAAGTCTAGAAATATGCCAATTACTGTTGTATTCTAAAATCGGGAGTCCTGCAGTTGCGGGATCAGTTCATACGAGTTACATTGGTCCCGTGGGAGGTGTTGGTGCCACCCACAGGGGACGTTCGGGGGCTGTTTAGAGTTTTCACCCTCTAACGCTATGTTTTTTATCCTAAGTATAGAAATATCCAAATTACCGTCGTATTCTCAAACCGGGAGTCCCGCGGCTCTGGGGTTAGTTCCTACGAGTTACATTGGTCCCGTGGGAGGTGTTGGTGCCACCCACGGGAACGTTCGGGGGCAGTTTTGAGTTTTCACCCTTTAACGCCATGTTTTTCTTAAGTCTAGAAATATACAAATTACCGTCATATTCTCAAACTGGGAGACCCGCGGTTGCAGCGTCAGTTTCTATGAGTTACATTGGTCTCGTCGAAGGTGTTGGTTCCACCCACGGTGCCGTTCGAAGGTTGTTTCGAGTTCTCATCCTCTCACGCCATATTTTTAATCCTAAGTCTAAAAATAAGCAAATTATCGTCGTATTCTAAAATGAGCTGTCCCGTGGCTACGGGGTCAGTTCCTACGTGTTACGTTGGTCTCGTGGGAGGTGTTGGTTCCACTGCCGGGGACGTTCGGGGGATGTTTTGAGTTTGCACCCTCTAACGCCATATTTTGCTTAAGTCTAGAAATATGCAAATTACCGTCGTATTCTCAACCCGAGAGTCCCGCGGTTCCGGGGTCAGTTCCTACGAGTTACATTGGTCCCGTGGGAGGTGTTGGCGCCACCCACGGGGCCGTTCGGGGGTTGCTTCGAGTTTTCACCCTCTAACGCCATGTTTTTAAGCCTAAGTCTAAAAATATGCAAATTATCATCGTATTCTCAAACCGGGTGTCCCGCAGCTGCAGGCTCAGTTCCTATAAGTTACACTGGTCCCGTGGGAGGTGTTGGTGCCACCCATGAGGACGTTCGGGGGTTTTTTGGAATTTTCACCCTCTAACACAATGCTTTTAAGCGTAAGTCTAGAAATATGCAAATTTTCGACGCATTCTCAAATCGAGAGTCTCGCGGCTGCGGGGTCAGTTCCTACGAGTTACATTGGTCCCGCGGGAGGTGTTGGTGCCACCCGCGGGAGGTGTTGGTGCCACCCACGGGGACGTTCGGGGGTTGTTTCGAGTTTTCATCCTCTAACGTCATGTTTTTAAGCCAAAATATAAAAATATGCAAATTATCATCGTATTCTAAAAACGGGAGTCCTGCGGCTGCGGGGTCAGTTCCTACGAGTTACATTGGTCCCGTGGGAGGTGTTGGTGCCACCCACGGTGACGTTCGGGTGCTGTTTTGAGTTTTCACCCTCTAACGCCATGTTTTGCTTAAGTCTAGAAATATGCAAATTGTCGTCGTATTCTATTACGAGTTACAATTGTCCCGTGGGAGGTGTTGGTGCCACCCACGGGGCCGTTCGAGAGCTGTTTCAAGTTTTCACCCTTTAATGCCATGTTTTTCAGCCTAAGTCTAAAAATATGCAAATTATCGTCGTATTCTCAATCCGAGAGGCCTACGGTTGCGGGGTCAGTTTTTATGAGTTATATTGGTCCCGTGGGAGGTGTTGCTGCCACCCACGGGGATATTTTGGGGTTGTTTCGAGTTTTCACCCTCTAACGCCATGTTTTGCTTAAGTCTAGAAATATACAAATTACCGTCGTATTCTCAAACCGGGAGTCCCGCGGCTGCGGGGTCAGTTCCTACGAGTTACATTGGTTCCGTGGGAGGTGTTGGCGCCACCCACGAGGCCGTTCGGGGGCTATTTTGGGTTTTCATCCTCTAACGCCATGTTTTTAAGCCTAAGTCTAGAAATATAAAAATTACCGTCGTATTCTCAAAGCGAGAGTCCCGCAGCTGCGTGGTCAATTCCTACGAGTTACATTGGTCCCATGGGAGTTGTTGATGCCACCCACGGGGCCATTCAAGGGTTGTTTCGAGTTTTCACCCTCTAACGCCATGTTTTTAAGCCTAAGTCCAGAAATATTCAAATTATCATCGTATTCTCAAACCGGGAGACCCGCAGCTGCGGGGTCAGTTCCTACGAGTTTCATTGGTCCCGTGGGAGGTATTGGTGCCACCCACGGGGACGTTCGAGGGTTGTTTTGAGTTTTGCTTAATTCTAAAAATATGCAAATTATCATCGTATTCTCAAAAGGGGGGACCCGTGTAACACCCCGCCCGCCCGGGGAGAGCGAACGGAGAGCTACTACGATAAACTCAATTAAAATCCACAGTATGACAAGGTATAGAGCATATAATTCCCAAAAAACAAAAGAGAACGACAAATCTCAATCTCTTCAAATAAATACCAAGTCTCTCGATGTACATTCAACAACTAACTCGAATATAAAATACTAATCTCCAATGCTCTATACATCAAAATAATACAATCTTATCTCTTGTATTAAAATATTTCCAAAATAATTCTCGCTAAAAATCAATCTCCATAGCGCCCCAAAATCCGCGCTAACCTGCCACTAAAAGAAAATATGGGGAAGTACACAATACAACAGGAAAGATGCTCAACAAATATTAGCAGTGAATAAAACGTAACGATACGAGTACGAATATTAAAATAAAATGTGAATTTCATAAGCAATTATATCTATCTAAATTCTCAACAACACATTAACCGGGTCACCAGGCCTCACCACCGTACCGCGCCTATGCATTTTTCTAGCATATCCGGAAAAAGGAATATTGGTAGGTGCCTAACTTCAGTGCCATATTAAAATCTCATGACAACATGCTCAACACCATAATAATACCACATGAATCAAAATCAGATTCCAACAAATATTTTTAAATTTCCAAAAGAATTTAACAATTCAAATATGAGTCAATAATCACATGAAACCAAAGGGAGAAACACTCGCGAGATTAAGGAGCATATTATGTAAAACCCCATACCTTCAAATTATCCATGAATCATCGCATAATTTTAGCCTCAAAATTTAAACACACCATCATGTTCCTCTCGCGAAAATAATCCAATCAAATTCTAGCCCAAAATCGAGAAAACACCAAATAAGCCTTATAATCTAAGGTTGAAATCTTGAATAAATTTGGGGCTATGGTTTGTATATGAAAGGGTGTAATTTTGGAGAGGTCTTCCGGTTGAAATGTTTGAGAAAAAGTGATTTGAAAAGTCCATCCACGAATTTGTTGTTATATAAAGGATTAAGAGTTTGATTAAGAAAAGAGTTCTAATCAGATACAAACACTAAAAAATTTATTCCGGACGATCAGACCGTTGGAATTGGATGAAATTTTACAACGAATTAACGAAAGACGAGAGGAACCTGTCAAAAAAATTCAGCTCGGTCACACGGTTGAATATTTTTAAATATTTTTTTTCTAGAGAGTTTTATATTTTGAGGACTCTTCTATATAATAAAAATTCAATTAAATCTCCATTTTAATTCCCATTTCGAAACCGTTTGAAATTCTCGCCTTTAAAAATAATAACCAACATATTTGAGCAATAAAAATAATTTTATATCAAAATTTATTTTTCCTCTTTATTTTGAAATTACCCCAAAAATTACGCGGGTTGTTAAACTTCCCCACTAACAATGGAATTTCGCCCTCGAAATTCAGCGAATACCTAACTCTCAAAAATCAGGCTACCAATCCCCAAAAATAATCTCGTCTCCAAAAATAAATTCATCACATCTAATCTAGATGCCTAACATGGAACGATCTCCTAAAAATTTCTATCTCCAAAATACGTGCCACAAAAACGTAACAGACCCAAAACCCAAGGGTTGTCGTATACCTAAGCTCTGATACCATTCTGTATTTTATTGTATTGTGGGATTTTTAGATCATTCTGTAACACCCCGCCCGCCCGGAAAGAGCGAACGGAGCGCAACTACGATAAACTAAATTCAAATCCACAATATGACAAGCTATACAGCATCTAATTCCCAAACAACAAAAGTGAACTACAAATCTCAATCTCTTCAAATAAATACCAAGTCTCTCGAAGTACATACAACAACTAACTCGAAAATATAATACAAATCTCCAATGCTCTATACATCAAAATAATACAATCTTCTCTCTTGTATTAAAATCTTTCCAAAATAATTCTCGATAAAAATCAATCTCCTTAGCACCCCAAAATCCGCCCTAACCTGCCACTAAAAGAAAATATGGGGAAGTACACAATATGACAGGAAAGATGCTCAACAAATATTAGCGCTGAATAAAACTTAACAATACGAATACGAATATTCAAATCAAAGTGAATCTCATAAGCAATTATATCAATATACTTTTTCTCAACAACACATTAACCGGGACACCAGGCCTCACCACCGTACCACACCTATGCATTTTTCTAGCATATCCGGGAAAAAGAAATATTGGCGGGTGCCCAATCCCAGTGCCATATTAAAATCTCATGACAAGATGCTCAACACCATAATAATACCACATGAATGGAAATCAGATTCCAACAAATATTTTTAGATTTCCAAAAGAATTTAACAATTCAAATATGAGTCAATAATCACATGAATCCAAAGGGAGAAACACTCGCGAGATTAAGGAGCATATTATGTAAAACCCCATACCTTAAAATTATCACATGAATCATCACATAATTTCAGCCTCAAAATTTCAACACACCATCATGTTCCTTTCGCGAAAATAATGCAATCTCGTTCTAGCCCAAACTCGAGAAAACACCAAATAAGCCTTCTAATCTAAGGTTGAAATCTTGAATAAATTTGGGGCTATGGTTTGTATATGAAAAGGAGTAATTTTGGAGAGTTCTTCTTATTGAAATGTTTGAGAAAAATTGATTTGAAAAGTCCATCCACGAATTTGTTGATATATAAAGGATTAAGAGTTTGATTAAGAAAACAGTTCTAATCAGATACAAACACTAAAAAATTTATTTCGGACCGTTGGAATTGGATAAAATTTCACAGCGAATTAACGAAAGACGAGAGGAACCTGTCAAAAAAAATTCAGCTCGGTCGCACGGTTCAATATTTTTAAATATTTTTTTTCTAGAGAGTTTTATATTTTGAGGACTCTTCTATATAATAAAAATTCAATTAAATCTCCATTTTAATTCCCATTTCGAAATCGTTTAAAATTCTCGCCTTTAAAAATAATAACCAATATATTTGAGCAATAAAAATAATTTTATCTCAAAATTTATTTGTCCTCTTTATTTTGAAAATACCCCAAAAATTACGCGGCTTGTTACACTTCCCCACTAACAATGGAATTTTGCCCTCGAAATTCGTCGAATACCTAACTTTCGAAAATCAGGCTAACAGTCTCCAAAAATAATATCGTCTCCAAAAATAAATTCCTCACATCTAATCTAGATGCCTAACACGGAACGATCTTCTAAAAATTTCTTTCTCCAAAATACGCGCCACAAAAACGTAATAGACCCAAAACCCAAGATCCGAGACTTGTCGTATAGCTAAGCTCTGATACCACTCTGTATTTTATTATATTGTGGGATTTTTAGATCATTCTGTAACACCCCGCCCGCCCGGAGAGAGCGAACGAAGCGTTACTACGATAAACTAAATTCAAATCCACAATATGACAAGGTATAGAGCATTTAATTCCCAAACAACAAAAGAGAACTACAAATCTCAATCTCTTCAAATAAATACCAAGTCTCTCGAAGTACATACAACAACTAACTCGAAAATATAATACAAATCTCCAATGCTCTATACATCAAAATAATATAATCTTCTCTCTTGTATTAAAATCTTTCCAAAATAATTCTCGCTAAAAATCAATCTCCATAGCGCCCCAAAATCCGTGCTAACCTGCCACAAAAAGAAAATATGGGGAAGTACACAATACGACAGGAAAGATGCTCAACAAATATTAGCGGTGAATAAAACGTAACAATATGAATACGAATATTCAAATCAAAGCGAATCTCATAAGCAATAATATCAATATAATTTCTCAACAATACATTAACCGGGTCACCAGGCCTCACCACCGTACCGCTCCTATGCATTTTTCTAGTATATCCGGGAAAAAGAAATATTGGGGGGTGCCCAATCTCAGTGCCATATTAAAATCTCATGACAACATGCACAACACCAAATATAATACCACATGAATCGAAATCAGATTCCAACAAATATTTTTAGATTTCCAAAAGAATTTAACAATTCAAATATGAGTCAATAATCACATGAAACTAAAGGGAGAAACACTCGCGAGATTAAGGAGCATATTGTGTAGAACCCCGTACCTTAAAATTATCACATGAATCATCACATAATTCCATCCTTAAAATCTAATCACACCATTATGTTCCTCTCTCGAAAATAATCCAATCAAGTTCTAGCCCAAACTCGAGAAAACATCAAATAAGTCTTCAAATCTAAGGTTGAAATCTTGAATAAGTTTGGGGCTATGGTTTGTATATGAAAGGGAGTAATTTTGGAGAGATCTTCTGGTTGAAAAGTTTGAGGAAACGTAATTTGAAAAGTCCATCCACGAATTTGTTGATATATAAAGGATTAAGAGTTTGATTAAGAAAAGAGTTCTAATCAGATACAAACATTAAAATTTTATTTCGGACGATCGGACCATTGGAATTGGATGAAATTTTACAGCGAATTAGCGAAAGATGAGAGGAAATTGCCAAAAAAAAATCAGCTCGATCGCACGGTTCAATATCTTTAAATATTTTTTTTTCTAGAGAGTTTTATATTTTGAGTACTCTTTTATATATTGAAAATTCAATTAAATCTACATTTTAGTTCCGATTTCGAAACCGTTTGAAATTCTCACCTTTAAAAATAATAACCAACATATTTAAGCAATAAAAATTATTTTATCTCAAAATTTATTTTTCCTCTTTATTTTGAAATTACCCCAAAAATTACGCGGGTTGTTACACTTCCCCACTAATAATGGAATTTCGCCCTCGAAATTTGCCGAATCCCTAACTCTAAAAAATTAGGCTAAAAATCTCCAAAAATAATATCGTCTCCAAAAATAAATTCCTCACATCTAATCTAGATGCCTAACACCGAACGATCTTCTAAAAATTTGTATCTCCAAAATATGCGCCACAAAAACGTAACAGAGCCGAAACCCAAGACCCGACGGTTGTCGTATACCTAAGCTCTGATACCACTATGTATTTTACTGTATTGTTGGATTTTTAGATCATTCTGTAACACCCCACCCGTCCGGGGAGAGCGAACGAAGCGCTACTACGATAAACTAAATTCAAATCCACAATATGACAAAGTATAGAGCATCTAATTCCCAAACAACAAAATAGAACTACAAATCTCAATCTCTTCAAATAAATAGCAAGTCTCTCGAAGTACATACAACAAGTAACTCGAAAATATATTACAAATCTCCAATGCTCTATAGATCAAAATAATACAATCTTCTCTCTTGTATTAAAATCTTACCAAAATAATTCTCGCTAAAAATCAATCTCCATAGCGCCCCAAAATCCGTGCTAACCTGCCACTAAAAGAAAATATGGGGAAGTACACAATACGACAGGAAAGATGCTCAACAAATATTAGCGGTGAATAAAACGTAACAATACAAATACGAAAATTCAAATCAAAGTGAATCTCATAAGCAATTATATCAATATAATTTCTCAACAAAACATTAACCGGGACACCATGCCTCACCACCGTACCACGCCTATGCATTTCTCTAGCATATCCGGGAAAAAGAAATATTGGCGGGTGACCAACCTCAGTGCCATATTAAAATCTCATGACAACATGCTCAACACCAAATATAATACCACATGAATCGAAATCAGATTTCCAAAGGAATTTAACAATTCAAATATGAGTCAATAATCACATGAAACCAAAGGGAGAAACATTCGCGAGATTAAGGAGCATATTGTGTAAAACCCCATACCTTAAAATTATCACATGAATCATCACATAATTTCATCCTTAAAATCTAATCAGACCATCATGTCCCTCTCGCAAAAATAATCCAATCAAGTTCTAGCCCAAATTCCAGAAAACACCAAATAAGCCTTCTAATCTAAGGTTGAAATCTTGAATAAGTTTGGGGTTATGGTTTGTATATGAAAGAGAGTAATTTTGGAGAGGTCTTCTGGTTGGAAAGTTTGAGAAAAAGTGATTTGAAAAGTCCATCCACGAATTTGTTCATATAAAAAGGATTAAGAGTTTGATTAAGAAAAGAGTTCTAATCCGATACAAACACTAAAAATTTTATTCCGGACGATCGGACTGTTGGAATTTAATGAAATTTTACAGCGAATTAACGAAAGACGAGAGGAACCTGTAAAAAAAAATTCAGCTCGGTCGCACGGTTCAATATTTTTAAATATTTTTTTCTAGAGAGTTTTATATTTTGAGGACTCTTCTATATAATAAAAATTCAATTAAATCTCCATTTTAATTCCCATTTCGAAACCGTTTCAAATTCTCGCCTTTAAAAATAATAACCAATATATTTGAGCAATAAAAATAATTTTATCTCAAAATTTATTTTTCCTCTTTATTTTGAAAATACCCCAAAAATTACGCGGGTTGTTACACTTCCCCACTAACAATGGAATTTCGCCCTCGAAATTCGTCGAATACCTAACTTTCAAAATTCAGGCTAACAATCTCCAAAAATAATATCGTCTCCAAAAATAAATTCCTCACATCTAATCTAGATGCCTAACACGGAACGATCTTCTAAAAATTTCTGTCTCCAAAATACGTTCCACAAAAACGTAATAGACCCAAAACCCAAGACCCGAGGCTTGTCGTATACCTAAGCTCTGATACCATTCTGTATTTTATTATATTGTGGGATTTTTAGATCATTCTGTAACACCCCGCCCGCCCGGGGAGAGCGAACGAAGCGCTACTACGATAAAATAAATTCAAATCCACAATATGACAAGGTATATAGCATCTAATTCCCAAACAACAAAAGAGAACTACAAATCTCAATCTCTTTAAATAAATACCAAGTCTCTCGAAGTACATACAACAACTAACTCGAAAATATAATACAAATCTCTAATGCTCTATACATAAAAATAATACAATCTTCTCTCTTGTATTAAAATCTTTCCAAAATAATTCTCGCTAAAAATCAATCTCCATAGCACCCCAAAATCCGTGCTAACCTGCCACGAAAAGAAAATATGGGGAAGTACACAATACGACGGGAAAGATGCTCAACAAATATTAGCGTTGAATAAAACGTAACAATACGAATACGAATATTCAAATCAAAGTGAATCTCATAAGAAATAATATCAATATAATTTCTCAACAACACATTAACCGGGTCACCAGGCCTCACCACCGTACCGCTCCTATGCATTTTTCTAGTATATCCGGGAAAAAGAAATATTGGGGGGTGCCCAATCTCAGTGCCATATTAAAATCTCATGACAACATGCACAACACCAAATATACTACCACATGAATCGAAATCAGATTCCAACAAATATTTTTAGATTTCCAAAAGAATTTAACAATTCAAATTTGAGTCAATAATCACATGAAACTAAAGGGAGAAACACTCGCGAGATTAAGGGGCATATTATGTAAAACCCCGTACCTTAAAATTATCACATGAATCATCACATAATTCCATCCTTAAAATCTAATCACACCATTATGTTCCTCTCTCGAAAATAATCCAATCAAGTTCTAGCCCAAACTCGAGAAAACATCAAATAAGCCTTCAAATCTAAGGTTGAAATCTTGAATAAGTTTGGGGCTATGGTTTGTATATGAAAGGGAGTAATTTTGGAGAGATCTTCTGGTTGAAAAGTTTGAGGAAACGTAATTTGAAAAGTCCATCCACGAATTTGTTGATATATAAAGGATTAAGAGTTTGATTAAGAAAAGAGTTCTAGTCAGATACAAACATTAAAATTTTATTTCGGACGATCGGACCATTGGAATTGGATGAAATTTTACAGCGAATTAGCGAAAGATGAGAGGAAATTGCCAAAAAAAATTCAGCTCGATCGCACGGTTCAATATCTTTAAATATTTTTTTTTCTAGAGAGTTTTATATTTTGAGGACTCTTCTATATATTGAAAATTCAATTAAATCTACATTTTAGTTCCGATTTCGAAACCGTTTGAAATTCTCACCTTTAAAAATAATAACCAACATATTTGAGCAATAAAAATTATTTTATCTCAAAATTTATTTTTCCTCTTTATTTTGAAATTACCCCAAAAATTACGCGGGTTGTTACACTTCCCCACTAATAATGGAATTTCGCCCTCGAAATTTGCCGAATCCCTAACTCTAAAAAATTAGGCTAAAAATCTCCAAAAATAATATCGTCTCCAAAAATAAATTCCTCACATCTAATCTAGATGCCTAACACAGAACGATCTTCTAAAAATTTGTATCTCCAAAATATGCGCCACAAAAACGTAACAGAGCCAAAACCCAAGACCCTACGGTTGTCGTATACCTAAGCTCTGATACCACTACGTATTTTACTGTATTGTTGGATTTTTAGATCATTCTGTAACACCCCACCCATCCGGGGAGAGCGAACGGAGCGCTATTACGATAAACTAAATTCAAATCCACAATATGAAAAAGTATAGAGCATCTAATTCCCAAACAACAAAATAGAACTACAAATCTCAATCTCTTCAAATAAATAGCAAGTCTCTCGAAGTACATACAACAAGTAACTCGAAAATATATTACAAATCTCCAATGCTCTATAGATCAAAATAATACAATATTCTCTCTTGTATTAAAATCTTTCCAAAATAATTCTCGCTAAAAATCAATCTCCATAGCGCCCCAAAATCCGCGCTAACCTGCCACTAAAAGAAAATACGGGGAAGTACACAATACGACAGGAAAGATGCTCAACAAATATTAGCGGTGAATAAAACATAACAATACGAATACGAATATTCAAATCAAAGTGAATCTCATAAGAAATTATATCAATATAATTTCTCAACAAAACATTAACCGGGACACCAGGCCTCACCACCGTACCACGCCTATGCATTTTTCTAGCATATCCGGGAAAAAGAAATATTGGCGGGTGCCCAACCTCAGTGCCATATTAAAATCTCATGACAACATGCTCAACACCAAATATAATACCACATGAATCGAAATCAGATTTCCAAAAGAATTTAACAATTCAAATATGAGTCAATAATCACATGAAACCAAAGGGAGAAACATTCGCGAGATTAATGAGCATATTGTGTAAAACCCCATACCTTAAAATTATCACATGAATCATCACATAATTTCATCCTTAAAATCTAATCAAACCATCATGTCCCTCTCTCAAAAATAATCCAATCAAGTTCTAGCCCAAATTCCAGAAAACACCAAATAAGCCTTCTAATCTAAGGTTGAAATCTTGAATAAGTTTGGGGCTATGGTTTGTATATGAAAGAGAGTAATTTTGGAGAGGTCTTCTGGTTGGAAAGTTTGAGAAAAAGTGATTTGAAAAGTCCATCCACGAATTTGTTCATATAAAAAGGATTAAGAGTTTGATTAAGAAAAGAGTTCTAATCCGATACAAACACTAAAATTTTTATTCCGGACGATCGGACCGTTGGAATTGAGTGAAATTTTGCAGAGAATTAGCGAAAGACGAGAGGAACTTGTCAAAAACAATTCAGCTCGATCGTACGGTTCAATATTTTTAAATATTTTTTTCTAGAGAGTTTTATATTGTGAGGACTCTTCTATATAATAAAAATTCAATTAAATCTCTATTTTAATTCCCATTTCGAAACCGTTTGAAATTCTCGCCTTTAAAAATAATAACAAACATATTTGAGCAATAAAAATAATTTTATCTCAAAATTTATTTTTTCTCTTTATTTTGAAAATACCCAAAAAAATTACGCGGGTTGTTACACGTCCCCACTAACAATGTAATTTCGCCCTCGAAATTCGTCGAATACCTAACTCTCAAAAATCAAGCTAGCAATCTCCAAAAATAATATCATCTCCAAAAATAAATTCCTCACATCTAATCTAGATGCCTAACACGGAACGATCTTCTAAAAATTTCTATCTCCAAAATACGCGCCACAAAAACATAACAGACCAAAAACCCAAGACCCGAGGTTTGTGGCATACCTAAGCTCTGATACCATTTTGTATTTTATTGTGTTCTGGGATTTTTAGATCATTCTGTAACACCCCGGCCGCCCGGGGAGAGCGAACGAAGCGCTACTACGATAAACTAAATTCAATTCCACAATATGACAAAGTATAGAGCATCTAATTCCCAACCAACAAAAGAGACCTACAAATCTCAATCTCTTCAAATAAATACCAAGTCTATCAAAGTACATACAATAACTAACTCGAAAATATAATACAAATCTCCAATGCTCTATACATCAAAATAATACAATCTTCTCTCTTGTATTAAAATCTTTCCAAAATAATTCTCGCAAAAAATCAATCTCCATAGCGCCCCAAAATCCGCGCTAACATGCCACTAAACGAAAATATGTTGAAGTACATAATACGACAGGAAAGATGCTCAACAAATATTAGCGGTGAATAAAACGTAACAATACGAATAAGAATATTCAAATCAAAGCGAATCTCATAAGCAATAATATCAATATAATTTCTCAACAACACATTAACCTGGCCACCAGGCCTCACCACCGTACCGCGCCTATGCATTTTTCTAGCATATCCGGGAAAAAGAAATATTGGTGGGTGCCCAACCTTAGTGCCATATTAAAATTAAAATCTCATAACAACATGCTCAACACCAAATATAATACCACATGAATCGAAATCCGATTCCAACAAATATTTTCAGATTTCCAAAAGAATTTAACAATTCAAATATGAGTCAATAATCACATGAAACCAAAGGGAGAAACATTCGCGAGATTAAGGAGCATATTGTGTAAAACCCTATACCTTAAAATTATCACATGAATCATCACATAATTTCATCCTTAAAATCTAATCAAACCATCATGTCCCTCTCGCAAAAATAATCCAATCAAGTTCTAGCCCAAATTCCAGAAAACACAAAATAAGCCATCTAATCTAAGGTTGAAATCTGCGGGGTCAGTTCCTTCAAGTTACATTGGTCCCGTGGGAGGTGTTGGTGCGACCCACGGGGACGTTCGGGGTCTGTTTACAGTTTTTACCCTCTAATGCCATGTTTTTAAGCCTAAGTCTAAAAAAATGAAAATTATAATGGTATTCTCAAACCTAGAGTCCCGCGGCTACGGGGTCAGTTCCTACGAGTTACATTGGTCAAATACGAGGTGTTGGTTCCACCCACGGGGACATTCGGGGGTTGTTCAGAGTTTTCACCCTCTAACGCAATGTTTTTAAGCCTAAGTTTGGAAATATGCAAATTACCATCGTATACTCAAACCGAGTGCCCTGAGGCTGCGGGGTTAATTGCTACGAGTTACATTAGTCCCGTGGGAGGTGTTGGCGTCAACCACAGGGCCTTTCGGGGGATGTTTTGGGTTTTTTTTCCCTCTAACGTCATGTTTTTAGGCCCAAGTATAGAAAATGCAAATTACCATCATATTCTCAAACCGAGAGTCTCGCGGCTGCATGGTCAGTTACTACGATTTACATTGGTCCCGTGGGAGGTGTTGATGCCACCCATGGGGCCTTTCGGGGGTTATTTTAAGTTTTTGCCCTCTAACTCCATGTTCTTAAGCCTAAGTCTAAAAATATGCAAATTATCATCATATTCACAAATTGGGAGTCCCGCGGCTGCGGGATCAGTTCCTACGAGTTACATTGGTCCCGAGGGAGGTGTTGGTGCCGCGCACGGGGCCGTTCAGGGTTGTTTCCAGTTTTCACCCTCTAACGCCATGTTTTGCTTAAATCTAGGAATATGAAAATTATCATCGTATTCTCAAATAGGGAGACCCACGGCTTCGGGGCAGTTCCTACGAGTTACATTGCTCCCGTGGGAGGTGTTGGTGCCAACCACGGGGCCGTTCGGGTGTTGTTTCGAGTTTTCACCCTCTAACGCCATGTTTCTAAGCCTAAGTCTAAAATTATGCAAATTATCACTGTATTCTCAAACCGGGAGTCCCACGGCTGCGGGGTCAGTTCCTAAGAGTTACATTGGTCCCGTGGGATGTGTTAGTGCCACCCACGGGGACGGTCGGGGGAGGTTTCGAGTTTTCACCCTCTAACGCTATGTTTTGCTTAAGTCTAAAAATATGCAAATTAGCGTCGTATTCTCAAACAGGTACATTGGTATTTTGGGAGGTGTTGGTGCCACCCACGGGCCGTTCGAGGGCTATTTCGAGTTTTCACCCTCTAGCGCCATATTTTTAAGCCTAAGTCTAAAATATGCAAATTATCATCGTATTCTCAAACCGGGAGTCTCGCGGTTGCGTGGTCAGTTCCTACGAGTTACATTGGTCCCGTGGGAGGTGTTGATGCCACCCACGGGGCCGTTCGAGGGCTGTTTTGAGTTTTCACCCTCTAAAGCCATTTCTTTAAGCCTAAGTTCAAAAATATTCTAATTATCATCGTATTCTCAAACCGGGAGACCCGCGGCTGTGGGGTCAGTTTCTACGAGTTTCATTAGTCCCGTGGGAGGTGTTCGTGCCACCCACGGGGCCGTTCGGGGGTTATTTTGAGTTTCACCCTCTAACACCATGTTTTTCTAAGATCTAAAAATTTGTAAATTATCATCATATTCTCAAACCGGGAGACCTCGGACTACGGGGTCAGTTCCTACTAGTTATATTGGTCCCGTGGGAGGTGTTGGTGCCACCCACAGGGATGTTCGGGGGCTATTTCGAGTTTTCACCCTCTAACGCCATGTTTTTCAGCCTAAGTCTAAAACTATGCAAATTATCGTCATTTTCCCAAACTGAGAGTCCCGCGGCGGTGCGGTCCGTTCCTATGAGTTACATTGGTCCCGTGGGAGGTGCTGGTGCAACCCACGGTGCCGTTCGGGGGTTGTTTTGAGTTTTCACCCTCAAACGCCATGTTTTAAAGCCTAAGTCTAGAAATATGCAAATTATTGTTGTATTCTCAAACCGAGAGTCCCGCGGCTGCAGGGTCAATTTCTATAAGTTACATTGGTCCCGTGAGAGGTGTTGGTGCCACCAACAGGGACGTTCGGGGGCTGTTTGGAGTTTTCACTCTCTAACGCCATTTTTTAAGCCTACGTCTATAAATTTGCAAATTACCATCGCATTCTCAAATCGAGATTCCCGTGGCTGCGAGGTCAGTTCCTACGACTTACATTGGTCCCGTGGGATGTGTTGGTGCCACCCACGGGGACGTTCGGGGGCTGTTTCGAGTTTTCAACCACTAATGCCATGTTTTAGGCCTAAGTCAAGAAATATGCAAATTACCGTCATATTCTCAGACCGGGAGACCCACGGCTGCGGGGTCAGTTCCTACGAGTTACATTGGAACCGTGGGAGGAGTTGGTGCCACCCACGGGGCCGTTCGGTGGTTGTTTTTAGTTTTCACCCTCTAATGCCATGTGTTTCTTAAATCTAAAAATATGCAAATTATCATCGTATTCTCAAACCGGGAGACCCGCGGCTGCGAGGTCAGTTCCTACGAGTTAAATTGGTCCTGTGGGAGGTGTTGCTGCAACCCACGGGGATGTTCGGGGGATATTTCAAGTTTTAACCCTCTAACGCCATGTTTTTAAGTCTAAGTATAAAACTATGCAAAATATCATCATATTCCTAAACCGAGAGTCCTGCGGCTGCGGGGTCCATTCCTACGAGTTACAATCATCCCGTGGGACGTGATGGTGCCACCCACGGGGCCGTTCGGGGGTTGTCTCGAATTTTCACCCTCTAACGCCATGTTTTTAAGCCTAAGTCTAGAAATGTGCATATTACCATCATGTTCTCAATCCGAGAGATCCCCGGCTATGGGGTCAATTCCTAAGAGTTACATTGGTCCCGTGGGAGGTGTTGATGCCACCCACGGGGCCGTTCGAGGGCTGTTTCGAGTTTTCAACCTCTAGCGCCATATTTTTAAGCCTAATTCTAAAAATATGCAAATTATCGTCATATTCTCAATCCGGGAGACCCGCGACTGCGGGGTCAGTTCCTACGAGTTACATTGGTCCAGTGGGAGGTGTTGGTGCCACCCACGGGGTCGTTCGGGGACTATTTCGAGTTTTCACCCTCTAACGCCATGTTTCTAAGCCTAAGTCTAAACATATGAAAATTATCATTGTATTCTCAAACAAAGAGTCCCCCGACTGTGGGGTCAGTTCCTACGAGTTACATTGGTCCCGTGGGAGGTGTTGGTGCCACCCACGGGGACGTTCGGGGGCTGTTTTGAGTTTTCACCCTCTAACGCCATTCGTTGCTTAAGTCTAGAAATATGCAAATTACCCTATTCTCAAACCGGGAGTCCCAAGGCTGCGGGGTCAGTTCCTCCGAGTTACATTAGTCTCGTGTGAGGGGTTAGCGCCACCCACGGGGACGTTCGGGGGCTGTTTTGGGTTTTCACCCTCTAACGCCTTATTTTTAAGCCTAAGTCTGAAAATATACAAATTACCGTTGTATTCAGAAATCGGGTGACCTGCGGTTCCGGGGTCAGTTCGTAGGAGTTACATTGGTCCCGTGGGAGGTGTTGATGCCACCCACGGGGCCGTTCGAGGGCCGTTTTGATTTTTCATCCTTTAATGCCATGTTTTTAAGCCTAAGTCCAGAAATATTCAAATTATCGTCGTATTCTCAAACCGGGAGACCCGCGACTGCGGGGTTAGCTCCTACGAGTTTCATTGGTCCTGTGGGAGGTGTTGGTGCCACCCACGGGGCTGTTTGGAGGTTTCTTCGAGTTTTCACCCTCTAATGCCATGTTTTGCTTAAATCTAGAAATATCCAAATTATTATCGTATTCTCAAACCCGCATAACCGCGGCTACGTGGTCAGTTTGTAGGAGTTATGTTGGTCCCGTGGGAGGTGATGGTGTCACCCGCGGGGCCGTTCGGGGGCTTTTTTGGGTTTTCACCCTCTAACGCCATGTTTTTAAGCCTAATTATAGAAATAAGCAAATAATCATCGTATTCTCAAACCGTTAGACCTGTGGCTGCGGGGTTAGTTCCTACGAGTTACATTGGTCCCGTGCGAGGTGTTTGTGCCACCCACGGGGCCATTCGGGGTTGTTTTAAGTGTTCATCCTCTAACGCCATGTTTTTAAGCATAAGTCTAAAAATATGCTAATTACCATCGTATTCTCAAACTGGGATTCCTGCGGCTGCGGGGTCAGTTCCTATGAGTTACATTGGTCCCGTGGGAGGTGTTGGTGCCACCCACGGGGATGTTCGGGGGCTGTTTCGAGTTTTCAACCACTAATGCCATGTTTTAGGCCTAAGTCAAGAAATATGCAAATTACCATCGTATTCTCAAATCGGGAGACCCGCGACTGCGGGGTTAGTTCCTACGAGTTACATTGGTCCCGTGGGAGGTGTTGGTGTCACCCACGGGGACGTCCGAGGGCTATTTCGAGTTTTAACCCTCTAACATCATGTTTTTAAGCCTAAGTCTAAAAATATTCAAATTATCATTGGATTCTCAAACCATAAGTTCCGCGACTGCGGGGTCAGTTCCTACGAGTTACATTGGTCCCGTGGGAGGTGTTGGTGACACCCACGGGGCCATTCGGGCGTTGTTTCGAGTTTTCACCCTCTAACGCCACGTTTTTAAGCCTAAGACTTGAAATATGCAAATTATCATTGTATTCTCAAATCGGGAGTCCCGTGGCTGCGGGGTCAGTTCCTAAAAGTTACATTGGTCCCGTGGGAGGTGTTGGTGCCACCCACGGGGACGTTCGGAGTCTATTTATAGTTTTCACCCTCTAACTCCATGTTTTTAAGCCTAAGTCTAGAAATATGCAAATTACCGTCGCATTCTCAAATCGGGAGTCCCGCGGCTGTGGGGTTAGTTCCTACGAGTTACATTTATCCCGTGGGTGGTGTTGTGCCACCCACGGGGCCGTTCGCTTGTTGTTTCGCGTTTTCACCCTCTAACGCCATGTTTTAAAGCCTATGTCTAAAAATATGCAAATTATCATTGTATTCTCAAACCGGGAGTCCCGCGGCTGCAGGGTCGGTTCCTAACAGTTACATTGGTCCCGTGGGAGGTGTTGGTGCCACCCACGGGGACATTCGAGGGCTGTTTCGAGTTTTCACCCTCTTACCCCATATTTCGCTTAAGTCTAGAAATATGAAATTTACCATTGTATTCTCAAACCGGGAGTCCCGCGGCTGCGGGGTCAGTTCCTAGGAGTTACATTAGTCCCGTGGGAGGTGTTGGTGCCACCCACGGGGCCGTTCGGGGGTTATTTTGAGTTTTCACACTCTAACGCCATGTTTCTAACCCTAAGACTAAAAATATGCAAATTATCATCGTATTCCCAAACCGGGAGTCCCGTGGCTACGGGGTCAGTTCCTACAACTTACATTGGTCCCGTGGGAGGTGTTGGTGCCACCCACGGGGACGTTCGGGGTCTGTTTAAAGTTTTCACCCTCTAACGCCATATTTCAAGCCTAAGTCTAGAAATATGAATATTACCATCGCATTCTCAAATCGGTAGTCCCATGGCTGGGGGTCAGTCCCTACGAGCTACATTGGTCCCGTGGGAGGTGTTGGTGACACCCACGGGGCCGTTTGGGTGTTGTTTCGAGTTTTCACCCTCTAACGCCATGTTTTTAAGCCTAAGTCTAAAAATATGAAAATTATCATTGTATTCTCAATCCGGGAGTCCCGCGGCTGCGGGGTCAGTTCCTACGAGTTACATTGGTCCTGTGAGAGGTGTTGGTTCCACCCACGGGGACGTTCGGGGGCTGTTTCGAGTTTTTACCCTCTAACGCCATGTTTTGCTTAAGTCTAGGAATATGAAAATTACCGCCATATTCTCAAACTGGGAGACCCGCGGCTGCGGCGTGAGTTTCTATGAGTTACATTTGTCCCATTGAAGGTGTTGGTGCCACCCAAGGTTCCGTTCGGGGGCTGTTTCGAGTTTTCACCCTCTAACGCCATATTTTTAAGCCTAAGTCTAGAAATATGCAAATTACCGTAGCATTCTCAAATCGGGAGTCCCGCGGCTGCGGGGTCCGTTGCTACGAGTTACATTTGTCCCGTGGGAGGTGTTGTGCCACCCACGGGGTCGTTCGTGTGTTGTTTCGAGTTTTCACCCGCTAACGCCATGTTTTAAAGCCTAAGTCTAAAAATATGCAAATTATCATTGTATTCTCCAACCGGAAGTCCCGCGGCTGCGGGGTCAGTTCCTAAGAGTTACATTGGTCCCGTGGGATGTGTTAGTGCCACCCACGGGGACGGTCGGGGGATGTTTCGAGTTTTTACCCTCTAACGCTATATTTTGCCTAAGTCTAAAAATATGAAAATTAGCGTCGTATTCTCGAACAGGGATACCCTCGGCTACGGGGTCAGTTCCTATGAGTTACATTGGTCCCGTGGGAGGTGTTGGTGCCACCCACGGGGCCGTTCGAGGTCTATTTCGACTTTTCACCCTCTAGCGCCATATTTTTAAGCCTAAGTCCAAAAATATGCAAATTATCATCGTATTCTCAAACAGGGAGTCCCGCGGTTGCGTGGTCAGTTCCTACGAGTTACATGGGTCCCGTGGGAGGTGTTGATGCCACCCACGGGGCCGTTCGAGGGCTGTTTTGAGTTTTCACCCTCTAATGCCATTTCTTTAAGCCTAAGTTCGAAAATATTCTAATTATCATCGTATTCTCAAACCGGGAGACCCGCGGCTGTGGGGTCAGTTCCTACGAGTTTCATTGGTCCCATGGGAGGTGTTCGTGCCACCCACGGGGCCGTTCGGGGTTGTTTTGAGTTTTCACCATCTAACGCCATGTTTTTCTTAAATCTAGAAATATGCAAATTATCATCTTATTCTCAAACCGGGAGACCCACGACTGCGGGGTCAGTTCCTACGAGTTATATTGGTCCCGTGGGAGGTGTTGGTGCCATCCACAGGGATGTTCAGGGGCTATTTCGAGTTTTCACCCTCTAACGCCATGTTTTTCAGCCAAAGTCTAAAACTATGCAAATTATCATCATTTTCCCAAACTGAGAGTCCCGCGGCGGTGGGGATCGTTCCTACGAGTTACATTGGTCCCGTGGGAGGTGCTGGTGCAACCCACGGTGCCATTCGGGGGTTGTTTTGTGTTTTCACCCTCAAACGCCATGTTTTTAAGCCTAAGTCTAGAAATATGCAAATTACAGTTGTATTCTCAAACCGAGAGTCCCGCGGCTGCGGGGTCAGTTTCAATAAGTTACATTGGTCCCGCGAGAGGTGTTGGTGCCACCAACGGCGACGTTCGGGGGCTGTTTGGAGTTTTCACTCTCTAACGCCATGTTTTTAAGCCTAAGTCTATAAATATGCAAATTACCATTGCATTCTCAAATCGGGATTCCCGTGGCTGTGGGGTCAGTTCCTACGAGTTACATTGGTCTCGTGGGATGTGTTGGTGCCAGCCACGGGGACGTTCGGGGGCTGTTTCAGGTTTTCACCCTCTAACGCCATGTTTTTAAGCCTAAGTCTAGAAATTAGCAAATTACCGTTGTATTCTAAACCATTAATGCCATGTTTTGCTTAAATCTACAAATATGAAAATTATCATCGTATTCTCAAACCGGGAGACCCACGGCTGCGGGGTCAGTTCCTACGAGTTACATTGGTCCCGTGAGAGGTGTTTCTGCCACCCACGGGGATGTTCGGAGGCTATTTCGAGTTTTAAGCCTCTAACGCCATGTTTTTAAGCCTAAGTCTAAAATTTTGCAAAATATCATCATATTCCCAAACTGAGAGTCCCGCGGCTGCGGGGTCCATTCCTACGAGTTACATTCGTCTCGTGGGACGTGCTGGTGCCACCCACGGTGCCGTTCGGGGATTGTTTCGAGTTTTCACCCTCTAACGCCATGTTTTTAAGCCAAAGTCTTGAAATGTGCAAATTATCATCATGTTCTCAAACCGGGAGACCCGCGGCTATGGGGTCAGTTCCTACGAGTTATATTGGTCCTGTGGGAGGTGTTGGTGCCACCCACGGGGCCGTTCGAGGGCTGTTTCGAGTTTTCAACCTCTAGCGCCATATTTTTAAGCCTAAGCTTAAAAATATGCAAATTATCGTAGTATTCTCAATCCGAGAGACCCACGGCTGCGTGGTCAGTTCCTACGAGTTACATTGGTCCCGTGGGAGGTGTTGGTGCCACCCACGGGGTCGTTCGAGAGCTATTTTGAGTTTTCACCCTCTAACGCCATGTTTTTAAACCTAAGTCTAGAAATATACAAATTACCATCGTATTCTCAAACCGGGAGTCCCGCGGCTACGGGGTCAGTTCCTAGGAGTTACATTGGTCCCGTGGGAGGTGTTGGTGCCAACCACGGGGCCGTTCGGGGGTTGTTTCGAGTTTTCACCCCCTAACGCCATGTTTTGAAGCCTGAGACTTGAAATATGCAAATTATCATCGTATTCCCAAACCGGGAGTCACGTGGCTACGGGGTCAGTTCCTACAAGTTACATTGGTCCCGTGGGAGGTGTTGGTGCCACCCATGGGGACGTTCGGGGTCTGTTTAAAGTTTTCACCCTCTAACGCCATGTTTCTAAGCCTAAGTCTAGAAATATGAATATTCCCATCGTATTCTCAAATTGGGAGTCCCGTGGCTGCATTGTCAGTTCCTACGAGTTACATTGGTCTCATGGGAGGTGTTGGTGCCACCCACGGGGCCGTTCTGGTGTTGTTTTGAGTTTTCACCCTCTAATGCCATGTTTTTAAGCCTATGTCTAAAAATATGAAAATTATCATTGTATTCTCAATCCGGGAGTCCCGCGGCTGCGGGGTCAGTTCCTACGAGTTACATTGGTCCGGTGAGAGGTGTTGGTGCCACCCACGGGGACGTTCGGGGGCTGTTTCGAGTTTTCACCCTCTAACGCCATGTTTTGCTTAAGTCTAGAAATATGTAAATTACCATCGTATTCGCAAACCGGGAGTCCCGTGGCGGCGGGGTCAGTTCCTACGAGTTACATTGGTCCCGTGGGAGGTGTTGGCGCCACCTACGGGGCCGTTCGGGGGCTGTTTTGGGTTTTCACCCTCTAACGCCATGTTTTTAAGCCTAAGTCTAAAAATATGCAAATTATCGTCGTATTCTCAAATCGGGAGTCCCGCGGCTGCATGGTCAGTTCCTACGAGTTACATTGGTCCCGTGGGAGGTGTTGATGCCAGCCACGGGGCCGTTCGAGGGCTGTTTTGAGTTTTCACCCTCTAACGCCATATTTTTAAGCCTAAGACTACAAATATGCAAATTATTATCGTATTCTCAAAGCGGGAGTACCGTGGCTATGGGGTCTGTTCCTTGAAGTTACATTGGTCCCGTGGGAGGTGCTGGTGCCATCCACGGGGACATTCGGGGTCAGTTTAGAGTTTTCACCGTCTAACGCCATGTTTTTAAACCTAAGTCTAGAAATATGCAAATGACCGTCGCATTCTCAAATCGGGAGTCCCGCGGTTGCGGGGTTACTTCCTACGAGTTACATTGGCTTCGTGGGAAGTGTTGGTGCCACCCATGGGGCCATTCGGGGGTTGTTTCTACTTTTCACCCTCTAACTCCAAGTTTTTAAGCCTAAGTCTAAAAATATGAAAATTATCATTGTATTCTCAAATCGGGAGTCCCACGGCTGCGGGGTCAGTTCGCACGAGTTACATTGGTCTCGTGGGTGGTGTTGGTCCCACCCACGGATACATTCGGGGGATGTTTCGAGTTTTCACCATCTAACGCCATGTTTTGCTTAAGTCTAGAAATATGAAAATTACCGTCGTATTCTCAAACCGAGAGTCCCGTGGCTACGGGGTTAGTTCCTGCGAGTAACATTGGTCCCGTGGGAGGTGTTGGCGCCTCCCGCGGGGTCGTTCGGGGGCTGTTTTGGATTTTCACCCTCTAACGCCATGTTTTTAAGCCTAAGTCTAAAAATATGAAAATTACCATCGTATTTCCAAACCGGGAGTTCGGCGGCTGCGTGGTTAGGCCCTACGAGTTACATTGGTCTCGTGGGAGCTGTTGAAGCCACCGAGGAGGCCGTTCGATGGCTGTTTCGAGTTTTCACCCTCTAATGCCATGTTTTTAAGCCTAAGCCTAGAAATATTCTAATTATCATCGTATTCTCAAACCGAGAGACCCGCGGCTGTGGGGTCAGTTCCTACGAGTTTCAGTGGTCTTGTGGGAGGTGTTGGTGCCACCCACGGGGCCGTTCGGGGGTTTTTTCGAGTTTTCACCCTCTAACGCCATGTTTAGCTTAATTCTAGAAATACGTAAATTATCATCGTATTCTCAAATCGAGAGATCCGTGGCTACGGGGTCAGTTCGTACGAGTTACATTGGTCTCGTGGGAGGTGTTGGTGCCACCCACGGGGCCGTTCGAGGGCTGCTTCGAGTTTTCCCCTCTAGTGCCATATTTTTAAGGCTAAGTCTAAATATATGCAAATTATCATCGTATTCTCAATTCGGGAGACCCGCGGCTGTGGGGTCAGTTTCTACGAGTTACATTGGTCCCGTGGGAGGTGTTGGTGTCACCCACGGGGACGTTCAGGGGCTATTTTGAGTTTTCACCCTCTAACGGCAAGTTTTACTTAGTCTACAAATATGCAAATTACCGTCGTATTCTCAAACCAGGAGACCCGCGGCTATGGGGTCAGTTCCTGCGAGTTACATTGGTCCCGTGGGAGGTGTTGGCACCACCCACGGGGCCGTTCGGGGCCTATTTTGGGTTTTCACCCTCTAACGCCATGTTTTTAAGCCTTAGTCTAGAAATATGCAAATTACAATCGTTTTCTCAAACCGAGAGTCCCGCGGCTGCGTGGTCAATTCCTGCGAGTTACATTGGTCCCGTGGGAGATGTTGATTCCACCCACGGGGCCGTTCCAGGGTTGTTTCGAGTTTTCACCCTCTAATCCCATGTTTTTAAGCCTAAGTCCAGAAATATTCTAACTATCATCGTATTATCAAACCGAAAGACCCGTGGCTTATGGGTCAGTTCCTACGAGTTTCATTGGTCCCGTGAGAGGTGTTGGTCCCACCCACAGGGCCGTTCGGGGTTTGTTTCGAGTTTTCACCCTCTAAGGCCATGTTTTGATAAAATCTAGAAATATGCAAATTATCATCGTATTCTCAAACTGGGAGACCCGCGGTCGCGGGGTCAGTTCCTATGAGTTAAATTGGTCCCGTGGGAGGTGTGGGTGCCACCTAGAAGATCGTTCGGGGGTTGTTTCGAGTTTTCACCTTCTAACACTATGTTTTTACGCCTAAGTCTAGAAAAATTCAAATTATCATCGTATTCTCAAACCGGGAGTCCCGCGCCTGCGAAGTCAGTTCCTACAAGTTACATCGTCCCCGTGGGAGGTATTGGTGCCACCCACGGGGACGTTCGGGGGCTGTTAAGAGTTTTCACCCTCTAACACAATGTTTTTAAGCCTAAGTCTAGAAATATACAAATTACCATCGCATTTTCAAATCCGGAGTCCCACGACTACGGGGTCATTTCCTACGAGTTACATTGGTCCCGTGGGAGGTGTTGGTGCCACCCACGAGGCCATTTGGAGGTTGTTTCGAGTTTTCACCCTCTAACGCCATGTTTTTAAGCCTAAGACTAGAAATATGCAAACTATCATCGTATTCTCAAACCGGGAGTCCCGTGGCTGCGGGGTCAGTTCCTACGAGGCCGTTCGCTTGTTGTTTCGCGTTTTCACCCTCTAACGCCATGTTTTTAAGCCTAACTCTAGAAATATGGAAATTACCGTCGCATTCTCAAATCGAGAGTCCCGCGGCTGCGTGGTCAGTTCCTACGAGTTACATTGGTCCCATGGGAGATGTTGATTCCACCCACAGGGCCGTTCAAGGGCTGTTTTGAGTTTTCACCCTCTAATGCCATGTTTTTAAGCCTAAGTCTAGAAAAATTCTAATTATCGTCGTATTCTCAAACCGAAAGACCCGTGGCGGTGGGGTCAGTTCCTACGAGTTTCATTGGTCCCGTGAGAGGTGTTGTTCCCACCCACAGGGCCGTTCGGGGGTTATTTCTAGTTTTCTCCATCTAATGCCATGTTTTTAAGCCTAAGTCTAAAAATATGCAAATTATCATCGTATTCTTAAACCGGGAGTCCCGCGGCTGCGGGGTCAGTACCTAAAAGTTACTTTGGTCCCGTGGGAGATGTTGGTGCCACCCACGAGGACGTTTGGGGCTGTTTCGAGTTTTCACCCTCTAACGGCAAGTTTTGCTTAGTCTACAAATATGAAAATTACCGTCGTATTCTCAAACTGGGAGTCTAGCGGCTACGGGGTCAGTTCCTGCCAGTTACATTGGTCCCGTGGGAGGTGTTGGCGCCACCCATGGGGCCATTCGGGGGCTATTTGGGGTTTTCACCCTCTAACGCCATGTTTTTAAGGCTAAGTATGAAAATATTCAAATTATCGTCGTATTGTAAAACCGGGAGACCTGCGGCTCCGGGGTCCGTTCGTAGGAGTTATATTGATCCCGTGGGAGGTGTTGATGCCACCCACGGGGCCGTTCGAGGGCTGTTTCGTGTTTTCACCCTCTAATGCCATGTTTTTAAGCCTAAGTCTAGAAATATTCAAATTATCATCATATTCTCAAACCGGGAGACCCGTGACTGCGGGGTCAGTTCCTAGGAGTTGCATTGATCCCGTGGGAGGTATTGGTGCCACCCATGGGTCCATTTGGGGGTTGCTTCGAGTTTTCACCCTCTAATGCCATGTTTTTGAGCATAAGTCTAGAAATATGCAAATTACTGTTGTATTCTCAAACCGAGATTTTCGTGGCTGCGGGGTCAGTTCCTACAAGTTACATTGGTCCCGTGGGAGGTGTTGGTGCCACCCATGTGGATGCTCGGAGGCTGCTTCGTGTTTTCACCCACTAATGCCATGTTTTAGGCCGAACTCAAGAAATATGCAATTTACCATCGTATTCTCAAACCGAGAGACCCACGGCTGCGGGGTCAGTTCCTACGAGTTACATTGGTCCCGTGGGAGGTGTTGGTGCCACCCACGGGGACGTTCGGGGGCTATTTCATGTTTTAACCCTCTAACGCCATGTTTTTAAGTCTACGTCTAGAAATATGAAAATTACCTTTGCAACCTCAAATCGGGAGTCCTGCGGCTGCGGGGTCAGTTCCTACGAGTTACATTGGTCCCATGGAAGGTGTTGGTGCCACCCACGGGGCCGTTCGGGGGTGATTCGAGTTTTCACCCTCTAACGCCATGCTTTTAAGCCTAAGTCTAAAAATTTAGAAATTATCATTGTATTCTCAAACCGGGAGTCACGCGGCTGTGGGGTCAGTTCCTACGAGTTTCATTGGTCCCGTGAGAGGTGTTGGTCCCACCCACAGGGCCGTTCGGGGGTTGTTTCTAGTTTTCTCCATCTAATGCCATGTTTATAAGCCTAAGTCTAAAAATATGCAAATTATCATCGTATTCTTAAACCGGGAGTCCCGCGGCTGCGGGGTCAGAACCGAAGAGTTACTTTGGTCCCGTGGGAGATGTTGGTGCCACCCACGGGGACGTTCGGGGGCTTTTTCGAGTTTTCATCCTCTAACGCCATGTTTTGCTTAAGTCTAGAAATATGCAAATTGCTGTCGTATTCTCAAACCGGGAGTCCCAAGGCTGCGGGGTCAAGTCCTCGGAGTTACTTTAGTCCCGTGGGAGGTGTTGGCGCCACCCACGGGGCCGTTCTGGGGCTATTTGGGGTTTTCACCCTCTAACGCCATGTTTTTAAGGCTAAGTATGAAAATATTCAAATTATCGTCGTATTGTAAAACCGGGAGACCTGTGGCTCCGGGGTCCGTTCGTAGGAGTTATATTGATCCCGTGGGAGGTGTTGATGCCACCCACGGGGCCGTTCGAGGGCTGTTTCGTGTTTTCACCCCCTAATGCCATATTTTTAAGCCTAAGTCTAGAAATATTCAAATTATCATCATATTCTCAAACCGGGAGACCCGCGACTGCGGGGTCAGTTCCTAGGAGTTGAATTGGTCCCGTGGGAGGTATTGGTGCCACCCATGGGTCCGTTTGGGGGTTACTTCGAGTTTTCACCCTCTAATGCCATGTTTTTTAGCACAAGTGTAGAAATATGCAAATTACCATTGTATTCTCAAACCGAGATTTTCGTGGCTGCGGGGTCAGTTCCTACAAGTTACATTGGTCCCGTGGGAGGTCTTGGTGCCACCCAAGTGGATGTTCGGAGGTTGTTTCGTGTTTTCACCCACTAATGCCATGTTTTAGGCCGAACTCAAGAAATATGCAATTTACCATCGTATTCTCAAACCGAGAGACCCACGGCTGCGAGGTCAGTTCCTACGAGTTACATTGGTCCCGTGGGAGGTGTTGGTGCCACCCACGGGGATGTTCGGGAGCTATTTCGAGTTTTAACCCTCTAACACCATGTTTTTAAGCCTAAGTTTAAAAATATGCAAATTATCATCGTATTATCAAACAGTGAGTCCCGCGGCTGCAGGGTCAGTTCCTACGAGTTACATTGGTCCCGTGGGAGGTGTTGATGCCACCCACGAGGCCGTTCCATGGCTGTTTCGAGTTTTCACCCTCTAATGCCATGTTTTTAAGCCTAAGCCCAGCAATATTCTAATTATCATCGCATTCTCAAACCGAGAGACCCGCGGATGTGGGGTCAGTTCCTACGAGTTTCATTGGTCTTGTGGGAGGTGTTGGTGCCACCCACGGGGCCGTTCGGGGGTTGTTTCGAGTTTTCACCCTCTAACGCCATGTTTAGCTTAAATATAGAAATACGCAAATTATCATCATATTCTCAAACCGGGAGACCCGCGGATACGGGGTCAGTTCTTACGAGTTACATTGGTCCCGTGGGAGGTGTTGGTGCCACCCACGGGACCGTTCGAGGGCTGCTTCGAGTTTTCCCCTCTAGTGCTATACTTTTTAGGCTAAGTCTAAAAATATGCAAATTATCATCGTATTCTCAATCCGAGAGACTCGCGGCTGTGGGGTCAGTTCCTACGAGTTACATTGGTCCGGTGGGAGGTGTTGGTGCCACCCACGGGGACGTTTGGGGCTGTTTCGAGTTTTCACCCTCTAATGACAAGTTTTGCTTAGTCTACAAATATGAAAATTACCGTCGTATTCTCAAACCGGGAGTCTCGCGGCTACGGGGTCAGTTCCTGCGAGTTACATTGGTCCCGTGGGAGGTGTTGGAGCCACCCACGGGGCCGTTCGGGGGTTGTTTGTGGTTTACACCCTCTAACGCCATGTTTTTAAGCCTTAGTCTAGAACTATAAAAATTTCCGTCGTATTCTCAAATCGGGAGTCCCACGGCTGCGTGGTCAGTTCCTACGAGTTACATTGGTCCCGTGGAAGTTGTTGATTCCACCCATGGGGCCGTTCCAGGGCTGTTTCGAGTTTTCATCCTCTAATACCATGTTTTTAAGCCTAAGTCCAGAAATCTTCTAATTATCGTCGTATTCTCAAACCAAAAGACCCGCGGCGGTGGGCTCAGTTCCTACGAGTTTTATTGGTCCCGTGAGAGGTGTTGGTCCCACCCACGGTGCCGTTCGGGGTTTGTTTCGAGTTTTCACCTTCTAATGCCATGTTTTGCATAAATCTAGAAATATACTAATTATCATCGTATTCTCAAACCGGGAGACCCGCGGTTGTGGGGTCAGTTCCTACGAGTTACATTGGTCCCGTGGGAGGTGTTGGTGCCACCCACGGGGATGTTCGGGGGCTATTTTGAGTTTTAACCCTCTAACGCCATGCATTTAAGCCTAAGTCTAAAAATATGCAAATTATCCTCGTATTCCCAAACCGGGAGTCCCGCGGCTGCGGTGTCCGTTCCTACGAATTACATTGGTCCCGTGGGAGCTGTTGGTGCCACCCACAAGGCCGTTCGGGGGTTGTTTCGAGTTTTCACTCTCTAACGCCATGTTTTTAAGCCTAAGTCTAGAAATATATAAATTATCATCGTATTCTCAAACCGGGAGTCTCGCGGCTGCGGAGTGAGTTCCTACAAGTTACATCGGTCCCGTGGGAGGTGTTGGTGCCACCCACGGGAACGTTCGGGGGCTGTTTGGAGTTTTCATACTCTAACACCATGTTTTAAGCCTAACTCTAGAAATATGCAAATTACCGTCGCATTCTCAAATCGGGTGTCCTGCGGCTGCGGGGTCAGTTCCTACGAGTTACATTGGTCCTGTGGGAGGTGTTGGTGCCACCCACGAGGCCATTCGGGGCTTGTTTCGAGTTTTCACCCACTAACGCCATGTTTTGCTTAAATCTACAAATATGCAAATTATCATCGTATTCTCAAACCAGGAGACCCGCGGCTAGTGGGTCTATTCCTGGGAGTTTCATTGGTCTCGTAGGAGGTGTTGGTGCCACCCACGGGGCCGTTGGGGGGCTGTTATGGGTTTTCACCCTCTAACGCCATGTTTTTAAGCCTAAGTCTAAGAATATGCAAATTATCATCATATTGTCAAACCATGAGACCCCCGGCTGCGGGGTCAGTTTCTGCGAGTTACATTGGTTCCGTGGGAGGTGTTGGTGCCACCCACGGGGCCGTTCGGGGGTAATTTCGACTTTTCACCCTCTAACGCCTTGTTTTTAAGCCTAAGACTAGAAATATGCAAATTATGATCGTATTCGCAAACTAGGAGTCCTGTGGCTGCGGGGTCAGTTCCTACAAGTTACATTGGTCCCGTGGGAGGTGTTGGTGCCACCCACGGGGACGTTCGGGGCTGTTTCGAGTTTTCAACCACTAATGCCATGTTTTTAAGCCTAAGTCTAAAATTATACAAATTATCGTCATATTCCCAAATCGAGAGTGCCGCGGCTGCTATGTCCGTTCCTATGAGTTACATTGGTCCCGTGGGAGGTGATGGTGCCACCCACGGGGCCGTTCGGGGGTTGTTTTGAATTGTCACCCTCTAACGCCTTATTTTTAAGCCTAAGTCAAGAAATACGCAAATTATCATCGTATTCTCAAACTGGTAGACCCGCAGCTGCGAGGTCAGTTCCTACAAGTTACATCAGTCCCGTGGGAGGTGTTGGTGCCACCCACGGGGTCGTTCAGGAGTTGTTTGGAGTTTTCACCCTCTAACGCCATGTTTTTAAGACTAAGTCTAGAAATATGGAAATTACCATCGCATTCTCAAATCGGGTGTCCCGCAGCTGCGGGGTTAGTTCCTATGAGTTACATTGGTCCCGTGGGAAGTGTTGGTGCTACCCACGGGGCCATTCGGGGGTTGTTTCGAGTTTTCACCATATAATGTCATGTTTTTAAACCTATGTCCAAAAATATGCAAATTATCATTGTATTCTCAAACCGGGATTCCCGCGGCTGCGGGGTCAGTACCTACGAGTTAGATTGGTCCCATGGGAGATGCTGGTGCCACCCACGGGGACGTTCGGGGGCTATTTTTGGTTTTCACTCTCTAACGCCATGTTTTGCTTAAGTCTCGAAATATGAAAATTACCGTCATATTCCCAAACCGAGAGACCCGCGGGTGCGGGGTCAGTTCCTACAAGTTACATTGGTTGCGTGGGATTTGTTGGTTCCACCCACGGGGCCGTTCGGGGGTTGTTTCGAGTTTTTTCCCTCTAACGCCATGTTTTTAAGCATAAGTCTAGAATATATGAAAATTAATGTCGTATTCCCAAATCGAGAGTCCTGCGGCTTCTGCGTCCGTTACTATGAGTTACATTGGTCCCGTGGGAGGTGCTGGTGCCACCCACGGGGCCGTTCGGGGGTTGTTTTGAATTTTCACCCTCTAACACCTTGTTTTTAAGCCTAAGTCTAGAAATACGCAAATTATCATTGTATTCTCAAATCGGGAGTCCCGCGGCTGCGGGGTAAGTTCCTACAAGTTATACCGGTCCCGTGGGAGGTGTTGGTGCCACCCACGGGGTCGTTCGGGGGTTGTTTGGAGTTTTCACCCTCTAATGCCATGTTTTTAAGCCTAAGTCTAGAAATATGGAAATTACCATCGCATTCTCAAATCGGGTGTCCCGCGGCTGCGGGGTTAGTTCCTACGAATTACATTGGTCCCGTGGGAAGTGTTGGTGCCACCCACGGGGCCATTAGGGGGTATTTTCAAGTTTTCACCATCTAATGCCATGTTTTTAAGCCTAAGTCTAAAATTATGCAAATTATCATCGTATTCTTAAACCAGGAGTCCCGCGGCTGCGGGGTCAGTACCTACGAGTTACATTGGTCCCGTGGGAGATGTTGGTGCCAACCCCAGGGACGTTCACTCTCTAACGCCATGTTTTGGTTAAGTCTCGAAATATGCAAATTACCGTCGTATTCTCAAACCGAGAGACCCGCGGCTGCGGGGTCAGTTCCTACGAGTTACATTGGTCCCTTGGGAAGTGTTGGTGCCACCCACGGGGCCATTCGGGGGTTGTTTCGACTTTTCACCCTCTAATGCCAAGTTTTTAAGCCTAAGTCTAAAAATATGCAAGTTATCATTGTATTCTCAAATCGGGAGTCCCGCGGCTGCGGGGTTAGTTCCTACGATTTACATTGGTCTCGTGGGAGGTGTTGGTGCCACCCACGGGGACGTTCGGGGGATATTTCGAGTTTTCACCCTCTAACGCCATGTTTTGCTTAAGTCTAGAAATATGGAAATTACCGTCGTATTCTCAAATCGGGAGTCCCGCGGCTGCGGGGTTAGTTCCTGGGAGTTACATTGGTCCCGTGGGAGGTGTTGGCGCCACCCACGGGGTCGTTCGAGGGATGTTTTGGGTTTTCACCCTCTAACACCATATTTTTAAGCCTAAGTCTAAAAATAGGCAAATTACCATCGAATTACCAAACCGGGAGTCCCGCGGCAGCGTGGTCAGTTCCTACGAGTTACATTGGTCTCGTGGGAGGTGTTGATGCCACCCACGAGGCATTTCGATATCTATTTCGAGTTTTCACCCTCTAATGACATGTTTTTAAGCCTAAGCCTGGAAATATTCTAATTATCATCGTATTATCGAACCGAGACGCCCGCGGCTGTGGGGTCAGTTCCTACGAGTTTCATTGGTCTTGTGGGAGGTGTTGGTGGCACCCACGGGGCCGTTCGGGGTTTGTTTCGAGTTTACTCCCTCTAATGCCATGTTTAGCTTAAATTTAAAAATACGCAAATTATCATCGTATTCTCAAACTGGGAGACCCACGGCTACGGGGTCAGTTCCAACGAATTACATTGGTCCCATGGGAGGTGTTAGTGTCACCCACGGGGCCGTTCGAGGGATGCTTTGAGTTTTCCCCTCTAGCGCCATATTTTTAAGGCTAAGTCTAAAAATATGCAAATTATCATCATATTCTTAATTCAGGAGATCCGCGGCTGCGGGGTCAGTTCCTACGAGTTACATTGGTCCCGTGGGAGGTGTTGGTGCCACCCACGGGGACGTTGGGGGGATTTTTCAATTTTTCACCCTCTAACGACACGTTTTCTTAGTCTACAAATATGCAAATTACCGTCCTATTCTCAAACCGGGAGTCTCGCGACTATGGGGTCAGTTCCTGCGAGTTACATTAGTCCCGTGGGAGGAGTTGGCGCCACCCGCGGGGCCGTTCGGGGGCTGTTTTGGGTTTTCATCCTCTAACGCCATGTTTTTAAGCCTTAGTCTAGAACTATGCAAATTACCGTCGTATTCTCAAATTGGGAGTCCCGCGGCTACGTGGTCAGTTCCTACGAGTTACATTGGTCCCGTGGAAGATGTTGATTCCACCCACGGGGCCGTTCGAGGGCTGTTTTGAGTTTTTACCCTCTAATGCCATGTTTTTAAGTCTAAGTCCAGATATATTCTAATTATCGTCGTATTCTCAAACCGAAAGACCCGCGACGGTGGGGTCAGTTCCTACGAGTTTCATTGGTCCCGTGAGAGGTGTTGGTCCCACCCACGGGGCCGTTCGGGGTTTGTTTCGAGTTTTAATCCTCTAACGCCATGTTTTGCTTAAATCTAGAAATATGCAAATTATCATCATATTCTCAAACCGGGAGACCCGCAGTTGCGGGGTCAGTTCCTACGGGTTACATTGGTCCCGTGAGAGGTGTTGGTGCCACCCACGGGGATGTTCAGGGGCTATTTCGAGTTTTAACCCTCTAACGCCATGTTTTAAGCCTAAGTCGAAAAATATGCAAATTATCGTCGTATTCCCAAACCGGGAGTCCCGCGACTGCGGTGTCCGTTCCTACGAGTTATATTGGTCCCGTGGGAGCTGTTGGTGCCACCCACAAGGCCGTTCGGGGGTTGTTTCGATTTTTCATCCTCTAACGCCATGTTTTTAAGCCTAAGTCTAGAAATATGCAAATTATCATCGTATTCTCAAACCGGGAGACCCGCGGCTACGGGGTCAGATCCTACGAGTTACATCGGTCCCGTGGGAGGTGTTGGTGCCACCCACGGGGACGTTCGGGGGCTGTTTGGAGTTTTCACCCACTACCGCCTTGTTTTTAAGCCTAAGTCTAGAAATATGCAAATTACCATCGCATTCTCAAATCGGGTGTCCTGCGGCTGTGGGATCAGTACCTACGAGTTACATTGGTCCCATGGGAGGTGTTGGTGCCACCCATGGGGCCATTCGGGGGTTGTTTCGAGTTTTCACCCACTCACGCCATGTTTTGCTTAAATCTAGAAATATGCAAATTATCATCGTATTCTCAAATCGGGAGACCCACGGCTACGGGGTCAGTTCCTAAGAGTTGCATTGTCCCGTGGGAGGTGTTGGTGCCACCCACGGGCCCGTTGGGGGGCTGTTTTGGGTTTTCACCCTCTAACGCCATGTTTTTAACCTAAGTCTAAGAATATGCAAATTATCATAACAGTGTAAAACTGTGAGACCCACGACTGCGGGGTCAGTTTCTTTGAGTTACATTGGTCCCGTGGGAGGTGCTGGTGCCACCCACGAGGCCGTTCGGGGGTTGTTTCGACTTTTCACCCTCAAATGCCATGTTTTTTAGCCTAAGTCTAGAAATATGCAAATTATCGTTGTATTCTCAAACCGAGAGTCCTACGACTGCGGGGTCAGTTTCTATAAGTTACATTGGTCCCGTGAGAGGTGTTGGTGCCACCAACGGGGACGTTCGGGGGCTATTTGGAGTTTTCACCCTCTAACGCCATGTTTTTAAGCCTAAGTCTGAAAATATGGAAATTACCATCTCATTCTCAAAATTGGCTGTCCCGCGGCTGCGGGGTTAGTTCCTACGAGTTACATTGGTGCCACCCACGGGGCCATTCGGGGGTTGTTTCTAGTTGTCACCATCTAATTCCATGTTTTTAAGCCTAAGTCTAAAAATATGCAAATTATCATCGTATTCTCAAATCGGGAGTCCCGCGGCTGCAGGGTCAGTACCTACGAGTTACATTGGTCCCGTTGGAGATGTTGGTGCCACCCACGGGGATGTTCAGGGGTTGTTTCGAGTTTTCACCCTCTAACGCCGTTTTTTAAGCATAAGTCTAGAAATATGCAAATTAACGTCATATTCCCAAACCGAGAGTCCTGCGGCTGATGCATCTGTTCCTACGAGTTACATTGGTCCCGTGGGAGGTGCTGGTGCCACCCACGGGGCCGTTCGGGGGCTGTTTTGAGTTTTCACCCTCTAACGTCATGTTTTGATTAAGTCTAGAAATATGCAAATTACCGTCCTGTTGTCAAACTGGGAGCCCCGCGGCTACGAGGTTAGTTCCTACGAGTTACATTTGTCCCATGGGAGGTGTTAGCGCCACCAACGGGGCCGTTCGGGGGCTGTTTTGGGTTTTCACCCTCTAACACCATGTTTTTAAGCCTAAAACTGAAAATATGAAAATAACCGTCATATTTTGAAACCGGGAGACCTGCGGCTACGGGGTCAGTTTCTACGAGTTACATTGGTCCCATGGGAAGTGCTGATTCCCACCCACGGGGCCGTTCGAGGGCTGTTTCGAGTTTTCACCCTTTAACGCCATGTTTCTAGCCTAAGTAAAGAAATATGAAAATTACTGTTGTATCCTCAAACCGGGAGTCCCGCAGCTGCGGGGTCAGTTCCTATGAGTTACATTGGTCCCGTGGGAGGTGTTGGTGCCACCCACGGGTCCGTTAGGGGACTGTTTCGAGTTTTCACCCTCTAACGCCATGTTTTTAATTCTAAGTGTAGAAATATGCAAATTATCATCGTGTTCTCAAATCGGGAGTTTCGCGGCTACTGAGTCAGTTCCTATGATTTACATTGGTCCCATGATAGCTGTTGGTGCCACCCACTTGGACGTTCAGGGGCTGTTTCGAGATTTCACCCTCTAACGCGATGTTTTGATTAAGTCCAAAATTATGCAAATTACCATCGTATTCTCAAACTGGAAGTCCCGTAGCTGCGGGGTCAGTTCCTACGAGTTACATTTGTCCCGTGTGAGGTGTTGGTGACACCCACGGGGCCGTTCGGGGGTTGTTTCATGTTTTCAAGCACTAACGCCATGTTTTTAAGCCTAAGACTAGAAATATACAAATTATCATCGTATTTTCATACCGGGAGTCCCGCGGCTGCAGGGTCAGTTCCTACAAGTTACATTGGTCCCGTGGGAGGTGTTGGTGCCACCCACGGGGACGTTCGGGGACTGTTTGGAGTTTTCACCCTCTATAGCCATGTTTTTAAGCCTAAGTCTAGAAATATGCATATTATTGTCGCATTCTCAAATCGTGTGTTCCGCGGCTGCAGGGTCAGTTACTACGAGTTACATTGGTCCCGTGGGAGGTCTTGGAGCCACCCATGGGGTCGTTCCCTCTAACGCCACGTTTTTAAGCCTAAGTCTAGAAATATGTAAATTATAATCGTATTCTCGAATTGAGAGTCCCGTGGCTGTTGGGTCGGTTCTTACGAGTTACATTAGTCCCGTAGGAGGTGTTCGGGGGTTGTTTCGAGTTTTCACCCTCTAACGCCATATTTTTAAGCCTAAGTCTAGAAATAGGTAAATTATCATCGTATTATCAAACCGTGAGTTTCGCGGCGGCGGGTTCAGTTCCTACGAGTTACATTGGTACCGTGGGAGGTGTTAGTGCCACCCACGGGGACGTTCGGGTGCTGTTTCGAGTTTTCACCCTCTCACGCCATGTTTTTCTTATGTCTAAAAATATGAAAATTACCGTCGTATTCTCAAACCGAGAGTCCCACGGCTGCGGGGTCAGTTCTTACGAGTTACATGGGTCCCGTGGGAGGTGTTATCGCCACCCACAGGTCGTTCGGGGGCTGATTTGGGTTTTCACCCTCTAACGCCATGTTTTTAAGCCTAAGTCTAAAAATATGCAAATTATGATCATATTGTCAAACTGGGAGTCCCCCGGCTGTGGGGTAAGTTCCTACGAGTTACATTGGTCCCGTGGGAGGTGTTGGTGCCACCGACGGGGCCGTTCGGGGGTTGTTTCGAGTTTTAACCCTCTTACGCTATGTTTTGCGTAAATCTAAAAATATTCAAATTATCATCGTATTCTCAAATTGGGAGACCCGTGACTGCGGGATCAGTTCGTACGAGTTACATTAGTCCCGTGGTAGGTGTTGGTGCCACCCACGGGGCCATTCGGAGGCTGTTTTTGGTATTCACCCTCTAACGCCATGTTTTTAAGCCCAAGTCTAGAGATATTCAAATTATCGTCGTATTCCTAAATCGGGAGACCCATGGCTGCGAGGTCAGTTCCTACGAGTTACATTGGTTCCGTGGGAGGTGTTGGTGCCACCCACGGTGCCGTTCGAGGGTTGTTTCGAGTTTTCACTCTCTAATGCCATGTTTATAAGCCTATGTCTAAAAATATGCAAATTATCATCGTATTATGAAATTGGGAGTCCCACGGCTGCGGGGTCAGTTCCAACGATTTACATTGGTCTCGTGGGAGGTGTTGGTGCCACCCACGGGGCCGTTCGGGGGTTGTTTCGAGTTTTCACCCTCTAACGCCATGTTTTAAAGCCCAAGTCTAAAAATATGTAAATTATCGTTGTATTCTCAAACCGGGAGTCTCACGACTGTGGGGTCAGTTCCTACGAGTTACGTTGGTCCCGTGGGAGGTGTTTGTGCCACCAACCGCGACGTTCGAGGGTTGTTTCGAGTTTTCACCCTCTAACGCCACGTTTTGCTTAAGTCAAGAAATATGAAAATTACCATTGGATTCTCAAACCAGGAGTCCCACAGCTGCGGGGTCAGTTCCTATGAGTTACATTGGTCCCGTGGGAGGTGTTGGTGCCACCCACGGGGCCGTTTGGGGGCTGTTTCGAGCTTTCACCCACTAATGTCATGTTTATGAGCCAAAGTGTAGAAATATGCAAATTATCATCATATTCTCAAATCGAGAGTTCCGCGGCTGCGGGGCCAGTTCCTACGAGTTACATTGGTCCCATTGGAGTTGTTGGTGCCACCACACGGGGACGTTCGGGGGCTGTTTCGAGTTTTCACCGTCTAACGCCATGTTTTTCTTAAGTCTAGAAATATGGAAATTACAGTCGTATTCTCAAACTGGGAGTCCCGCCGATGCGGGGTCAGTTCCTACTAGTTACATTGGTCCCGTGGGAGGTGTTGGGGCCACCCACGTGGTCGTTCCGGGGTTATTTCGAGTTTTCACCCTCTTACGCCATGTTTTTAAGCCTAAGAATAGAAATATGCAAATTATCGTAGTATTCTCAAACCGGGAGTTCTGCGGCTACAGGGTCAGTTACTACAAGTTACATTAGTGTCGTGGGAGGTGTTGGTGCCACCCACGGTGACGTTCGGAGGTTGTTTGGAGTTTTCACCCTCAAACGCCATGTTTTTAATCCTAAGTCTAGAAATATGCAAACTACCGTCGCATTCTCAAATCGGGTGTTCCGCGGCTGCGGGGTTAGTTCCTACGAGTTATATTGGTCCCGCGGGAGGTGTTGGTACCACCCACGGGGCCGTTCTGTCTAACGCCATGTTTTTAAGCCTATGTATTGGAATATGAAAATTATCATTGTATTGTAAAATCGGTTGTCCCACGGCTGCGGGGTCAGTTCTTACGAGTTACATTAGTCCCATGGGAGGCGTTGGTGCCACCCACGGGGCCATTCGGGGGTTGTTTCGAGTTTTCACCCTCTAACTCCATGTTTTTAAGCCTAATTTAAAAATATGTAAATTATTGTCGTATTCTCAAAATGGGAGTTCTGCGGCTGCGGGGTCAGTTCCTACGAGTTACATTAGTCCCGTGGGAGGTGTTGGTGCCTCCCACAGAGACGTTCGGGGGCTGTTTCGAGTTTTCATTCTCTAATGCCATGTTTTGCTTAATTCAAGAAATATTCAAATTACATTCGTATTCTCAAACTAGGAGACCCGCGGCTACGGGGTCAGTTCCTACAAGTTACTTTGGTCCCGTGGGAGGTCTTGGTGCCACCTACGGTGCCGTTCGGGGGTTGTTTCGAGTTTTCACCCTCTAACGCCATGTTTTTAAGCCTATGTATAAAAATATGCAAATTATCATTGTATTTTAAAACTGGGTTACCCGCGGCTGCGGGGTCGGTTCCTACGTGTTATATTGGTCTCGTGGGAGGCGTTGGTGCCACCCAAGGGGACGTTCGGGGGCTGTTTCGAGTTTTCACCCTCTCCCGCCATGTTTTGCTTATGTCTAGAAATATGCAAATTACCACCGTATTCTCAAACCGAGAGTGCCATGGCTGCGGGGTCAGTTCTTATAATTTAAATTGGTCCCGTGGTAGGTGTTGCCACCACCCACGGGTCGTTCGGGGGTTGTTTTGGGTTTTCACCCTCTAACGCCATGTTTTAAGCCTAAGTCTAGAAATATGCAAATTATCGTCATATTCTCAAATCGAGAGTCCCTTGGGTACGTGGTCAGTCCCTACGAGTTACATTGGTCGCGTGGGAGGTGTTGATGCCACCCACAGCGCCATTCGGGGGCTATTTCAAGTTTTCACCCTCTAACGCCACATTTTTAAGCCTAAGTCTAGAAATATTCAAATTATCATCGTATTCGCCAACCGGGAGACCTGCGGCTGCAGGGTTAGTTCCTACGAGTTACATTGGTCCCGTGGGAGGTGTTCGTGCCACCGATGGGGCCGTTCGGGGGTTGTTTCGAGTTTTCACCCTCTAACACTACGTTTTGCTTAAATCAAAACTATACAAATTAGCATCATAATCTCAAATCGGGAGACCCGCGGCTGTGAGGTCAGTTCCTATGAGTTACATTGGTCCCCTGGGAGGTGTTGGTGCCACCCACGGGGACGTTCGGGGGTAGTTTTTTGTTTTCACCGTCTAACACACTGTTTTTAAGCCTAAGTCTAGAAATATGCAAATTATCATCGTATTCTAAAACCGAGAGACCCGCGACTGCGGCGTCAGTTCCAGCGAGTTAAATTGGTCCCGTGGGAGGTGTTGGGGCCATCCGTGGGGCTGTTCGACGGTTGTTTCGAGTTTTCACCCACTAATGCCATGTTTTTAAGCATAAGTTTAGAAATATGCAAATTACCATTGTATTCTCAAACTGGGAGTCCTGAGGCTGCGGGGTCTGTTCCTACGAGTTACATTGGTCTCGTGGAAGGTGTTGGTGCCACCCACGGGGACGTTCATGGGCTATTTCAAATTTTCTCCCTCTAACGCCATGTTTTTAAGCCTAAGTCTAAACATATGCAAATTATCATCGTATTCTTAAACCGGGAGTCCCCTGACTGCGGGGTCAGTTCCTACGGGTTACATTGGTCCCGTGGGAGGTGTTGGTGCCACCCACAGGGACGTTCGGGGGCTGTTTCGCGTTTTCACCCTCTAACGCCATGTTTTGCTCAAGTCTAGAAATATGCAAATTACCATCGTATTCTCAAACTGGGAGTCCCGCAGCTGCGGGGTCAGTTCATACGAGTTACATTGGTCCCGTGGGAGGTGTTGGTTCCACCCACAGGGCCGTTAGGGGGCTATTTCGAGTTTTCACCCACTAATGCCATGTTTCTTATCCTCAGTCTTGAAATATGCAAATTATCATCTTATTCTCAAACCGGGAGTTCCGCGGCTAGGGGGTCAGTTCCTACGATTTACATTGTACCCGTGGGAGGTGTTGGTGCCACCCACGGGGACGTTCACGGGCTGTTTTGAGTTTTCACCATCTAACGCGATGTTTTGCTTAAATCTAGAAATATGAAAATTATTGTCGTATTCTCAAACCGGGAGACTCGCGGCTACGGGGTCAATTCCTACGAGTTACATTGGTCCCGTGGGAGGTGTTGGTGCCACCCTCGGTGCCGTTCGGGGGCTGTTTGGAGTTTTCACCTCTAACGCCTTGTTTCCAAGCCTAAGTCTAAAAATATGCAAATTATCGTCGTATTCTCAAATCGGGAGTCCCGCGGCTTCGGGGTTAGTTCTTACGAGTTACATTGGTCCCGTGGGAGGTGTTAGTGCCACCCACGGGGCAGTTCATGGTTTGTTTCGAGTTTTCACCCTCTAACGCCATTTTTTTAAGCCTAAGTCTAAAAATATGTAAATTATCATGATATTCTCAAATCGGGAGTCTCGCGGCTGCGGGGTCAGTTCCTACGAGTTACATTGGTCCCGTGGGAGGTGTTGGTGCCACCTACGGGTACGTTCGGGGCTATTTTGAGTTTTCACCCTCTAACTCCATGTTTTGCTTAAGTTTAGAAATATGCAAATTACCATCGTATTCTCGAACTGGGAGACCCGCGGCTGCGGGGTCAGTTCGTAAGAGTTACATTAGTCGCGTGGGACGTGTTGGTGCCACCCACGGTGTCGTTCGGGGGCTATTTCGAGTTTTCAACCTCTAACGCCATGTTTTTAAGCTTAAGTCTAAAAATATACAAATTATCATCGTATTATAAAACTGGTAGGCCCGCGGCTACGGGGTCGGTTCTTACGAGTTACATTGGTCCCGTGAGAGGTGTTGCTACCACCCACGGGGATGTTCGGGGGCTATTTCGAGTTTTCAACCTTCAACGCCATGTTTTTAAGCCTAAGTCTAAAAAAAAAAAAAATTACCATCGTATTATAAAACCAGGAGACCCGCGGCTGTGGGATCAGTTCCTATGAGTTACATTGGTCCCGTGGGAGGTGTTACCCCCACCCACGGTGCCGTTCGGGGGCTGTTTTGGGTTTTCACTCTCTAACGCCATGTTTTTAAGCCGAACTTTATAAATATGAAAATTATCGTCACATTCTCAAACCCAAAGTCCCGCGGCTGCGCGGTCAGTTCCTACGAGTTACATTGGTCCCGTGGGAGGTGTTTGTGCCACCCACGGGGACGTTCGAGGGCTATTTTGAGTTTTCACCCTCTAACGCCATGTTTTGCTTTAGTCTATAAATATGCAAATTACCATCGTATTCTCAAACTGGGAGACCCACGGTTGTGGGGTCAGTTCGTACGAGTTACATTAGTCCCGTGGGAGGTGTTGGTGCTACCCACGGTGCCGTTCGGGGGCTGCTTTGAGTTTTCAACCTCTAACGCCATGTTTTTATGCCTAAGTCTAAAAATATGCAAATTATAATCGTATTCTAAAACCGGGAGTCAGTTCCTACGAGTTACATTAGTCCCGTGGGAGGTGTTGGTGCAGCCCACGGTGCCGTTCGGGGGCTGTTTCGAGTTTTCCACCTCTACCGCCATGTTTTTAAGCCTAAGTCTAGAAATATGAAAATTACCGTCACATTCTCAAATCCTGAGTCCCGTGGCTACCTGATCAATTTCTACGAGTTACAATGGTCCCGTGGGAGGCATTGGTGCCACCCAAGGGGACGTTCGGGGGTTGTTTCGAGTTTTCACCCTCTCATGCCATGTTTTGATTATGTCTAGAAATATGCAAATTACCACCGTATTCTCAAACCGAGAGTCCCGTGGCTGCAGGGTCAGTTCTTACGACTTAAATTGGTCCCGTGGTAGGTGTTGCCACCACCCACGGGTCGTTCGGGGGCTGTTTTGGGTTTTCACCCTCTAACGCCATGTTTTTAAGCCAAAGTTTATAAATATGAAAATTATCGTCATATTCTCAAATCGAGAGTCCCGTGGCTACGTGGTCAGTCCCTACGAGTTACATTAGTCCCGTGGGAGGCGTTGGTGCCACCCACGGGGCCATTCGGGGGTTGTTTTGAGTTTTCACCCTCTAACGCCATGTTTTTAAGCCTAATTTAAAAATATGTAAATTATTGGCGTATTCTCAAAACGAGAGTTCTGCGATTGCGAGGTCAGTTCCTACGAGTTACATTAGTCCCGTGGGAGGTGTTGGTGCCTCCCACGGAGACGTTCGTGGGCTGTTTCGAGTTTTCATTCTCTAATGCCATGTTTTGCTTAATTCAAGAAATATGCAAATTACAGTCGTATTCTCAAACTAGGAGACCCGCGGCTACGGGGTCAGTTCCTACGAGTTACTTTGGTCCCGTGGGAGGTCTTGGTGCCACCTACGGTGCTGTTCGGGGGTTGTTTCGATTTTTCACCCTCTAACGCCATGTTTTTAAGCCTATGTATAAAAATATGCAAATTATCATCGTATTTTAAAACTGGGTTACCCGCAGCTGCGGGGTCGGTTCCTACGTGTTATATTGGTCTCGTGGGAGGCGTTGGTGCCACCCAAGGGGACGTTCGGGGGCTGTTTCGAGTTTTCACCCTCTCCCGCCATGTTTTGCTTATGTCTAGAAATATGCAAATTACCACCGTATTCTCAAATCGAGAGTCCCATGGCTGCGGGGTCAGTTCTTACGACTTAAATTGGTCCCGTGGTAGGTGTTGCCACCACCCACGGGTCGTTCGGGGGCTGTTTTGGGTTTTCACCCTCAAACGCCATGTTTTAAGCCTAAGTCTAGAAATATGCAAATTACCATCATATTCTCAAATCGAGAGTCCCGTGGCTACGTGGTCAGTCCCTACGAGTTACATTGGTCGCGTGGGAGGTGTTGATGCCACCCACAGGGCCGTTCGGGGGCTATTTCAAGTTTTCACCCTCTAACGCCACATTTTTAAGCCTAAGTCTAGAAATATTAAAATTATCATCGTATTCGCCAACCGGGAGACCTGCGGGGTTAGTTCCTACGAGTTACATTGGTCCCGTGGGAGGTGTTCGTGCCACCGATGGGGCCGTTCGGGGGTTGTTTCGAGTTTTCACCCTCTAACACTACGTTTTGCTTAAATCTAAACTATACAAATTAACATCATAATCTCAAATTGGGAGACCCGCGGCTGTGAGGTCAGTTCCTATGAGTTACATTGGTCCCCTGGGAGGTGTTGGTGCCACCCACGGGGACGTTCGGGGGCAGTTTTTTATTTTTACCGTCTAACACCATGTTTTTAAGCCTAAGTCTAGAAATACACAAATTATCGTCGTATTCTCAAACCGAGAGTCCCGCGGCTGCGGGGTCAGTTCCAGCCAGTTAAATTGGTCCCGTGGGAGGTGTTGGTGCCACCCATGGGGCCGTTCGGCGGTTGTTTTGAGTTTTCACCCTCTAATGCCATGTTTTTAAGCATAAGTTTAGAAATATGCAAATTACCATTGTATTCTCAAACTGGGAGTCCCGAGGCTGCGGGGTCTGTTTCTACGAGTTACATTGGTCTCGTGGAAGGTGCTGGTGCCACCCACGGGGACGTTCATGGGCTATTTTAAATTTTCTCCCTCTAACGCCATGTTTTTAAGACTAAGTCTAAACATATGCAAATTATCATCGTATTCTTAAACCGGGAATCCCCTGACTGCGGGGTCAGTTCCTACTGGTTACATTGGTCCCGTGGGAGGTGTTGGTGCCACCCACAGGGACGTTCGGGGGCTGTTTCGCGTTTTCACCCTCTAACGCCATGTTTTGCTCAAGTCTAGAAATATGCAAATTATCATCGTATTCTCAAACTGGGAGTCCCGCAGCTGCGGGGTCAGTTCATACGAGTTACATTGGTCCCGTGGGAGGTGTTGGTGCCACCCACAGGTCCGTTAGGGGGCTATTTCGAGTTTTCAACCACTAATGCCATGTTTCTTATCCTCAGTCTTGAAATATGCAAATTATCATCTTATTCTCAAACATGGAGTTCCGCGGCTGCGGAGTCAGTTCTTACGAGTTACATTAGTCCCATGGGAGGTGTTGGTGCCACCCACGGGGACGTTCACGGGCTGTTTTGAGTTTTCACCATCTAACGCGATGTTTTGCTTAAATCTAGAAATATGAAAATTATTGTCGGTTTCTCAAACCGGTAGACTCGCGGCTGCGGGGTCAGTTCCTAAGAGTTACATTGGTCCCGTGGGAGGTGTTGGTGCCACCCACGGTGCCGTTCGGGGGCTGTTTGGAGTTTTCACCTCTAACGCCTTATTTCCAAGCCTAAGTCTAAAAATATGCAAATTACCGTCGTATTCTCAAATCGGGAGTCCCGCGGCTTCGGGGTTAGTTCTTACGAGTTACATTGGTCCCGTGGGAGGTGTTAGTTCCACCCACGGGGTAGTTCGTGGTTTGTTTCGAGTTTTCATCCTCTAACGCCATTTTTTTAAGCCTAAGTCTAAAAATATGTAAATTATCATCATATTCTCAAATCGGGAGTCTCGCGGCTGCGGGGTCAGTTCCTACGAGTTACCTTGGTCCCGTGGGAGGTGTTGGTGCCACCCACGGGTACGTTCCAGGCTATTTCGAGTTTTCACCCTCTAACTCCATGTTTTGCTTAAGTCTAGAAATATGCAAATTACCGTCGTATTCTAGAAACTGGGAGACCCGCAGCTGCGGGGTCAGTTCGTAAGAGTTACATTAGTCGCGTGGGACGTGTTGGTGCCACCCACGGTGCCGTTCGGGGGCTATTTCGAGTTTTCAACCTCTAACGCCATGTTCTTAAGCTTAATTCTAAAAATATGCAAATTATAATCGTATTCTAAAACCGGGAGTCAGTTCCTACGAGTTACATTAGTCCCGTGGGAGGTCTTGGTGCATCCCACGGTGCCGTTCGGGAGTTGTTTCGAGTTTTCAACCTCTACCGCCATGTTTTTAAGCCTAAGTCTAGAAATATGAAAATTACCGTCACATTCTCAAACCCTGAGTCCCGTGGCTACCTGATAAATTTCTACGAGTTACAATGGTCCCGTGGGAGGCATTGGTGCCACCCAAGGGGACGTTCGGGGGCTGTTTTGAGTTTTCACCCTCTCACTCCATGTTTTGATTATGTCTAGAAATATGCAAATTACCACCGTATTCTCAAACCGAGAGTCCCGTAGCTGCGGGGTCAGTTCTTACGACTTAAATTGGTACCGTGGTAGGTGTTGCCACCACCCACGGGTCGTTCGGGGGCTGTTTTGGGTTTTCACCCTCTAACGCCATGTTTTTAAGCCAAAGTTTATAAATATGAAAATTATCGTCATATTCTCAAATCGAGAGTCCCGTGGCTACGTGGTCAGTCCCTACGAGTTACATTAGTCCCGTGGGAGAAGTTGGTGCCACCCACGGGGCCATTCGGGGGTTGTTTTGAGTTTTCACCCTCTAACGCCATGTTTTTAAGCCTAATTTAAAAATATGTAAATTATTGGCGTATTCTCAAAACGGGAGTTCTGCGGGTGCGAGGTCAGTTCCTACGAGTTACATTAGTCCCGTGGGAGGTGTTGGTGCCTCCCACGGAGATGTTCAGGGGCTGTTTCGAGTTTTCATTCTCTAATGCCATGTTTTGCTTAATTCAAGAAATATGCAAATTATAGTCGTATTCTCAAACTAGGAGACCCGCGGCTACGGGGTCAGTTCCTACGAGTTACTTTGGTCCCGTGGGAGGTCTTGGTGCCACCTACGGTGACGTTCGGGGGTTTTTTCGAATTTTCACCCTCTAACGCCATGTTTTTAAGCCTATGTATAAAAATATGCAAATTATCATTGTATTTTAAAACTGGGTTACCCGCGGCTGCGGGGTCGGTTCCTACGTGTTATATTGGTCTCGTGGGAGGCGTTGGTGCCACCCAAGGGGACGTTCGGGGATTGTTTCGAGTTTTCACCCTCTCCCGCCATGTTTTGCTTATGTCTAGAAATATGCAAATTACCACCGTATTCTCAAATCGAGAGTCCCATGGCTGCGGGGTCAGTTCTTACGACTTAAATTGGTCCCGTGGTAGGTGTTGCCACCACCCACGGGTCGTTCGGGGGCTGTTTTGGGTTTTCACCCTCTAACGCCATGTTGTAAGCCTAAGTTTAGAAATATGCAAATTACCATCATATTCTCAAATCGAGAGTCCCGTGGCTATGTGGTCAGTCCCTACGAGTTACATTGGTCGCGTGGGAGGTGTTGATGCCACCCACAGGGACGTTCGGGGGCAGTTTTTTATTTTTACCGTCTAACACCATGTTTTTAAGCCTAAGTCTAGAAATACACAAATTATCGTCGTATTCTCAAACCGAGAGTCCCGCGGCTGCGGGGTCAGTTCCAGCCAGTTAAATTGGTCCCGTGGGAGGTGTTGGTGCCACCCATGGGGCCGTTCGGCGGTTGTTTTGAGTTTTCACCCTCTAATGCCATGTTTTTAAGCATAAGTTTAGAAATATGCAAATTACCATTGTATTCTCAAACTGGGAGTCCCGAGGCTGCGGGGTCTGTTTCTACGAGTTACATTGGTCTCGTGGAAGGTGCTGGTGCCACCCACGGGGACGTTCATGGGCTATTTCAAATTTTCTCCCTCTAACGCCATGTTTTTAAGACTAAGTCTAAACATATGCAAATTATCATCGTATTCTTAAACCGGGAATCCCCTGACTGCGGGGTCAGTTCCTACGGGTTACATTGGTCCCGTGGGAGGTGTTGGTGCCACCCACAGGGACGTTCGGGGGTTGTTTCGCGTTTTCACCCTCTAACGCCATGTTTTGCTCAAGTCTAGAAATATGCAAATTATCGTCGTATTCTCAAACTGGGAGTCCCGCAGCTGCGGGGTCAGTTCATACGAGTTACATTGGTCCCGTGGGAGGTGTTGGTGCCACCCACAGGTCCATTAGGGGGCTATTTCGAGTTTTCACCCACTAATGCCATGTTTCTTATCCTCAGTCTTGAAATATGCAAATTATCATCTTATTCTCAAACATGGAGTTCCGCGGCTGCGGAGTCAGTTCCTACGAGTTACATTAGTCCCATGGGAGGTGTTGGTGCCACCCACGGGGACGTTCACGGGATGTTTTGAGTTTTCACCATCTAACGCGATGTTTTGCTTAAATCTAGAAATATGAAAATTATTGTCGGTTTCTCAAACCGGTAGACTCGCGGCTGCGGGGTCAGTTCCTAAGAGTTACATTGGTCCCGTGGGAGGTGTTGGTGCCACCCACGGTGCCGTTCGGGGGCTGTTTGGAGTTTTCACCTCTAACGCCTTGTTTCCAAGCCTAAGTCTAAAATATGCAAATTACCGTCGTATTCTCAAATCGGGAGTCCCGCGGCTTCGGGGTTAGTTCTTACGAGTTACATTGGTCCCGTGGGAGGTGTTAGTTCCACCCACGGGGTAGTTCGTGGTTTGTTTCGAGTTTTCATCCTCTAACGCCATTTTTTTAAGCCTAAGTCTAAAAATATGTAAATTATCATCATATTCTCAAATCGGGAGTCTCGCGGCTGCGGGGTCAGTTCCTACGAGTTACCTTGGTCCCGTGGGAGGTGTTGGTGCCACCCACGGGTACGTTCGAGGCTATTTCGAGTTTTCACCCTCTAACTCCATGTTTTGCTTAAGTCTAGAAATATGCAAATTACCGTCATATTCTAGAAACTGGGAGACCCGCAGCTGCGGGGTCAGTTCGTAAGAGTTACATTAGTCGCGTGGGACGTGTTGGTGCCACCCACGGTGCCGTTCGGGGGCTATTTCGAGTTTTCAACCTCTAACGCCATGTTTTTAAGCTTAATTCTAAAAATATGCAAATTATAATCGTATTCTAAAACCGGGAGTCAGTTCCTACGAGTTACATTAGTCCCGTGGGAGGTCTTGGTGCAACCCACGGTGCCGTTCGGGGGCTGTTTCGAGTTTTCAACCTCTACCGCCATGTTTTTAAACCTAAGTCTAGAAATATGAAAATTACCGTCACATTCTCAAACCCTGAGTCCCGTGGCTACCTGATAAATTTCTACGAGTTACAATGGTCCCGTGGGAGGCATTGGTGCCACCCAAGGGGACGTTCGGGTCTGTTTTGAGTTTTCACCCTCTCACGCCATGTTTTGATTATGTCTAGAAATATGCAAATTACCACCGTATTCTCAAACCGAGAGTCCCGTGGCTGCGGGGTCAGTTCTTACGACTTAAATTGGTACCGTGGTAGGTGTTGCCACCACCCACGGGTCGTTCGGGGGCTGTTTTGGGTTTTCACCCTCTAACGCCATGTTTTTAAGCCAAAGTTTATAAATATGAAAATTATCGTCATATTCTCAAATCGAGAGTCCCGTGGCTACGTGGTCAGTCCCTACGAGTTACATTAGTCCAGTGGGAGAAGTTGGTGCCACCCACGGGGCCATTCGGGGGTTGTTTTGAGTTTTCACCCTCTAACGCCATGTTTTTAAGCCTAATTTAAAAATATGTAAATTATTGGCGTATTCTCAAAACGGGAGTTCTGCGGGTGCGAGGTCAGTTCCTACGAGTTACATTAGTCCCGTGGGAGGTGTTGGTGCCTCCCACGGAGATGTTCGGGGGCTGTTTCGAGTTTTCATTCTCTAATGCCATGTTTTGCTTAATTCAAGAAATATGCAAATTATAGTCGTATTCTCAAACTAGGAGACCCGCGGCTACGGGGTCAGTTCCTACGAGTTACTTTGGTCCCGTGGGAGGTCTTGGTGCCACCTACGGTGACGTTCGGGGGTTTTTTCGAATTTTCACCCTCTAACGCCATGTTTTTAAGCCTATGTATAAAAATATGCAAATTATCATTGTATTTTAAAACTGGGTTACCCGCGGCTGCGGGGTCGGTTCCTACGTGTTATATTGGTCTCGTGGGAGGCGTTGGTGCCACCCAAGGGGACGTTCGGGGATTGTTTCGAGTTTTCACCCTCTCCCGCCATGTTTTGCTTATGTCTAGAAATATGCAAATTACCACCGTATTCTCAAATCGAGAGTCCCATGGCTGCGGGGTCAGTTCTTACGACTTAAATTGGTCCCGTGGTAGGTGTTGCCACCACCCACGGGTCGTTCGGGGGCTGTTTTGGGTTTTCACCCTCTAACGCCATGTTGTAAGCCTAAGTTTAGAAATATGCAAATTACCATCATATTCTCAAATCGAGAGTCCCGTGGCTATGTGG